>JASJUZ010000612.1:0-496311 GCA_037159825.1 Tupiocoris notatus | reverse complement strand
CTTGCTTAAGTGTCTTTCTTTACGGGCGCCATCGGCCAGTTTTTGAAGAGCAAAATAAAAAACGCTGCAAATGATTGTACAGTGGTTTATTATTCTTTCGCTTCAATATTGATTTAAGAAGACTATCAATTTGTCATTTTAAATATTCCGAACATTTGTGAACGTTCCCACTGAAAACAGATGGTAACTATAGGGGAAAACTCTAGCAACTATTGTAATTTTAATCATTTTTATTTTTCTTAATTTCCTAATTAAAAGCTAAACTTATTGCCTAACGATACAGCTGGAGAGAGTCTTTGACGACCATTCTAATGAGTATAGAACAATTTTTATAGCTCCAAGAACTCTCGAGTTATACCCTCATGTCAAATTTCTGAAAATCTTCCAAATTCGGCACAAAAGCTGCGATAACTCGCGAACCAATAACGCTATCGACCCGGCGATGGTCTCATTCGATTCAGCGTCCAAAAATCTATATAATTTGATACCACGTACACATTTTTCTGAAAAACCTTGGAAAATATGAATTTTCTCCCCCTCAAAAGCCCCCAAAAATACCCTTAAAATTGAGCTAGCAAGTTGGTTCAAGAATTGGGCCGTCGTAGGACCGAGATTGATTTTTGGTGAAAATTTCAAATTTTTAGCTCTTACAGTTTGGCCGGAAAACTGCTAACGGCGTACGGCGTATGGCGGACGGACAGAATTTTTTTTATTGGATATTCGGATTCTACATGCCTTGAAACGTAAAACATCAAATTTTGAGGGGGGGTTAGAAATTTTTTTTCTTGGGCGATTACAATGGTTTATTATTGAATAATAACCAATAGAGCCTACAATATATCTCGTTTAATACTTTTTCTCAAAACGACACATCCATTTTTTTGGAATTTTTTTTTTCATTTTCTACATCTCTGAGAGGGTTGAACCATCATTCAGTTCTCATCAAAACGAAATGTATCTCGTGGAGCTGAATATTTTACAACAGATATTTGTAGATTATTAAATTCTTTAAACAAAAAAGTACGGGAATTCGTTCGTTGATAGATTTTAGTACGAGCTAGAGGGGCTCGAAGTTGAATGTTCAAAAAAGAGGGTAAGGATGATTGAAAAACTGGCGATAGGTAATCGAAAAGTTGAACAATATTCGTCAAATTGGAGCCAACTCACCGGCTGGAAAAATCTTCTTTTTAATTAGGCCTCTGTTCAAATTTATTGCACTTTGAAGTTTTATTACCCTGTTTTTCGCGAATAACTTTTGAACCGACCACTTTTACATAGGTATATATTACTCAGAGGCGAGAAAGAGCTATCAAAATCCAACAGTTTGGTGTGTTTAATTATATTTTTATGTTACGTCCCTGCGGAGCTATTCGCGATCAAGAAAAGTCAAAACACGTTTTTTGACATAAAGTGGAATATATCTCGAGAGCTATTATATACGCTAGCCTAGAGCTAGCGAGAGCTAGAGAGCTGCTAGAGCAATTTCTTATTTTTAATGGATTCTACGTTGAATTTCCTACATTTTCTTCTACAGCACCTAATCATTCCCATTTCGTGAACATGACGAAAAAAATTCCAAAGGTGAAACTTCAAAAGTATGAAAATCGTAAAAAATTCAAAAAATATTATCAATCGTTCGAATTCGATTGCTTTCACTTCGAATTCGAATTCTACATCTAATTTCCTGTAAGAATCATTAATTAATCAAATTTTAACAGTACTGTAAGTATTTGCAACGAATTTCAAAGTTGAAAAACGTAGGAGTGGCGTAGTATTAAACTGAAAAACTGATAGTTGTCGTGAAATTTCCGCCGTTTGGATGTCATATTCGGATTCAGCGTTAAATTTCCTATAAGAATAGCTTTCAAAATCGCTTTAAAACGAAAATTTAATTTTCCACTATTACCGAGGCCAGCGGAGCTCGGAATTTCGGCCGGCGAAGAAGTCGATTTCTCTGGCTCTGTTTAAAATTTTTTCACCAAATTTTTTGCGATGTACGTGTGTAAGGCGTTCAAATGAAGACTCTTGCATAATAAAACAATTGATTCGCATTTATTTTGACCCCGAAAATCACGGTTAAAGTCCAATTTTTGAGCTTTTAAAACCCGATTTTTTAGGACCACTTGCAGATTTTTCCGAGAAATAAAAAAAATAACAAAAATACATCTTGGTAAGACACAACTTTCCTAAAAATTTCAGATTTTTATCTGTATTGAAAGACGAGAAAAAATTCGTTAACTGATCGGTTGAAAAAAATCGCAGGGGTACCCCTTGGATTTTTCGCCAAAACTTTTTTGAAATGGATTTCGCTCAAATTCAGCATAATGATAGTTGATGATGTGTATATCAATAATATATGGTTCATTCCTTGTTTCTTTCGCACTAAATAAATGAAAATAGCGTTTAAAGTTGAAAAATGTCATGTTTTCGTGTATAGTCTACTAATATTGTTGAATAACGCAAAAACGGTTGAAAAATGGATAGGTACATTACATTAGAAAATTTTGGGCAGTTAAATTACCTATCTTTTGATATATTCTAACATTTGAATTGACGACTTTTTGTCTGAGTTATCCCCTGTGCAACTTACAAATCTTGGAAAACTTAAAATTGTTATTATGTCTATAATTTTGCTCCTACTTTGCTCCAGTTGAAAAACCCAATACTTTATGATACAAAGTAGTCAAAGTACATTCAAACACCACCAATTACATACCGAATTATAGCAACTACTAAATACTACCTACTATAAAAATACCTATAGATTCCTACTCTCCATACACAAATAATGAACTACTAACTACTATACTTATACTATATATACCTATCATACTATATAGATATAGATAGCAGAAGGTCGAGACCAGGGATACCTCAAATACTGGAGATATAAACATACCAAGTGCTTTACAACGGAGTATACCACGCGCTTCCGATTTGAGCCTCTCCTTGCATATAATTTCGTCCAAGTCTGGATGACGGTAGGTTTTACGGAAACGTTCTTTCACTATAACTGGACGTCCTAGGAACATACCTTGAAAAACGAAAAATAAACGACATACAGCCATACATTAAAGAGCTTCTCTTAAATGCTAAAAGTATGCAATTTTCGATTCGATGATGATTGTTTAATACCTTTATAAATTTTCGCCTCGGCTCCCTGCTTTACAAGCTTATAGTCGGCTGGAAAGTCCATAGCTACCTACCAGCTCAAACCATTAAAAGTTGACGAATAAAAGAATTGGAATTTCTTAGCTAAGGCCAAAAAAAGCTAGTTTTCTGTTTTTTTTTTTTTTTTTTTTTTTTCAATTCGCAAAATACTGCACACTTCCTTTTCCGCTGAAAATGCCTTCTTTTAATACCTTTCTGTTCAGTGTTCACGAATGAGGAATGAAATGTTAGTAAACTCATCGGGTAACACAGAGAGATAATCTTATCTGAGTACAAAAAATAAAGCGTTTGTGATAGACATAGAATAAAACCGATACAGTTGAACCTTTTAACACAGTTTTAAAATCACGATATTAACAAATAAAAACGCACAACCTATATAAAAATATTGTCGTCGAATTACTACAAAACACACTCATCTTCATATTGTAGGAGCTCGGCAAAACAGAAAGGTGCATTTACGCTCAATGTCATAGCAACGTGGGCATAACAGTTCCGACTTCCGACAATATACTCCTCAATAAAAAATAATGCATTGGACAATCCCACTCCTATAATGCTACCTCTTTACAGTATATGATTCTTTTGATTTTTCAAGTTTTTGGCACATTAGTGGTCGCTAACGTGGGTACAGCACGTTTTCAATCAAAGGTCAATACAGATGGATAAATTTTATGAGGCGCTCAGCCTCTATAGGAAACGGAAATTCGAGCTATGTGCAGCAGCTTGCACTGAGTTGCTAGATAAAAATCCCTACGATCAGGTAAGAGTAAGCACGACGATGTAATTGTACAATTTCTTCGTATGCTATTATAAAAAATAATCTGTCTTCAAGAATCCTGTGTTTCCTAAAAAAGATATATTCCTGGGAACCAAAATAACAATTAAAATCGTAAATCGTTGTTGTATGAACTGTAAAGGCGGTATGGACCCTAAAAATGCAATCGCTGACAGCACAAGTGATGGTAGATGACATTGAAGCACAGGAGGAAGGGATCGCTGACTCACTTCTAGATTCCGAAACTATAGCAATGGCTGCCAGGCCTGGAACTTCACTGAAGACTGGTGCCAATCCAACTACAGCAGCAGGCATGAGGTGACTAAACTGACGATTTTTTAACAAACTCAGAAAGATTAAGCCCGGAGGACTGGGCTTTTGACTAACCAAACACTCGAGCTCGAGCTCAGAAGTGGTGACCCCTTATCTTCTTACGCACAAAAACATTTCATAACCTTTCCAGCCAACAGCTAATGGCATGGTACAAATTACAAAGCCTCAAGCTCTAATGTAGTTCCTACACTTGCACAGACCTCGAGGGGCAACGGGACGGCCTTGAGTGGAATGGTTCGGCCGCAACACAAACTGGTAGAGCTACATCCCTGGAAGGTGCGCTGAAACTCCTCGAACTGCACGGTCAGCTCGACCTGTTACGTCTCAGGCTGCAAGAACAATCAGGTTAGGAACAGCCTCCATGATGACTCAACCAGATGGCCCCTTTATACAAGTAAGTAGTTCCAGAATTGATAAAGCTCCTCAATCATTGACTCGTTTACAAGCTGTTAACCAAATGATAACTTGATTTTAGGTGGCTCGGTTGAATTTGACTAAATACGCATCAACAGTGGGCATTGCTAAGCCGCTCTTCATGTATATTTTTTATCATGAAAATGATGTCAGAAATGTAAGTTGGACTTGGAAGATTCACTCAAAATTACTGATAAATATACTGAATTCAATTAATGGATGAGACATGCTTAAACCACTTTACAAGCTTACATTGCTCTAAGTTATATACCGAATCTGTACAGTACTTCTTTTGTACTCCAGGCACTTGATCTTGCCGTCGAAGCTACAAAAGCAGCCCAATTTAAGGACTGGTGGTGGAAGGTTGCCTAGCCAAATGTTACACAACTCTTGGTCTGACAAGAGATGCCGAACAACAGCTGAGATCAGCTCTAAAACAGACGCCAACAATAGATGCATATCTCAGGCTGTCCAACTTGTACACCAAACTCGATCAACCGCTCAACGTTCTTGAGCTTTGTACCGCCGGGTTACAAATCTTTCCTAACGAAGTGACATTGTCACAAGAGATAGCACGGTAAAAAATTCAATTTCATTACCCACTCAAGTTCATTGATGGCCGATTGTCCTAGAAATAGATACCTCAAGACTGAATTGAGATGTTGTTCATTGTTCAGCAATGTTTGCAGCACCTTAATTACGAGCTATTTGATTTTATTTGACTTGATGACTGCATTTTTCGCTTCTGATTAAGGGTCTTGGAAGGGCTGAACAATATTCCAGCGTCAGTTAGGTATTACAGGGAAATTGAACGAGGATCGACCCTTTCGACCCATGTCGAGGCCATAGCATTGCATAGCTGTTAACTATTTCTACTGCGATCAGCCAGAAGTAGCACTGTGCTTCTACAGGTACGTTTCATAAGTAATTACTAGTGTTTTGAAAAAGTGAACATTCCTATAGCAATGAGTGTTTTACGTGAAGGAGACTACTACAAATGGGCCTCTACAATGCGGAGCTCTTCAACAACATCGGCCTTTGCTGCTATTACGCTCAACATTACGATATGATGGTTTCTTGTTTTGAAAGAGCACTAAGCTTGGCCACTGAAGAGACAGCTGCCGAAGTATGGTATAATGTGTCACATATCGCCATAGTAAGTCCATATCAAATTGTTCGGTAAAATCATTTATCAATTGCTTTGCACCAAATGTTTTTCCACAGCTCAGGTCAAATTGCAGGACAAATTTTTCTTCTTTGCTGAGGATTACATTTTCAATTGTTACTGAAATAGGAGAATATTTACACAAAAAAAAAAAAAACCCCACTGGAAGATTCACTATATTATTTATTCAAGGAACAATTATTTTTAATCGAATTAAAAATATTAAAATGGAATATAACAAGACAAAGTTATAAAAAAGGACTTTCAATGACTGATTGAGCTTCTTTTTTATGCAATTCGCCAATACCAACAGCAGGAGTCGGGCTAGCATCACGACCGCAGTACTTCACTTTATGCCCTACTAAATTTTGGAAACGCACACTGCAGAAACTCCAAGCTCCCATATTTCTTGGTTCTTCTTGGCTCCAAATAAACTCTCTTGCGTTTTTATACTTCGCTATCTCGGTCCGCAAATGGTGAACAGGAAACGGACACAGCTCTTCGACGCGAATGATGGCTACATTTGCGATGCCGTTAGTGTCTCGGTGTTTTTTGAGAGCGTAATAATGTTTACCCGAAGTAAAGATAAGTCTTTTCACCTTGGATGCTTCCGAATCTGAGGTATTTTCACCAATTACTGGCAGAAAAGAGGTGCCATGAGACATATCAGTTAAGCGAGAAGTAGCATCAGGAGATCGCAAGAGGATTTTGGGAGCAACAACTACCAGCGGTTTCCTATAATTCCTGATCATTTGCCTTCTAAGCAAATGGAAATATTGAGCAGGAGTGGTTGGATTTACAATGTGCATGTTGACGTCTTCACCGTCCGGACGTACTTCTGATGAGTCTGTCAACTGGAGAAAACGCTCCAATCGGCATGAGCTGTGCTCTGGTCCAGCTCCGTCATATCCATGTGGAAGAAGCATTGTTAACCCTGTCATGGTCGCCCACTTTGACTCACCAGACGAAATATAAGTGTCAATTTGAATTTGGGCTCCGTTGAAAAAATCACCAAACTGGGCCTCCCAAATTGTTAATGTGTTCGGGCTGACTGTGCTAAATCCATACTCGAATCCAAGAACTGCTTCTTCAGAGAGCAGGCTGTTAGCTATTTCTAAATGGCCGATCTGCTCATTGCAAATATGGTTAAGAGGAACGTAAATGTCTTCAGTAGTCTGATCAACAAACATTGCATGTCGGTGGGAGAATGTGCCCCTGCCAACGTCCTGCCCACTGATCCTGACATTGTATCCATTGTAAATAAGGGAACCCATTGCCAGCGCTTCAGCTGTGGCCCACTCAATACTACCTTCATTTTCCAACTTTTCTAATCTAGCATTTATGTGGTTCTTGATTATGTTAGGATGTAGGTTGAAGTTATCTGGAGCACGAACTGAAGCCACACCAACCAGTTTCAGCAGGTCTTTGTCAACACCAGTGTCCCAAGTTGTGACTGCATTGGAAGCTGCTGTATAGCCGGCCCACCATTTTCTTTCTGGGGGAGGAGGAATATAGTCGGTCGCATTATCAAGAGCAAGCGATAGGAAAGTGTGGTACTCTTTTTTTATGTCTTCAACTTCAGCTTCCTCCATGATACCACAAGCAACTAATTGTGAAGCGTATAAATCTGGAATTGATTTTTTACTCCCTATCATCTTGTAAAGTAGAGGGTTGGTATATGTGGGGTCGTCAAGTTCATTGTGTCCCCATCGCCTGTAGCAATTTAAATCTATAAACACATTTTTATTGAACACCTTTTGATAATCACAAGCAATCCTTGTTGCTTTGACAACCGCTTCTGGATGCTCAGCATTGACATGGATGACAGGGGCAGCGATCACCTTAGCGAGATCTGACGCATAACGGGTCCCACGACCGCAATGTGGAGGAGTTGTGAAGCCCAGATGATTGTTGACAATAACGTGAACTGAACCACCAATAGAAAAATGTGGCAGGAGGCTCATCAAGAGACTTTCTGAACTTACACCCTGGCCCATGAAAGATGCGTCTCCATGGACCTGGATGTTGAGGACACGGTTGCTACCTGACGTCTTCGAACTATGGTAATCCCCGTCGCCAGTTACTTGTTGAAGAGCTCTCGTCCGTCCGAGCGACACAGGACAAACTGCTTCAAGATGTGAAGGTAGATTTGTCATCTGAACTTCAAGTTGGTGTCCATCTATATCCATTGTCGTTGTAGGACAGAGATGGCTAATTACATCACCAAGAACATTCTTATATTCAGGCGGAAACTCTGATTTGCCAATCAATTTCCTGAAGAGCAATTTAGGATCCATATTTAGTAAACCGATCAGCAAGTTCAATCGTCCTCTATGATGAGCAGCTATAACAATCTCATTCGCCTTATTATTGGCAGCTAATTGAAAATACTCTTTGAAGAATGTCATCTGACTTTCAGCTCCTTCGCAGCCGTACCGTTTCAAACTTACAAATTTTATTGCCAAGAATCGATCTAAGACTTGAGATTTTAAAAGTTCCTTAGCAATATCTTTCTTATGTTCAGAAGGTATTTCCTGTGACACGATTTCTTCCCATTGGTTTTGGAACCAAATGCGTTCATTTTCTTCTTCAAGGTGCATGAATTCAACACCCATTTTATTAGAGTATACTTCTTCAAGTATTTTCTGCGCATCTACGAGTGAACCTTGGAAATTTCTTTGGTTCAAGAAGTGATCAGAACTGAACTGTTTGTTAAGGTCATCCACGAACCGGTTCAATTCTAGTTCAGAGACTGGATCAATCTTGGAAATCGCTACCGGGTTTATGGAGGCTTTTTTGTGGCCGTGCACTCTATAGGCGTGAGCTAGGCGATCCAACTCATTTTTGCAGTCGAGCTGTCGTGATATACTTGATGGAGTTTCCCTCAGCTTAGGAATGTGTCCATACGTGCCGGTTTTCCACTGATAACTTCGCACAGTACCCGTTACAGACTTCACCCTTGAAAACAAAGGTTTTCGCGCGCACCAGCTTAGTCGCATTTTACTCAAAGCATGCATACTGTGATTTACAAATCAAAAACGTCGAACTTTTGTTGGCAATAATTCTTGAAATATCAATAGTTAGATTGATCGAATGTAACAAAAAACTATCTACACAACAGTCGTACTGGATGTTATTATATAATTTACTCGATATCACTTCCACTCAAAGTTATCTCGGGCGTCAGAGAGTTTAGGTGGTGAGAGCCTGTGCGTTACAAGCTGTTACGTTCCACAACACTCAAGTGGGGGCTCCTTCGGTTTGGTTCATAAAAACTCCAGGCTCGCATGTAAGTGGGAGGAACAGTGGCACAAGGCCAGGGGAGATTCGGAAGTCTTTCTACACAACTGCCTCTAGAACAGCCAAATCAATCAGATCTATTCATCCCATCGTCTCTCTCTGGTTTAAACAAGAACGAAAAATCAAAGAATATTACGTGCTTTTTCCCACTACAATTGCTAAAAGAGTTCGATTAAATGTATAGAGAATCTTCCAAGTATTATAACACTAGGAAATTTCCATACCAAACCCTATGTCCATAGATACTGCTAAAAGTACAATACTGTCAATAGTTGAAATAATTTTTCAGGGAGTCGGAGACCTAATGTTGGCTGTACAATGTCTTAGATTATGTTTGTCGATTGACTCTAACCACGCTTCAGCTTTCAACAATTTAGCAGTTCTTTTACATAAGAAAGGACAAACTCAAGAAGCCATCGGGTATCTGCAAGCCGCCCAGTCAATGGGAGGTTATTTGTTCGAACCCTTCTATAATCACGCTCTTTTGTCCAAAGAGGTAACGGAAATAAATAAATAACAGTTATTATAATGAACATCTACTAAAGTACGCTTCATAATTTTTGGGTCCTTAGGGGAAAAAATTGTTACTCCTTTTTTCCAATTGACTTTTCCCTCAACTTCACAATTTTATGCATAAAAACTTAGTTCAAAATACAATTTGAATCATAGGGCAACTTGAACGACAGTGAATGTCTATAATAAAAATGATTTATTTTCAGTTCAAATATATTCACAAAAATTGTACAAGTTAAACCTTTGACACCATACCTATAGGAGAGTAACACCTCTTCAAAGATTGATAATATGGTGAATAACAATTTCCAGCTAGGGGATCTCCAAACGAGCTACAACGCCATGCAAAAAGGAATCAAAGCGTATCCAAACCATGTACCATCTCAAGACATCTTGAAAGAGTTGGATAAATATTTTCAAGCGTTATAAACGTTTTAGAACGCACTGAAAAATCATGGTGTAACACATCCATCATGGAATTACTCATGAGTTTCATAAACAGGGAATTTCAAATGATTTTGCATATAGTGCCATATTTTAAACAAAATAATAAACAATTAATGCACAATGTATTCACTACCACTGTGATTTTCCCCATCCAATGACACTCGATTCTAAAATACAGCGCTGAAAAATGTAACAATAATAAAAATTTTGAACAAATGACGAACTGATGCTTCACCAGGTAATAACTGGTCTTCTCAAACGTTTGGCTTACCTAGCAACAATGTGACTAGTGGCGATGAAAGTAACTTTGTCACGTCCAGTTGATGTGTTCAAGTACTCCTTGTCGAATAAGATTTTCCACCTGCGAGCGCGGAACGTAGTGCTGACTGTTTTCGCTCAAATAAAAAACTTCGCCTGAGTCTAGCTCAAGTTTTCCATAGTCTTTTAAACATCTTACCTGAAAATTGAGCAAGCACTACAGCAAAACCCGAACCTTACGTTTCAAAGATGCTAGGTAAACAAACCTCAGCCTACCTCGACGTATAGGTCCTTTGGAGGTTGCATATCCAGCATGAGATTCAGCCCATTTCTGCCTCCAATATTTTTCATATAATTTGCCAATGCTTTACTGTACTTTGCACACCACTGAACCTGATGCAGATGGATGGAAACGGTAAGTTACATAAAATACATAAAAGCGATTTCACACCTCAAAGGTAATAAGCATACCTCAGTTTCGCTCATATTCGCTTTAATTTCAGAGGGCAGAATGCTTCCGAATTCCCATCTCATTTTTTTCAAAATTTGCAACCGATTCCACCTAGAAAAGGAACTACATCGTTCAACTATTTAAAAAAAGAGTCCATTTTACACAATTTCAGAGCTATTCTAACTACGTAACTTCTGATTCATAAATCTACTTGATTGGTTCTTGCAACAAAAAAAAAATCCTCTTACTTCTAAAATTCTATTCGCAAGTCAGGAGTCTCAGAACAGTATTTGTCGTTTTGTCATTTCAATTGTCACATATGCACAGACGGCGATCTAACCTTTACAGTGTACAAGACACAATGCAAAAATTAAACTACCCTGTAAATTATTGAATTTGGTACGACCACATGGCAACTTGAAACTCAATCGTTGCATGTTGTTACACAGCTGTAAGAGCAAACTCAACTTGTCAAGTGCATGTGACTCATTAAATGATCAATCCTTAACCCGTACAAACTTACTGATATGCTAGAAGACAACGTTTATTTCGCTCAAGAGCTGCCGTTCGGGCTTTTACACCAGCCAGATAGTTGTTAGTGTCTGGATCAAACGTAGAACTCCTGTAAAAAAAAGAAAGTAATCATGATAAATAAAATACTAAAAACTAAGGGTACTTATGGTCGGAAATACGCATGATATGGGTTCTATTTACAACACTGTGTTATTCGTCATCAAGCCTGCATTATAAGTGTAGGGTACACAGGCAATGCTTAGTCCAAGGTCTAATTATAGGAGGGACAACCCCTGCAAATGATATTACAGTGGTTTAACATTCCTTTGCATCAAAATTATGTAAGAAGACCATCATGTGAGGGAAAACTCCGTAGCAACTATGGTAATTTTAATAATTTTCATTTTTCTTAGTTTTCAATTAAAAGCTAAATTTTTCATCTAATGGTACAGCAGGAGAGAGTTGATTCCAACAAATATATAACTATTTTTATATACAACAATTCTTGAGTTCCAAATTTCTGAAAATCTTGCAAAAATACTATACAAAAGTTGTGATGACTCGAGAGAAGCTATCAACCCCGCACAAAAATACACAAATCACAAAAATATATGTTGACAATGTACAACTTTCCTGAAAATCTCAGATTTTTATTTTTATTGAAAAGCGAGTAAAAAATCGTTAACTGATCGTTTAAAAAAAAATGCAGGGGTAACCTCTTGGTTTTTTTGTGAAAAATCTTTTGTATTAGATTTAGCTCAAATCTGGCAGAATGTTAGTTTTTTATGTGTATATCAATAATATATGCTTTATTCATCGATTCTTTCGTACTAAATTGATGAAAAGAAGTTTTAAAGTTGAAAAATTGGGTCTCTTCGTGTATATTCCACTAATATTGTTGAATATCGCAACAAATTAGGTACATTATATGGGGAAAATTTGGGCGACCAAAATACCTAAAGTTTGGTATATTCAAACATTTGCATTGACGATTTTTTGTTGATGCTACTATTGGTGCAAATTACAAATCTTGGAAAACTTTAAAAGTTGTTACGTCTACCTCAGCTAAAACTTTGCAAAATTTGAAAAGACCAATACATTATAATACAAAACAATGAAAACACCACCACCTACCTACCTAATTACAGTTACTACTATAATAACTATAGATTAGGCCTCTCCATAGAGAGGGTAAAAACTATATAGTAAATTGGGTGTGAGGGGGAGAGAAACCAGGTGACTCATTTTCGGATTCTTTATTCGCTGGCTGAGCACTTTCACCCATTCGGGCATCTTCAGGGCGACGTGGAGCCATAGGGTCTACAGCCCAGGGCAGGAGGGGCGAAGCCGCCAGAGGCGCTTAACACCTTGTTGTATAGTATGAATAGCATTATAAAAGGTGAGATTATTTCTTCCTAATTATGATACCAGCAAAATTCTGTTGGTATGGGTATAATATAATGGTTTTTCACCGAACATTAAGTAGGTATAGTAACAAGAAGCAAAATCCAAGTCTAGAATTCTAGCTTCGAATTGAACATGAAACTTACATGGCATCTTCAATAAACTGGTTCAAGACTCTGCATTCTTCTAAAATGAGCCGCACCTTGTCGTCCTGAAATATTCATGGATCAGCACATACTAAGTTTTTCTTAATAAAGTGAGCCACAAAATTAGAAGTAATCTTATCAACTCACGTCGAAAGGTGGAAACAGCTCGGACGACCTTTCCAATTCTTTAATGAGCTCGATAGCTTTATCTCCCCACATAATCTACAGGCTATAGAATTAAGAGTAAGACACCAAATTAAAAATTAAAATGATGGTTCAATTACAATTCTTCACTCAACCTCGAAAAATCAACTATTGAGTTTATCAATAATTATGGCGGGAAATAAAAGTCAAACAAAACTGACTCTTAAGGTGTTACGTAGGACATAAGTAGCTTTTTGTGAAATGGCGGTATCTAGCGTCGGGGGGTTGGTTTCTGATCTCCGGTTTTCCACAGCTATGCTGCGGAAACCTCATAATTATTTTCTACAGTGCCTTGCGTATGCTCAATTGAGTGGAAGTGCTGGGACAGCAGAAATAAAAGACCTAGTTACCAATTTTCCTTGTCGTCACATTTTTTTCATGTCCAGCGGTGTGAGGGGGAGAAAAACCAGGCAACTCATTCTCCGATTTTTTATTGGCTGGCCGAGCACTTTCCCCCATTCGGGCATCTTCAGGGCGACGAGGAGCCATAGGATCCACAGCCAGACAGAATTTTCCTTTTCTTTATTTCCATAAGGTGGTTATTTTTTAAATTTATTTTATCATGTAATAGAAATTTATTATTTTTATCTTCTTTCTTCATCATGACCTCCTATCCCAACGCGGGCCGTTTCTACGTATCATATTTTGCACAAATTACTTGTATTTATCAGTTTATTTTTAAAGGGGCTTTATGTCGTTTACCGTATTTATGGCAAACGTAAAAAACCTAGTTGCATACATACTTCATTACTTCAAAGTTGCTTTTTTAAATCCATAGCAATCGGTTAACACATTTCCGGTAAGTTTTCTGATTTTTAAGAATTGTCGAGTGCATTAAATTTCAATTTGAAAAAGCCAATAACACAGCCCATTTAAAAAGAAGCGGAACTTCTGACTGAAATTCCTGGTTGATCTAGGCAAAAAGGTACTATGTAGACACTCGTCAACTTCAATTAACTTTTTTATTAAACATAGGGACGATATATTATGTATCGATATTTTGTACATAGGTATAGGCTCAAGAGTTCATGTTTACTTTCTTACAGGAGCAAGTTTGATCAGATAAAAATTGCGAAATGCTTTCCCTACAAACGATAAAATAAAACTAACCATCTTTACTCCTTGTCCCTTTCGACAGCTGCCCATTTATTTACGATTTCCTCCATCAATCTACGATGGTCATTGGGGACGTTGTCCATCAGCTTTCAGAGATTGAAATCTTATTCGCGTGGAGCAGAACGTTTTTGTGAATCTGTTTTGCTTTTATTTTGATACCTCAAACACCATTTGTCCCGTGACAAAATTTCCTGAGGTAACAGCGTAAGTGCTCCGAACTCGAAATATGATTATGATGTCTGGATTCGTCCTCTCAACAGACACCACACGTATGAAAATTAATGAATATTGCCTTTTTAAGTACAAGGAGTACGAAAATTATAAGACTATAATTTAAAATACCTTTATTTCGATTATTTCGCATATCACACATTATATAAGAGCGACATCAATGACGAATCATGCCTATCACGTAATATAAAACTTAAAAAAGGTTTCATCCCAGCCATTGACTTATATTCTACCATTAGGTATAATAGAGTTTATGCATTTGCTCTCATTAAAATATGTACAGGCACAAGAATTTCGCGATCAGGAGGATTTTGACTGCAATTTACAATTTGCTTGGCGATTAACCAATATCCGATTCAAGTCGGACTTAATTCCAACCAGAGTGAGTCAGAATCAGAATTATAGAGGAGTATCGAGTACTGAGTAAAAGGAAATAGCATTGACTATTCAAAATAATATTAATTCTCCAACAATGAATGAGGCACAGAATTGATAAAACAGTATCTTCAATTCATCAAGAGATGAATAACAATGGTTACAATTTTGTAAGAAATAACATCCCCATAGGTTTTGGCCAACTCTATAGCATGCGGGAAAAGCTATAAAGAAAATAAAATTTATTTCTCAAGGTGATGTACAAAAACTTGAAGGAAGAACCAAGAGTACATTTATGGATGCGTTCCCACTAGGTCAGATAAATGCATTGGACAAGCTTGTTATTTTTTCTTGAACATTGTCATTTCACGCATTGACAGGGTTTTCCAATAAAAATCCCTAACAGAAAAACCGTTCAAATCAAATCTACAACAACGCCGACGAGTCATCTAGTTTGACTTGGGAAGACTTCAAAACTCAAGCTAGGGAGCGTTGATGAAATGTGTTAAACGCACTTTTATCCTGCGCCAATGTGAGAAAACAAAAAGAGAGCTAACAATAGAAAATGAAGTGCGTTTGTCAATGACACAAGGTGAGTTTTGATTTGTAAAAACGTTTGACTGCCCATAACTAGGAAGTTTTTTATTCTAACATAAATACTTGTGCGATGAACGAAATGTATTCGTAACAGGATGAAACATTGTGGCTCAAAACAATAATCCAAAATTGAATATTCACGCTGAACTGCGAGTTATTGATATAACCAGAGTTATTTACAGCAAGTACAACTTGTATTAATATCAAAATTAAATCGAACGTTACAGGTTTATGAAATAAATTGAGCAATTATGAAGACATATTACAGCCATCAAACGTACAATACAGAATTACACAATACATTATGCGTTCATCGTTATTAGGTTGAAGACGGAAATAATAACTAAGTTTAGGATAGCATGAACTGCGGATTCATTTGCAAATCTGAATGGAGAAGATAAACTGTTAACTTTTGGTCGCATACATACCCGATCACTTTTGAAATTAAGAAACGAAGAATGACCAAATTAGAACACCGATCAGGTGCTAAAACGCAGAAACAAAAGCACCAATTCGCCAAAATCCCAACAGCTAGCTAAATAGGCGGTTAATTTCTTTTAAATAAACTCAATGTAGGAAATTGCGATCAATTTAATTATCTTCAACGTACAATTTATAAATCTTTGAGCAATAATCAACAAGTTGCATTGGAATGCAACGTTTATCATATACATTAGACTATCACAGTAAGCTTCACTTGGTTCGTGGATCGGAATGATCGTCGGTTCGGTTGAAAACAAAGACTACAAAAAGTTATTTTTGATTGAACTGGTTTGATCCACTAGGACGAAACAAGCATTTTCCTATAGGTACAACGAAAGTACAGAACATCCATCAGAAATCCCCAGATACTACAAAAGATCTTAGTTTGATGTAAAATGAAATCTTGGATTACAATCTCAGCTGTAGATGTGAAATGGTATTACTGCAAATTAGAAATATACCTTGTTTCGAGAGATTTCTAAGAGATCTAAACAGACTACAGCATTTCAGAAGGCAAGAAACGGACGTTAACAAAGCGTCAGCCATTTCAATAATAATTTCAAGAACCCCATCAGCAGAAGACGTAGATAATTGTTTATCGTTGCGAGCTGAGCTTCCATTTGAGGAACAAAAAGGCAGCGACCCTGAGGATGATAAAGATAGCGATGAGAGCAACGATGTCCAAAGTGAAATCCGACTTCAGCATATCCAATTCTTCGAGAGTCGTCTCGGGAGATTTGAAATGACAGTAGATCTGAAACCGAATGAAGGTATGAGTACTATAATGACCCTGAATCCAGCCTAGGCCCATGGATTCATGAAAAATTTGAGTATGTGGAATAGCAGTTCTAGTTCAAAAGTAATTCTATAGAATGAAAAATAATGTTACCTGGAAGCACTTGAGTTTTTCCCTTCCGAAAGAGTAAGTGGCAAGAGCTGTACCCTCAAACCCATAACGGATGTAGCTGAGGTATGTGATCCATCTGAGGTAAATTGGGATAGCGTCGAAACTAACAAAGAAGCCCGAGAAAAGTAGGAATGGAACGGACATGACGGGAGCAAGGAAAACGCCATTTTGAATGTTCATGGCAGCACCAACAACAAGACCGACAGATTGAGCAACGAACGAAATGAGAAGGCAAGCTGACACGAACATACCAAACCGAAACAGTTCAGGTGGCTGTGATGTTAAATAATAAACTATGCTGACGTACATCACGCAGAATACAGTCTAGAAAAAAATAAATTTCATAACATTAACAATCAGAAAATATTGATAAATAACATTGCTTCTAATGCAGTAGGCGGGAAACTTACCTGGAATGGAATATCCGACACAGTGATGGCCATATAGTAAGATCTGAGGGAGTACCATCTGTTGAAATTTTCTTTGATCAACACTGGCATTTCCAGAGGAACTGTGAAAAATATTGACTCATTAGAATTTTGTGGATTCGCAGATTTACAGAATGAGTAGTGTCAACAACAGCATTATTGCAAGCAACAAGCCAATTATTGTTTTGGGAAAAATATAGCTGGTTCATTTCGGGGAAGACAAAACAGCGCAGAGGGCATTTCTCATTAGTACAAGACATTGGTCATTTCCAAGTAAACAGGACCAAACACCAACCAAAAACAGGAGATGAAAGTCACATTCCCTTCAAGCTTTTCCAAGTAATAAAGATATAATAGTCAATTTGATGGAAACACAGACTTACACGAAAGAATGGTGATTGTCATGGATGTGTACATCAAGAAAAGCATGTTGAAAAAGAGGAATCCGAGGTTGCTGAGCACTTTAGCACCATCGTTACCAATATCGTAGTAGAGAGCGCCGATGAGGAAACCAACGAGTATGTGAGCGAACAATCTCAAGTACATGAGAGTCTGGGGACATAAAAGATCATAGCATGAAGTTATTCAGGGGACATTTGGAGCAAGCTCCACCCAGAGCAATGCCCAAAAAGCGCCATGGATAAAGATTAAAATAACTAATCTGCTGCATAATAATGGGCACTGTTGGTAAAACGCACCCAATCTCTTCTAGAGAAAAGAAGTGTTCTTTTGAGTACAATCCAAAATTGGTTCCATTCAGAGGTGCCATAACGTTTCTGTGACTTGGGAAGCGCGCCATCAATAAGTGTTGAGTTGGCCCCTGGCTTTTCTAAGTCCATGCTTAGCGGTTCAATGGGAATGATAACGCCGTCAGCAGCTGCAAAAAAAAAAAAATAAATAAATAAAAAATAAAAAAAATAAAAAAATAACCATGAGTAAACATTTCAAACTGTGCAACATAAAAAAGTATTTAGATCAGAAAATAGAACATACGAGGAAATGAGTTGATATCTTCTTTGGCGATGTCATTGGTAGTATAAGGGAGAACGCTTTTACTGCCGTTGATGTCTGATGACTCAGCAACAGCAAGGGGAGCTTCAGAGTTGTTTATCTTCTTATTGGCGTCGGCGTTGTTCAGATTTTCGGCCTGAGGAAATGGCTTGCCAGCCTGAATATCGCATTTTCCATTCTGAATTGCATGAACAAGCTTCTTCACGTAGTCACCATATTCTCCACACGATACCTCAATAACTGCAATAAGAAATGATCATTATTGATCTGTAAGCTTTTCAATCTGAAATATCTTGAATGAGTAAATTACTCACTAAAAGAAGCCGGATTGTGATATGAAGGGCACTTGAGTCCCAAAGTCGCCATAAATGGCACCAATTGGGTTGTGGAGCCTTGGTAGACGCACTGGCCCTCGGCAAGAGTATACAAGTGATCGAACATTTCAAAAAGCCTTGCACTCGGCTGATGTATGGTGCAAATAATTGTACGACCTCCTCTCGCCAGACATTTCAACAAGCTGATGCATTGGAAGCAAGAAGAACTGTCCAGACCGCTGTAATAAAAAAGTGTAGACCATCGCTATGATTGAACTGAAAGGATCGACAAAAAGCTCAGACAAGAAATCTACGAGTTCACAAAGGCTAGAATTATTAATGTGTGGCTTTATTTTTCTTCCTACACTTCCACAGGCTGATAGACTCATAGAGAAAATGAAGGAATGACTTTTTTCGTTGCTAGAGCCTCTCGAAAAATATCTTAGTACTATACTCGTAAAAGGCTATCATATTACTTCTATGATCCAAGATTCGTTTATTCTATGGAGCGTTTTGGAATATTAATATACAGACGAAGGCTTCACCTGGTGGGCTCATCAAAAAACATGATGGGCGGGTTGTTAACGAGTTCAAGAGCGATAGAAAGCCTTTTCTTTTGACCACCAGACAAATTGGCAGTCATTGTCTTGATGTGCTCCTGCAGCCCAAGGGTTTCGAGAATTTCTTGAATCTGTAAGACAGAAGAAATTTGAAGACGGTAGGGAAATAAATTTCTAAATAAATCAAATAAGGATAACTAATTTCCCAGTGTTACAAACAGATATATAATTGAGCTTGTGCGTTTTTTTTCTTTTTTTTGTAAACCAAAGAGACAATTAACGAACAATGAATTGCAAGATGATCTGAAACTCCAAACGAGGTGTTTTCAATCAAACGATCGTGAAATTCAACAGCCTTTGTTTGAGCTTGACAAGTGTGTAAAATGGGCGGTTGCCAAAAATGATAGAGACATAAAACGACACCACGATACGGCAAGTTCTTACCGTTGTGTCCTTCAATTGCCAGCAATAAGAGAGCTGATATTATTTACCACACATCAACAACAATGTTTACTTCAGCGTAAGTGGAATATTGCAAAGCATCGCACTTGAAAATAAGAGGCTCGTTCTTTGGTTCAAGAGCTATAATTATTAATTCGGGAACCGTAAGAAGTGAATAAAAAAAGGGAGTAAACTACCTATGTATTATGGATAATTTCTTGCCTCAAGGAAAAACATTCTGATGTTGGATTTTTTCTATTTCGGGGAAAAAATTACCACTCCAATTTTATTTAATTTTCAACTAAAGTTGAGAATTTGTGGGTATCAAATCAACGCCAGGAATTTAATATTTTGATCATAGTTGAGCACACGGCTAAATTGGTAATTTGAATCAGTTAATTGTTTTCCACGAGATTTTCTTTCGAGATGAGTATGATTATCATATATAACTACAATAAAAATGATCTTTGACTTAAATAACTGATAAATTACAGATACAAATCAATTAGAAAACCATAAAAATTAATAGCCAAACTCCTCGACTTGGTTGGTAGATACATTCAGTATAGAATCTAATAAAAAGAGAAGTCCAGCACATCTTTTGAACCCAATGAACTTACCACTTTAGCTTTTTCCTGCTTGTCGACTTGATTGCCCAGTTTTAGGGCGGTCGCAACATTCATAGCTTCTTCGACGGACAGGTTCGCATGAAGCTGGTTATCTTGCATGATGTAAGCCGAGAGTTTAGCAAACTGGGACAGATCCCTCTCCGTTCCATTGATCGTGATCGATCCTTCCATACCGGACGTTCTATGAAACGATTCAACAATAACGTTGAAAGATTACTAACCTCCACTCTGAATTGAAAAATCAATGGATGGAATATTTTAAAGAAATTTTCCTAAGACGCAATACCGTATGGAAATTGTCACTTTTGGCATAAGCCGAGCTATTTTTTTCAATGTATTTCTGTACCATCATGAAATTCAAATAGTTCAGATTCAAAGCTGCCTATAAATAATGTAAAAGGTTCAAACTCACTTGTAGCCAGTAAGAATGTTGAGGAGAGTAGATTTTCCAGCCCCCGAGGGGCCCATGATGGCCGTGAGTTCGCCAGATTTGAGCCTTCCACTAACTGATTTCAAAATAAGTTTCGAACCTGCAACAAAAATACAATCGCTGTTATTTATTCGGCAGCAATGAATTGAGGCACCGTGTAATTGATAGTTTTCTGCTGCAGTAAAGTCGTTTCGGAAATCGCATTCCTCGTCAGGGTTCTAAAACTTCCTGCAAGTTCGAATAATCGTCTGCAATCAAGTTCGCCCGGCTCCTTGCTGACCTTCAGTCATCCGACGCGTTTTGTATAATTAGCCTTCAGGCAGCGATTTTCAAGTACGACAATTTACTGAACGAAAAAATGGCTTCATTATTTTCAAAAATTTAGACGTAGATTTCGATACATTTAAATGACTTGGCCTATTTCTGGTAAACCTCTCTAATTCTGGTTCAATCCTGAACGCGAACTACTGTAATTTGTCATTAAGTAATTTACAAACAAATTGAAATAAATATGGGCCTTTTTATAGCGAAATTATCTATCAATATACTACTACAGATACAATAAAAATGAATTTATCTGAATGAGTATTAATTGCAGCAACAACATTGTGAAATCTGTTACGTAAAATTATTGGATCACATTCACGTTGCTGGATCATTAATACCGCGGTTTTGAGATTAGGAAGCATCCAGTGGTTAAGCGGTTTGATAGGCATCGGGGCCACGGCCTGTCTCGCTGCCCTCCAGTATGACACATTTCAAGGATTCCACTCCTAAACTGGACCAGGATTAACGATTTGATCCTTGAAGGGATAGACAATGAGAATCGCTCTCAGAGCACTCCGAAATTACTTGCGCAACTACATTGGACGATAATGACCAGAGTTAATATGTATTCAGCAAAACATCCAGCAGTAGTGAATTCTAATAAGCCTATGGACCTGGATATCCACTGAGTAACACTGACATCGGGTCGTAATTTTAAATGCGGTGAGTGATAATGTACCTATCACATGGACCTATAGTCCTGAGAATGCCCGAATGGGCGAAAGTGCTCGGCAAAGTAAAGGGAAGTAACGGTTGTCTCCCCTCAACGTACTAACAGTGGAGAGGAGATTTGAGTTAGATCCGAGTCGTTCAAAAAAAATTATGCATGCAATAGAATAGCATGAAGTCGAATAGGAAAAACCCATTGTTCGCTTTGAGGCCAACGCACCTACAGTTAGAAGTCATTATGCCCCCTACCTAATAAACGGCAATTATATGCCATCTTCGAGGCTCGTAGAAAAACGAGCTCTTCATTATTTGCAACCTAGCGTCGAAGCCGCCGATTTTTTGCACGCTCATAAACTTAATTCGCATCGTCTTCCCATTAAGCCATTAGGAAATTGCGCCCGTCGAAAAAGATTCCCTCAAATGAGGTGGTATTGCGATTCAAAGATGAATAGTATGACGACGAGAAGAGACAATCCCCATTTGCAGGTCATTAGCACAGTTTATAACCATAAATTGATTTATAGCGTAGAACCGGAATATGAGCAAAATTGTTTTTGATTTTCACATTCGCCACACGCTAACGATAGAAAGCAATATCGGCAGTTTCTCAAACGAATCAACAATTGGGAAATACAACTTTTCATGCCCGTCAATTACCAAATTGGATATAATAAATAGAGTTTCAAATGAGATGGAGATTAAACTTAACAAGAAGAGGTAATATGGCGCGATTTATGGATCTAATAGTCATTTAACGTTTCACATCGGGGTACGGATGGGTGGTATACTTCGTCACCGTTTCCTATTCTAAGTAGGTACTCACCATCTATTGATTCGATGAAGTGTATAAAAAAAAGAAAGGGTTTTCATCTACTTAATGTCTATTCAGAAATGAATATAGCATAATAGTTAACATTTCAGCTGGTATAAATCGTAGATAATAAGATTTCACGTAAAAAATCAGCCAGTGTATGAATGACATCAATTACTACATAATTTCTAATAGCTACTCATACCAGATGCCTTGTAGCTTATTGTGCACTTTCCACAACAGCACTGGAGGGAAACGACTAGAAAGCCTGGCTATTACTTCACTTCCAAAAGGTTGGTAAGGTACTTCTTTTGGCTGACAACTAAGGAGGTTCACGATCCCGTCGGCCATGACCGAAACCACCGGTTCTCTAGGGCTTCCATTCTCGTACATTTCAGCAGTTTTCTCGCTTTCGCAAGAATCCAGAAAATGTACCTATTCATTAACAGACATATACCAACAAAGGAATGGTATTTTCACGATAAAACGTTCATTACTACCATAATGAAACAAGTCATCTTCCAAAATGCATCAAAGGCCAAGTTCATTCAAATGTTTACAGAAACTAGATAAAGAAAAACTAGAACTAGTGGACTCTTTTCTACCGTTGATTAATTTTCAGGCGCCAACAGTAAGGCAAGTTCATAATTAAAAAACAAGCTGGCCTTCGGACCCACAAAACTATCCGATCGAACAACAATTACGAGAATATTCAATAGTACGAAAGACCATCAGTTGTAATCGATTTCATATTCCTAAAATTGTTTTTCCACCAAAAAACGTCACTTATTAAAAGGCTGGGAACCGGCGAGAATATAATTGGGCTCGAACTCAAGGCCACTCGAGACGAACAACACGACTGAACGGCGAGAATAAAGCAGGAAAATAGCTTCGCGTGCGTGGAACTCCAGAAAACCGGATTGCGCACAGAAATAAAACGATTCACATCAGCGAAAAAATATTCCCTGGCTTGTAACTCTACAGAACTTGGCGAACCTGAGTGTGGTGTTATTTCCATAGACGGTTGCGCGTTGTCAACAACTTCAATTTACATTTAGCTAATAATATCAGTCTGTTCTAGAATTTTGTCGATTAAAGCCTAATTCAGGTGCAATATTCTATTTCACTGAGGCTCAATGAAGGCGAGCGTCAAAAATTGACGAATCTTGAATTTTAAATTCCCAGCGCAACTTTTCAACATAAAACTTAATACAACGTGTCCTGTGATTCGTGAGAGAGCAGACAAGAAGAGGAGGTAAACTAAAGTATAATACCGTTTTCACATTGCTCGTAATTATCCAGGGGAAATTTCGGCCAATAGGAAGGTGAAGCTTTAGCTTCTCCGGATTCTCCACTCACTATCTCACTGGTACCTTTTATCCAGTAATTACCGACTAGATAGAAACAAGTGTGGAAATTGGAGAGCTACCCGGATTCAAGGTTTTCCGGTGTCATTAGATCGCCCCTTCCGGAGACAAATACTCAGAGACTATTACAAAGCTACGTTGCAATGGCCGAGAACAATAATCGCGATAGATTAAGAAGCAATCGAAAACAAAATGTTAACACACCTTTTGGCAATTTCCTGTAAGGTATTTTCGATTTGTCCCCATTATAGCTGGAAGAATTTTTCCATCTCTTCATATAGTATAGTAGAGACAAAATATTTTGTATTCAAAGTTTTGTAATTCCCTTTCTTTTCTTCTCCGAACGTTCACGCGTAATTTAAGATTAGACAAATGAACAGGAAAGGAAGTGTTTTAAAACGGTAAACATTTAAAAAAAATCGGTTTTCGAATTCGGAAGAATTTGACTTTAATCGCCCAAGTATCCACCACGAATACTTGACCATTCCTCAAAATTCCTCATGAGATAATACGTCGAGCGTTTTTGACCCAGTGATCTTTGGTACGCTCGACGATTTCGTGAGAATAGATTACCAGCGAGCAGATAAGATTACCACGCGTTTTACTTAATATAAAAGAATGAAACGGGATTAAACCGCGGCTTTTCACTTTTAAACTATGAGCAAATTGTTGCGTCAAGTGTTTCAATAATGATCAAACAAACATTTTCCTAATAAAACTCATTCTGTTCAGTTGGCATTTTACCAAGGAATCATCAATTAAAATCCATTCAAGCTGATGGAACGTCAAGGGAATTGATAATGCATAATTATGTATCTGTCACCCAAGTAACGGATAACCTGTCTTGGAAATCCCTTCGCACTAATGATACTTCCATTGCCATTCTCTGAAGACAATCTCCATCAGAAGAAGCCTGGAGCGGTCAAACATTTCTTGCCGGCGAAAACTCAAATCATCATTGAGATATCGGAATCGAATTGGAATGAAAATAAGGTGTCTTTGGAATTGAAGCGTTGAATTGAGTAAATATAATACAGACAACTAGATAGATATATAGAAAAGAATAGACAACTTTATTACAAAACTATCCACAGACGAAGTCAGTTAAAAAACAAAGTGAAAATTAAGTTTTGAAAAATTATAGGCAGGTAAGTTGAAAATTTAAAGTACCCAGTACCTATAATGTGAAATGGCACGACGTATCTCAATTTGAAACGAAGGAACCTCGCCACCGAGGCTACGATCGATAGCAAAATGCAAATGTCACGCTGCTCAAACCATACGAATGAGTGAATGAGGCGCTTCCGTGTCAAGGCAATCGGAATCATCGAAAACCTGATGTCTCAGCAGGTTTGGTGGTAGAACAAATTGTGAATCATCATTTCTGCACGAATGCGGCTAGCGAAATACACCACGGTAATGTATATTCGTAATTATTGCAGAAGATGAAATTTTAATTTACAAGTTTTTTCCTTCCATGTTTACGTGATCGTTTGAAACGTTGAATTGTTGAATTTGGAAGAAATTTTTTTCTGTACTCGGCACAAACACTTCCTGAACAAGTGCCCGTGTGTCGGTGATATAAAAAAAGACATAAATCGTTATATCTCCGCGAGAAAATGAATGAAACTAATGAAATTTTCAGAGAATGTTTTCCTTGTAAATGTGCAAGATTAGCCGTTTCTGGATTTTGGATAACACACAGCACTTCCGGGGTATAACTGTTCCAAGTTTTTCTGATTTGATTTTTACAGGTTATAAGAGACAATATTTTTAAACGTTTGTGGTCTTAGAATGTTCATTATAGCAAGCAGATGATGCTTGATTTTTTGTGTATCAGGTCAAAAACTGTACCTTCACGTTATAGATTTTTTTCACGATTTCGCTAGAGCGTATTTTATATTTTAATTTTTACAGGCCGCAAAAATCAATATATTTGAAAGCTCAAGGTCTTGAAATGTTTGGGACGGCGATTGAATGGAGTCTAATTTTCATCACGCGTTATATATGCATATTGACTATATTTTGTTTTTTTTTTCAGACTGCAAAAATGATTATAATATTTAAACGCTGGGGGACTTAAATGTTTGTCTATGTCAAATGAATGTCATTTGATTTGCATTATTGGTGTCACACCATAGTTCTTAGTAATTCGCATTTTCAGTTATTTTTAATTGTTTTATATATTTTAGTCTCCTTGCCATTTCACAAAACTTGTTTTGTATCGATTGGATCACACACCATAGTTCTGGCTCGTGCTGTTCATTGACTATTTCGATTATTTATTATAGGCAGCGAAAAAATCAATATTTTTTACGCAGGAGGTTCATAAAAATGATCCCATTTTACAAAACTTGGCTTCTGTGTAGTTTAGGCTCACACACTGCACATTCGCATTATTGACCTAATTCGTGCGGTTTTCTAATTTTGGGTTCTCCTAGCTAGTTTTTCAATAACAGTTGTAGAATAATAACTTTGCGGCCTTAGTACAAACGATTATATAATTGGTATTATCTGTTACCCACTCAAACATGGAAGTACTGTGTGATCCTTGCACACCACAGGTTTAATAAGGTCGATGTATTTTTTACTTCATTAGAGTTCCTAATGCCTTTTTGTTAACAAGTGTATGAATATTTCTTTCGCTTGATGGCCAGAGGCCGGTGGCATCATACCAGCGGTTGTAAGTGAATCGAAGCGAAGCCCCAGGCACCATTACGGAATTGCTAGCCCACAGATAAGTACAAAGGAGGGGTAGAAATAATAGCATTGCAGCGTAGGTTCTGCTAGCTCGATCGAGCCTTGATAAGCAATAATTTCACGTTTCATGTGACGGCTTCGCCATACGCACGGACCAGGCAAGCTTTCGTTCAACTCGATTCTACTGGAAGGTACTAACTGCCTAGCCAAACGATCTGTAACACTATGAAAGTAAGAAGCTTACGATTGATGAAGAAGTGGGGACCATGTGAAATCAGCGGTATTCAGTTTGTAAAGTACAACTGCAGCTATTTATAAATTTAAAAAAAACTTCTTTAGTGTTAGTATTCAATGTTGACGTATTATACGAACTAAATGAAGAAATAGATTATGAATTTTCACAACTTTCATAGAAAAATAAAACATTTTTGGAAAAAATAAGAGCATTCTGGAACAGTATAGCCGTACATTCTAGTTGCTCGTACAGTGAACAATTTAATACAAAAGAATCTGTTCGGAGATTGGAATTCTCAAGTTCCAACAAACGTCTTTAGCCAATGACGTCAATTCGTCTTCGGATTGTATAGTGGACGTGCGGGGAATCGAAGATGTTCGACGCTTGTAAGACCCTTAATTAATGGGAAGAGGAAACGATCATTATTCACATCCGGCTATAGAAAAAAGTTAGCGATGGCAAGAAGTTGAAACGTCATTACGAATTCGGGAAACGAAAAACACTGCAATAATTACAGATTATTGAAGAAAAACAAGAGTGCTCACTGCTGCTAACTTGAACAAGTTACACTAGAAATCCACGATAGTAATAGGTATCTAGTGAAAGAAGTTCAACGGCACGCAATTTGCCTGGGTCCATTTCAAATGAATGAACAACGGCCTATTGCAAATATAACAAAAATACAGACTATTTCCCAAATAAAAAATCCTAATCGATAACAGAGCCGGAAAAAAGAGGATTGAGAAAAAATCAAGAAGAGGTTTTTTTGGTGAAGAAACTAGTGGATGTGAGTGGAAGGTCGACTGGATGTCGCAACGACTCGACCGCGGCCGGTCATGGCACAACCCGATTCACTTCAAACAGATACCGTTGAAGAACTGTATAGGTAATGACAAAATACAAGAAAACATCCAAGTCGTCTGGTCGAGAGCTAAAGGTAATTACCGTTTGCATTACACTACAATTCTACGCAGCTTCTACTTCATCCAGGGAAAAGAAAAATTAGACACGTATCTATAATTAATTGGCTGACGAATTAGGATACCTACTTGGTTATCGTGCGAGAATAGGGTCTAAACATTATGATAGGTGGTGAGGGGGTGTCACTAGAACGAATTCCATTGAAAAATAAGAATTGAAAAAGGAGTAAAAGGTCAGCCAGAAGGCAAAAATTGAAATTCCGGTAACCAGGGAACACTGAGTGTTCCCCTGAGTGTGAATACAGCGAGTGTTCTTTGCGAGGGATCACTTTTATTCTAAGCCATTTCTTTTTTTTTTTTTTTTTTTTTTTGTAAATTCTATCCATTTCGAGGCTGATTATATCGTATAATAAAACTTTCATACGTTCCAACAGGAGCTAAAATTTTCATTAGTCGCACGTACTATACGATTTCAACGTTTGGCTCCTATTCTTACCACACAAGACACATAGGTGGTTTTGTTACTAGGTGAAACACAAAGTAACATGCTAGACATTTTAAATTGCCCCGAGACTCAGACATTCATTGCTCCATAATTGTGACCAAACTAGTTAGTAGAATGTTATCAGCACAAAAACGAGACCTTTGACTGATAAAAAATAATACTCAAGGAATCAAATGCGAATTGTGACAAGCGAGATTGCCTTTGAGCATCATCTAATCAATACGAATGGAGCAATTAGCATGTAATCTGACCGGCCTTGAGAGGATTCCGTATCGTGAAACATCAAACATTTTGAAACCATTAGGATCCAGATAAAATAACTCAATTTAGAACGACACTTTTGAGCTACTGCGTACAATAGCAGACGGAGAAGGTTTTCTGCGAGTAATAATACCCAGAATGATATCTTAGATAAATTAAATCAAGCAAATTGATTAGTGTTGGCCAATTAGAGAAGATCAATGGCAAAACAGAAGTTCACACACAGCCAGTATAAAAGTAGCAGACGAACGTTCATTAGGTTGAATATAATTTCTTGTCAAATCCTCCGCGATTGAACGAAATCTCACTCATAATTAGCATTCAACATTGACATGCAGCCACAATTCTCTCTAATTGGAGAGAATCAATGCCAGGAAATTGTCAACCATACGATGACACATCCCAATCATTCCTCAGACACATTCCAAATTGAAGTACACGCTTCTCATGAAGGAAACTTCAAGGTGAAAATATCACGTGCGTCGCCACGAGGATAATCTTAATCATGCAAATGGCCGAACATCCATCGACTGTTGCGAACTCCTCAGAAGAGTAATGCGTTACTAACGGAAAACCGCAAGTTTGCCAGTGTTCGAATACTAGTCGGTTTTTCGTTTGGCAATTGGGTTCATTGAACTCGAAGCAAAATCAAAGTTAACCGCAATCGGTTTTGCTCTCGGCGGACTAAGGTTGACTTGAATGTGGTCTAACAATGAAATGCGCAAAGAGGAAACTAAGTTCATGGTATCAATGAATTTATTCGTACGTTAATAATTTTCATTTTAATCCAAACTGACACTGTGTCATTTACTGTGGTATAAATTTTGCCCTAAAACTGATTTCAATTCGTGGTTTCCATAGGCTTCTAACGTACAGTATCAATAATTATGATACTTTTGTAGAAGTTGTTGAAAAAGGCTCAAATTTTGTCGTTCTCGCGGATTGCAGAACGAAAAACAACGACGCAAAGTTTCATCAAGATAAGCCAGACATTCACTATCTTCATCAATAAGAAAGAGATAAAAATCGAACCGAAACCACTCGTATACAACCCTCACTGCAACGAGAACGGAAAAGTTACGAAACAGCCGAGGCCAGACATACATAAAGGTGAGGTAAGAATTTCTCTTCTGTACAGCGGCTCTGTTCAGTTTCAGCGTTGGATACACATCCGTACGCTTTCCCTACAGCGAGGAAGTTTGTCAAAGGCAAACAACGGTGAGGCCGATAGAAAAAGGCCAATTTATAATCTAAAATGGCAACACTAGTTCTTTTATTTTGCAAAATATTTGAAGAGCCATTTTTTTTTGTCGAAATTCAAGAGGGAAACATTCGTTGCATGGAATAAAGAGAGAGTCAAATACTATTTTTTATTGCGAAATCACAAGAACTGTGACGTGAGCACGTATTAGCCATGAGCGGAAATTCAAAAACCCATTACTGTTATTTAAATGTTGATGCATAATGGGGATATAGATTTTCACGGATTTTTATCAACGATTATTAGAGTTGGATTATTTTCATAATTCGGTTAACTTGGAAAATCAGCTAACAACAAACGATTCTTTTCTTTTGTGCATTGGAAACAGATTTAAAAGGAAATTCGCGGGGAGGAAGTATCAAATTTAAGAAACGGGTTTTCAAGTTCCCATACTGTTTTTCCTGAGTGACAGAAAAACGGGTTTAACTTTTCCTTTGAACGCACATAACGCGACGAGGAGTTAACCGACTAATTTTCCACTGCTATTTTTCCCGATCAAACAAATACTTCCTTTGTCGTGAAGTTATATATTTTCCGTATTTATAAACTGATGCTCTAACGACTCGTTTGAAGAGAAACGTTAACTCCGTGTCAATGAAGCCAGTCGCGACTGAAAATCAAAGCGTTGGTTAATTCGAATGACGGTCGTGGGATCATCGGTTGAGAACAATAGGCATTCGAATATCTGGTTGATTTGTCAACAGAACGCGATATCCTGATTGTTCAGACAACCTGACCGTTCAGATCTGGGACGTTTTTACTGAGGTCAACAAAAATACATCGTAACAATTCCTTCTCCAGGTGGTCGTATTCCTTCTTTCTGCAGGTTGAGGGGGAGAGTAACGAGACGACCTCTTCTCCATTTTTTCTTTTTATTACGCCGAGTACTTTCGCCCGTTCGGGCTTCTTCAGGGCATTATAGGACCAATGGCATAATAGGGCCATAGGTCCTATAATGCCCTGAAGAAGCCCGGACGGGCGAAAGTACTCGGCGTAATAAAAAGAAAAAATGGAGAAGAGGTCGTCTCGTTACTCTCCCCCTCAACCTGCAGAAAGATCGTAACAATTGTACACCATTCGAGAATTATGTAGCATGGTTCTAATATAGAACCAAATCAGTTTCAGTGATGTGTTACGGTAAAACAATGATCGAATTTCTGAGTTGTGTTTTCAGTCGTATTATCGGTAGATGAAGGGTGTTTGTCGCTAATAATGTAACAGGAAATCTGCCACGAAATGTGGCCAGTGTGTCGACACATATGACACGCAATAGATCCTCTAGCATTTGAAAACGACATTCATGATGAATATTTTAGTTCGATCGGATGGCGTACGTTAGCACAGTTCAAGAAAAGTGCTTCACTACCACGCGATACAGAACCGCACGCTAAGGTGTCGTCCTTCGTCGAGGACAAAGTAATCGCTATGTATTGGAACAAAAAAAATAACTATTTGAACTAAATTATACTCAATCCCGACGCATTAAAAGGACATCTATGGATACGAAGAGAGAGAGAAATTGACGATAGCTAAAATTAGTTTGTAATCCATGTTAAAAACGATACGGTTGAAAATGTATTAAAATGACGTAAGTTATCTGTATTTAAATTTCTTAAAAGTACGCTACAAATGTTTTGTAGTGTATAGCAGATATGTTATCTACTATACACTATAAAAAGGGTCATAGGGAGAACTAAACGGAAACCTGAATACAAGCTTCATAGCTTTGAAGGCCACCACCTTGAGGCTTCAGCAAATATTGATAATTCCAGTCATGCAGGCATAACGAATCGCGGCCTGGAGCCAATAACTCCCTTACAAGCAAATATTCAACCAGGATGATTGTAGCCAAAATTTTAATGAATGGTGATTAGTAGGTTGGTGGTTGGAGAAAATACGAGCACATGGTCTCGTCGAAAAAAAATTAGCATTGTTCTATCTCGGAACGACGGCTCTACTAAATAACTTGCTCAGGTGGAATCAACAAATGAAACGATAAACTAATTTATATTTAAGCCAAACATAGTCGTGGCTAAAAAAATGCGGAAAAACATACGGATTCGCAGAAAAGGTATTAAAAAATAGCAAAACGTGGTTCTGCTGCTCTTTCAGAGACAGTTTCGAGTATACCAACTGTGAGGCATTAAATTCGGGTAACTTTGGTTACTAATAATAATAATATAGCTGGAATAATTTAAGGGTGGTCACGGCTGGGACGGAAATTATTTCCAAAATAAGATTTGGATAAAGTTATTTCTTAAGATGTCCCATACCTAGATGTAGTCTGGAATACCTGAACTGGAAAACACCGCACTCACAACCCTCGGTCAACCATCATCAATTAGCCTTCGATCGAACCTTGAATCACAAAATCAGTACCTCCAAACGGCGAGCATTCGATTGGAATGGGAAAGCGATAAATACTAGGAAGAGTGTTTGCGATCAAAGACCAACAAACAATTACGCAAACAAGATAACCATTGAAGGTGATCGTTGAGAAACTGGGGAACGTGGCCAGAGTTGTTTTCTACAAAAACCGCGGTAGAATTAATCGAACGTTAGTTATCAGCCAGAGGAAAAAAACGAAATTTGAAACTTGAAATTTGTTTTTAAGAGGGATGTGAATGTTACTCTTTTTCAAACAATTAAAAAACAAATTTACAAGAAGTTTTTGCAGGTTCAGGATACGAATGAGAGCAAGGATGGCCTCAGACCGATACATAGATAAGAAGACTATCCTTGACACTCGTGACAATGAATTTATCGCTCCAATTTCACTCCGAGACAGGAAGTCACATGCAAAGGATTCACGGTCAAATGGGAAAATGAACAATAATTTACAGGCGACCCTAAATACAACAATTTTAATTAAAAATAGAACCACCTTGATAGGAAATACGAACTCGCATAGTTCAACTGGACAAAGGAGTTGAAAAAGAAAGAGTAACTAGTTACCGAATAATCAATTCAGGTAGCAGAATGAATAGGTAGACCGGCCAATCGAGGCAAGTTTTTATGGTGATTGATCAACTACTCAACACTAATAATGGAAAATTGCTACTCAAATCTTGTAATGTGACAACTGTGAAATCAATAGAAGTTAAAAATTGACAAAACATGCTCTCACCGGTCGATATCGCACTTCAATTTTTCACCAGAGCCAATCCCTTTGACATATTGAGCACAATAGAGAAAGCTTTTAAAACCATTGTCAAGCCGGGCTCTGATTTAAGAAGTTTCTCATTCACTCTTACATGATAATCTCATTGTGTTGACGATAACATGGCTGTTCCACAGCTGCTCCGATTTTGAAGCAACCGCATCGTGGGAATGTTCTTAAATTTTAAGTCGAATTTTCATAGATTCACACGAGTTACGAACACAATATCGTTTATTTTTCCAATGTCAAAACTGGCATTCAACCGGAGATAAAATTACAAACTACTTTTGATGATGATCAGCTTACACGAAGTCAATCTCAAGCCATATGAGCCGGAAGTCGGTCGTTATTTTTCTACTTGAGAGCTCTTTTACGTAACGGAATACAGACGGCTCTGCACGCGACTACTGCGAGGTCGAAATCATCAATCGTCAGAATGAAGGAAAAAGGCAAAATATAAAATGTCAACTATACAAGATTCTGGAAACCAATTGATTATTCAATTTAATAAATCTAGAAATACCACCTCACCGAAAAATCAACGGAAAGATATAGACGTCCGGATTATTATATACCTAGGTAGGATACAAATCCGTTAACGTATCCTCTTTTTAAGCATTTTCTATTCGTAAAAACACCACCAAAGTTACTAATTTTGTAGTGTGGATGGAAAAACTCTGTAGGTATTAATTTTTCATTAAAAAAGAATTGTTTAAATGAATAATTTTTCTATCGCGTTTTGTTAGGCGATCATTTGTCATATCGTCGACCCGGCTGTAGAAAAAATGGGTCACAGCGGAAATCGAAATATACGCCGTAGCTAAGGACTGTTCAATTAAAATTCAACCGTCTCAAACTAATAGGTCCTAATAACGTCTCGATATTTGAAAACAGATAAATAACTTCAAGTCAAAGGGTCGGCTCATTAAATTCCTCATGGATTTTAACGAAGCGGCCTCCTTTCGCCCTTTTGGGCATCTTTAGAGCAGTGTAGATTCGCACGATGAAACAAAGGCCCATGATGAGCCTTCCCTTTCTATTTCCAGGTTAATCTAATTAGCAAATTAATTAGATCCAATTTTATGACCATAAAGCAGTGCGCACTTTGTTGTACACATTATGTAGCATGTTAGCACAGTAGGTATGTGTCCTTGAAAAATGACAGCTTTGGGTTGATTGATATTTCAAGTACTCACTTTTCTTGGATCCTTCTTTGACGGTGTAGGTGAGATCGTTGAAACCGATGTCGACCGGAGGACGCTTCGGCAGATGGGTCAGCACCTTCGGCTGACACGGAGTGATAGTCACCTTCACCGAGTTCCTGTTCCCAACAAGAGGTACGTCACTATTTTCCAATTTCATGATGACAATGTTTCTAAACTGAGTCAAAATTTATCCGAAAATTCAAATCCCCGATTTTGGGGACTGGGATATTTCACAAGCTGGACAAGATGTGGGGGGGTTGTTAAGTACGAGGCGCTAGTGGGATGACATGCTCACGGAGGAGCTTCGGACTGAGTACTGGCACTGGCACTGGAGGAAGGGAATCGTCTGAACGCTGATTACCAGTGGACTCCAGGCAATCTTGTGCCACCACCACAAGATTCACAACTGCTACACAAAGAAAGCTAAACCTCGCGAGCATTAGCAACTTCGCTAGAACGGTTGTAAAATTAGTGCGGAATACAGCACTCCAACGAAGAAGCCATCAAGCACTACCAATGAGGAAGATGACGAGGGGATATTTGAAACAATTCAGGAGTTTTTTCTCATTTTTCTGTAGCAAAATGATAATGGCCGCTTAATGTTAAAAAAATTCATTTTTTGCAAAAAAAAAATTTTTTGAGTTGCGGTGTTCTTGGTTTATGATGTCAGAATATTGGTTTTACTGACGATTAACACAATGGTGAAATCGGAAAATTGATTTGATACTTCATCGGGTAGGTGCATTCAAATAAAATGAGCGTTTTGATAATTGAGAATCAATTGCTTCATTATCGTCATCATCAGTCAAGTAAAATCATTGGGCACGATAAAAAAAAAATTGTCAACCTCTAAAAATATCAAGGGCCGACTATTGACCACGGTTGATCTGACTTCCAACGATACAGAAAATAAGGAATTTGAGTGGATTTTGGAGAAAATCTGTGTGAGAGTCTCAGGAGTTGGTATGAGAGAGATCGCAAAAAATGTAACATTTTTTTATTTTCTACGGTCAAGCAATTTCAGAATCCATATCTCGCAAATCAGCGATAAACCTGTCGATCCGGTGACGATAACATTCGCGAGATTCAGCCTCTGGTTAATTGTCTTTGTCCTATTTGACTACTCCCCACTATGCGATGAACCCAAGGGAAGGACGTCATCGGGTGGGTTACCATCCTCTTCCTACCCCTTCTTCTGAGCCCGAGCAGACATTTGACGAGAACTGGACGCCGCCGAATAAAAACTCGACGTGATCAACGCGACTTCATGGCCAAACTTACAAGCGCGAGAAATAATCTGGCAATTCAACCGTCCGTACAGCTTTGTTACGGGTTTCATAATTCTTTCGTATACATAGCACACCGAAATCACGATAGTTGCGTCATCTAAACGTATCCGTATTTCTAAATTGGGTATAATTCCATAATTTTTGTGAATTCTAGAGTATAAAAAAGTGGGGGTGGATTTTTAAATACAGTATATCAATAGATTTTTACGCTCATAATCTTGTAATATCAGTTACGGAGGGTAGTAATAATGCTTATCACCGTACTCAACTAATACCTACTTGCACGTTTCGCGCGTTTTCTATTTTTAAATCTCCTGGCGATATGAATAGTTCAATTTTTACAGGATTAGTAGTTTTCAATAAAATGAGTGAGCGAAGAGGCCATCAATTTGCAATTGGGTAGAGTTTGAATTGAGCGAGAAATATAGCCTTTCAGTTAGGTACCTAGTAGGAATTAGACTATAATTTATCATTTCTCATGTGTGTACACAAACCCAGCGACTCACATTGAGTACACCATGCCTCGCAAAAGCAACGATTATAGACTCATGTACCATTGAATACAATGATTGGGTTGTATAAGGCTCAGGAACATTCCTGACCATTGTTGGGCAATAATATTTTCAAGATTAGAGTACGACCCCTCCAGCCAAACGATTCGTTTTTCAATTATATTATACTTGGTTTTGAAGTTTTTCTCCCCCAATGGTGCTACAAAGCCCTGATGATGCCCGAAGGGGCGAAAGTGCTCGGCGGGCAATAAAGAAAATGGAGAACGAGTTGCCCAGTTTTTCTCCCCCGCAAACTTCAAAACCAAGAAGATATGAAGCGACTACCCAAAAACGAAAAATTATATTATATTTATGTTTAGTAATCAATGTCACATTAATTTACAAACATTTATTGATTTCATAAATGATTGGTTACACCTGTTTGCCAACGCAAACATGGAAGTAATATGATAACTATGAACACCTATTTCTTAGAAGAAATGGATAATAATTTCGTTCGAAGTTGGCAATAATGAGTTAATTATCTAAACGTCAAGTTTCCAGGATTTAAAAATAAATTATTGATGAGAAGCCATTTTGGTTTCTTCGCAGTGACGACAAGTCATGTACGCCCGTCAATAACCGAAGTACAAAGGTTATTCAAAAACGGTCAGCTATCACTGGATGTCGGACAGTCAACACCCTCCTCTCTGAGTCATTGCCTAAAATTAGCTGGTTGAATGAAGATCGGGGCCTTCCAAGTTACTCCCAACAATATCCTCAAGCCTTATCATGTCTAAAGAAAGGCCCTTCTTGAGAAAAAGATACCCATCCTTGACAAAAAATATCGCATGTGTACACCGACTAGGCACAAAAGTTGATAATAATAATATTAAATGAACACAATTTGAATCATAGATAGACAAATGGTGCAGCCAATTTATTATAAATAAGATTTGAAAATGCGAAGGCGTTGTAACTTATACACATCCAACAGAGGAACTTACTTGTCATAAAGGCAGTTGATATTATTCTCAACCATAGCTGGATCTTCAATCACCGTCGCATGAAGAGATGTTTCACAGACAAACGTACCTTGTCCTTACTGAGAGGAAACTGCAGAAACGTTTGACAATTGATAATACCACAATGAACGAACTGTCCAACGGAAAGATATCAATATTCATCCAATTAACAATGCCTCAATGTAAAAGCATACAGCAGGATCAGATATGAGATAGCAAGTGAAAGACTGATAAGAGGACACAGGTCAAACAGTGTGCCAACCCAAGAACTGTTTTTCTCAAAAGCTTTAGTTTAGTTTATTAACATCATAATATAAGCATTTTTGCCAGAAAAAAAATCCAGCATTATATTTTGGCTAGCCTGATAAATTGAGGAATTCATCGGTAAACGAAGATTTACCAACATGAAAATTTCAAACTTCCCAACAAAAGTGTCTGAGAATGATCGATACCTAAAACATCGATAGCAAAAAACGATATTCCACGAATTAATATCGTTACGCGAATCTTTATTTTCTTTCTGAAACATCATCAAACATTTTATCATGCTGACATTTTATTAAAATTTAAATGAACATAGATTCAGTTCATCAGGTAGGAAGTTAAAGATCAAAGTCGAAATTGCATGAAAACAATTCTGCAAAACCCCGAAAAATGTAGAAAGGTGATAGTGTTAGAACGGGCGCCATCCAACTCAAAATTTAGAGCCTTTAAATGCACCAATATAGTCCAGACACGTGAACACTCGTTCAAAAGTGTTCGGACCAACTGAGTGACTCTTTTAAATGTGATCAAAGTTTTGTGCTCCATCATCAAGTTTCAAGTAAGCTTCGTGTCATCGTTATTTATTCTGCGTTTTCATTCAGTTCTTACTGTGGTTAATTAATTTTTTTTAAACTGCTCTATGTGTGCACCTCAATGTGCACGTAGCTTTGAAAAGGTCACTTTCATTTCACATATCGGTCAAGTCGATCAGTGAAAATTTCGATACATCGATAGCTCTGATTGCTTAGCGTACTGCCAAGTGCGCATGCGTCCACAGCAGCTTCAGATTTAACTTTTGAGCGCAGTGCTCTTTGCTCGCTGTATTCGTATTCGTATACTTCGTAGATTCGCGCTGCTGCTGCCGTAATTATTCCGATAAGGACAATCACGTTGTGCTTTTTCAATAATATTAAATAATTCAACATGACGAGCATGTTCTGGGGTGAGTTGATATAATCTGATTAATTAATACTGTGCATTATATTATAGTCGCGAGTACAGAGCGTATTGTTGAACGACTGGACACATGTGAACCGCATGCCCGCTATATGCGGGTATTCGAATAAGCATCTATGAAAATCTTTGTACAGCTGAAAATTAATATTCAGCTTCGTTTAACACCAAAAGCTCTTTGAGTACCCGTTACAAGGAAGTTCATGAACAATCTGCACTCGTTGGCTACAGGTGGTTTTAACCGAACACGTTTTCCAGCCGGCACGGTTTAGTACATGGTTACCTCTTACCTACTCTTCCACAAGGTTGTCTTTACCATCCTTATACGCGCCAGGTCCTGAGAGTCGCCCTAGAGCCCTAGCATAAAGCGATAAAAGTAATTGTCTTGAGAGCAGAGCGCCAAAAAAAAAAAAAAAAAATTTAATTAAATAAAAAATATTACTGCTCTTGCTTTATGTTGAACGAATTCGAAAATAATCGTTGGGGTTGATAGTATTATTAGTTCGTTGAATATTTCAATGATAGTTCATCATTTTATTGGCACAGCAAGGATTTTTTTGTTTTGGAAAGTTCACGGCTTGGCGTGAGGGTTTTTCCTGAGGAAACCTTACAGATTAACTGGGTACAGATCAAGCTTCCAAAGGCTTTGCCAATCCTGTGAGGATAACCTCTTTGGAGATCTCTGCAGAATGTTCCCCGTCAACTGCTCAATATTGTGCTAATCATCACACGTGCCTTTTCAAAATTCTGAGAAGTCCAAACCTTGTTGCTTTTGAACTTGATTAGAACAGTATGTCCTCCTGCAGAATTCTCATCTTATGTGCCAAAGCTTACTTGATCGGTTCATCAGCAAGCTGGTCAGGTATACTAAATGCATTTCATTATTATAACATCATCTCATGTTCAACCCCTAGGTTTGCGGATGGAGCCGGGAAAACGGTATTCAACAACCGTCGGTCGGTCGTTCCACGTTTCTATGGCATCTTTGGATTGTTCATCGAGTGCATTAGGTAACAGCGATGATTATTTTGTGTCCGATTATTTGGATCGTAGTTTGGGGCTCGTTTTAACTGTGTTTATTTCTTTTCCAGACAACGAAATCAACAGTGTCATGTTGGAAGAGGGTGAATCTATGGTGCCGTTCATTTTGTGTAACCTTCAAAAACAGAAAATTCTCCAGTGCCCCCTCGACTTGAACTTCATGACTGGCGATCGAGTAACCTTCTTCTGCCAGGGCAGTGGCGTCATACATCTCTCAGGTTGTTACTGATCTATTGAAGTCTGGTTCAGCTCCATATATCAAACTTTCCATTCTTATACAATCATCAATCCATCCTGCATTCTATCCCTTTCATAGAGCTGTTATTTTTGTTAGTTGCGAGCTACAGACTAGGCTAATATTAACTCAGCAAAGCTATTGAATTTTTCATTTTATCATTTTCCTTTGAAAAAATGAAAATTGTACACGCTGTTTATTGACATGTATTATGTTTTACGATAACAGTTGCCCTAATATCTGATATACATATATATCTTTTTTTGTTTACAGGATACATTCACGACGATCCAGAAGATGATGAGTATAATCTACTTGGTGGAGAAGAGGAAGAGGAGGAGGATGAAGACGAATCTGAAGAAGAAGAAGAAGAAGAGGAAGACGATGAAGTTAAGGATGACTCGGTTAAGGCCAAAGGTTAATACTTTGAGTAGATGTATTGCGAGCCCACTGTTGTTTCTTCAATGCTGCTTTTTTTAAAACTGCGTTAGAAAACGTTCATAGTCCAAGTCCTAATTATTGATTTTACGATGAAATGCCTATTGCCATTATTTTTTCAGGCAAAAAGAAAGAAAATGGCGTAACAATGAAGCGTAAACTGCTTAAGGCACTATCAAAGAAAGCTAAACTGTCTAAACTGGACGAAGGTATGTTTTCACAGCTGTCTTGATGAAAATTGTTGATGGTTTCACATGCCTCTATTTTTCATGCTAAATTTTTCCATACTCAGGTGTTGAAGATTCCGATGAAGAAGATGTGGATGATCCTATGAAAATGGACGGTGAGGACCATATTATTAAAAAAATCAGTTCTCAAGTCTTGTAACTCCACATTAATTTTTGAGGTGGCATTTTAAATTTTCCTATGCATCTCGTCCTTCATTGTACGATGTACCATTTCTCAGGCATCAGCAGCGACGATGAAGAAGTTGATGAGGATGCAGAAGGAAGCGACGACAATGATGGTGAAGAGGAAGAAGAGGAAACCAAACCAAATAAATCGTTGTTTGATAGAATGACTGAATTGAAACGATTGTCAGCTAAAGCCCAGAAGGAAAATGTATGCAAGCTTAATCTCATGGTAATTATTGTGATTCAAAGACAGAATTATTAAATTATGCAACTCGTATTTGTTTTAGGGTGTGAAATCTCCGGCCCAATCTCAGAAGAAGGATAAGAAGAAAAAGAACGAAACAAATAAGTTGCCTCAAAAGCAGAATGAATCAATTCAGAGCCAGAAAGCTGCTGGACTTCCTTCCAAAAAAACCGTCGAAGGAGGAGTACAAATTAAAGATATTAAAGTCGGCACAGGCGCTACTTGCACGTCTGGGAAAAAAGTGAGTTCAATTTATCGTTGTAAAATCTTTCTGTCATTCAATAAACTGTGAATAGAAAAGGGGACGTACTCCTAAGTACTTATTTTTCAATGTATTAGTCTTATACACTTGTTCATTTGAGTAAATTGCAATCAATTTACCATTTTTGTGGTCTTTAGTTGTAGTGTCAGCTCCAGGACAGGAGATACTGACGTAGTGTACCAAGCATTTTTATGGCTGGGAATTCCTTTTCTGATACATGGAATATCTTGTTCAGCCCATTTTAAAAGTGGAGATAGAAAATGCAATATTTTTTCCCCCTATCACAGTGTTGCCTCAATAAAATCATCAGCAATTCCTTCAAACAATGAAATGCTATAAATAAATATCTTTGCAGGCCTCAGTATACTACATCGGCCGTTTCAAGGACAACAACAAAGTTTTCGACTCGACCAGGAAAGGCAACGGTTTTACATTCACTGTCGGCCGAGGTGACGTCATCAAAGGATGGGACGTTGGAGTCGTCGGTATGAAAGTCGGAGGAAAGCGAACTATCGTCTGCCCACCTAACATGGCGTAAGTTTGAAAAAAAACTAAAAGTATGCTTCAATAAATTCGTACCTAATGCCATCCACGCAGGTGTGCATTTTTTTGTTTATGATGAGTGTAAATTTTTTCCTCATATTTTTCCAGATATGGCCAGAAAGGTTCACCGCCTACTATCCCCGGTAACAGTACGCTCGTGTTCGAAGTTGAGCTCAAAAACGTCAGTTAACTTGGTTCGCTCAGTTCTTGTCTATTTTAATTTTTTTTACCACCGTCGATGCTACTAACTTTTGGCGTTTAAGCGAAATTTCATTTTACTCGATCAGGCATTGCCTTGATTATTATTTACGTTGAACACTTTAGGCCGACTGTTGATTAGCCTCTTAAATTTTGGACTTGTTTTATTGATTGTGTCCACTGTATGTACGTTTCTTTTTCTAGCTGCTACTTAGTCGGGACAATTCCATATCGTCTTTTTGTACTAATGTTCATCTGGCGTATACTTTTCCGCCCGATTAAGTTGTTTGTATTGAAATTTAATGTTTCGTACCATCGACGAGTTTTGTCGTCTCCATTTTTCTGTGCATGTCTCTTAATAAACTGGCTCCTTGTTACGTGAATGTTCTACTCTCCTGTTCTATCCCATTACGACCAGAACGAATTTCTAGACAATAAATATTCCATGATCTTTTCCACTGGTTAATTCTTCCCTTTCCTAGATCAAAATTATAAATAATATGCATTAGGTAAAAATTGGTTGTCTTGTTTGGAAGCCCAGGAATGAAGAGGTTAATGAATTTAATAGTATCCTGATCTGGAAAAATATAGAAGTGTGTTCTATATGACAGCAATCCGTTGACAAATCAAAAACATTCATTAGTGTCTTAGACAGAATGTGGGAATAAATAAGTACTCATTATATTTCCATAATTTAATTCTTATCATCAATTGGATCATTCAAGGACTCGGAATTGCTTGTCAGACCAACCCTCATGTTACATCGACATTACACCAACTACGATAAGTCAAATACTTCTAACAGGACACTGTTTGAAAAAGTATGTGTGGGTAAACAGATAATGCGTTCGTACGAATAAAATGTAAATGAAAATTGAACGGAAAACATGATTTGAGCTGAATGCATTGTCTGACAGAGGAACAGCGAGGATTTTCATATATTTGTACTTATCTACTCGTTCAGCCAAATGCATGACTGATACGGCATGCGATTATGGCAGCATTAGTTGAAAATCACGCCAACCCGTCACGAAGCTTCTCAATCAAGAAAGAATTCTTTATTACATGCGTCATATTATGAATCATGATATTAGCATTGAATCGAAAGTGATTGTTAGTACGGGGAAATTTTTAATCATTAAGTAGAACTGAAAGGACAGCAATTGCAATTACGACCAATAGCTTAGGTACTTCTTTTTACTCGGCAGATTCGATTCTTGTCACAAAATTTTATCTCCTATCCAGAGGGAAGAGGTTGCAGATTACTATTTCTGCTAACTGAGAAAAATTGCCGGGGATATATAAATTTTCTCCACGTTTCCAGCAAATTTGGAGGACAGTACAGTGATTGGAGCTATAGTTGCCCTTCGTACAGCTCATTGTCTGACATGTGACTACATACAAAACAGCAAGAACGGAAGAAATCAAATCTTGAAGAACGCCTATAATTGTTACTTGCGAACGTAGTAACTCTAACGTAACGCAACTCTACAATACCAAGTAATTCGAGGATCATCAACAGAGCAAAAAGAAGCACCAAATTGGGAAAAATAGACTGTTGCTGAATAAAAAACAAATCCAGAAGGGCTCGTCATGAATTTTTAAAAATAACTCATACTTGTCAACAGGATAACCAATATTTGCTTTTCATAGCCTGAAACGCCACTTATGAAAACAAAACCAAAATCTGGTGAGTAATGCTGGAACTATGATTTGCAAAATGACACTGAACCTAATTGGACCTTCTTCAACTGTTATAGATAAAAATCAATTCCTAGGAAACAACAAGAAGTTGACCCCAAACGGAAATTGCACTAGAATGGAATATAACATCCTGGTTCTGTACAGTACACTTAAACATTACCATGGGTAGGTATCATACAATCTACGTAAGATAGCGAATAATTAGACCGCCTATGAAACACAATTGCGAGCGATTTCCCTCAATTATACAACAAAGAAAAGAAAACATATTATGTATAAGCGCTAACCATAAAAATGAACAAAACAAAAACACTCGTTACAATGTACAAATTGTCAATTTTCACATATTGTGCATGTAATCTTGGTGATAACGCCGACGAAAGTAAAATCAACATCAAAACTTCGCAACAATTTCCAATTATTTCTCCTTTTAGGCAGTAGAATCGTTCCATGGAGAAACTGCCAAGTAGAGCATAGTTTTTGTTTTTGGACATTTATACATTTTCAACTTTTTTTAAACTTCACTTAAGATATGAGTGGTAAAGGTAAATAAAACGACAAATAATTCTTGCCGTTTGAAACGGCTTAAACCCGGGTCATTCACTGCCTTGCTCTCTTCGTTTGCCTTTTTGATGGAGTTGCATCGGCCGCAACGGAGCGCCTGAAAATATTGAGCATTGTGAAAAAAATGTCTAACTAGCAAAAGTATTATTATAAATAACATGCTCGCGCGTATGGCATTCTCAGGTTATGGGATTTGAAAGGACAGTGGTTGGTAGCACTGAGATCAATTGTATTAAATATGAGGGAATAGGGTACATTTGAACATCAGCGATCCCCGATAGAACAACAAACACTGGCTGAACAAGGGAAAATAATGGACTACTCGTCAATTATGATAGACATTGTGCATAAAACTGTCAGCGATATAACTCACTTTCTTCTTGAGCTGGAAGCAGTGGTGGGCTCCTCTTCTTCCATTTGTTCTTCTCCAACTGATTCTTCAATTACCTTTCTGATGCTTTTCCTAGTTCCCTTCCTGTTGAAGGACCATCGATTTTATAATCAAATTTCAGTAAAAATAATTTATTTCCATTAGAACCACCCGAAATTTCCTTTTTACCAAATGACTTGGTTTTTACTGACCTTGGGGTTTCAATGATCTCATCGGAATCTTCTTTATTCGTTCCAACTCTGACTCTTCGTCCGCTCACAAGATTGTCTATGAATGACAAATTCACCAGAGAGAAATCAAATACCACTCAAAAACTAAGAAGATACGTGGATTGGAATTACACTCAACAAAGTCACATTTCAGAGCACTCACCCAAAGAGACCATGTGCATTTTGCGAGGAGCTACGTCTGCTGATGGTTCAAGGAGTTGTTTTATCGATTTCATGTGAATTGCTTTGATGGCTAGTTTGTTGAAGCTAGCGTCAACTTTCGTCCCTTCATCGTCAGGCATTGCTAGTTTGAATTCAACGTTGTTATCGTCAATGCTGTAAACAAAAAAGTTATACATTCACATATTTTTACTCAACGCTCTAAATCCATAATTAAAAATGAGTTGAATATAATACCAATTCGATGAGTCGACGATCATTTCTGTTTCATCATCGAGATCGCAGAGAATAACGCCTGGAGGTATTAGATTGGCAGGAAGGATATTTATGTTTTTCATTTCACGGACGAGCCCATCGTAAAAGGTGACAGTGACGTTAGTGTTTTCTTTCCAATCAACCGGTAAGAGGCCTTCCACCACACCAGGATAATACCACCGGCTGTTGGGCCATTTGGCAAACACCGCTAATCCTTTGATATCTAAAATTTCAGAACAAGCTGTGTGATCGGATGTAGCTTCAGGCTACATACTGAATGGCATTATTTACTGATTGGAGTAAATTTGATCTCCTAAATTTCCTACAAAACAACCCTACTTAATGGCCACAATATCGACCAAAATCAGCAGGCTAACGTTTAGGTCAGAACGTCATTCACATAACACCTCAATTGTGCATCTAACATCCTGCTAAGTTCAACGCAATTCACATCAAATAATGATCATGATACTTGAGAGAAAACTCACTCTTGAAATCGACAACTCTTTCGGGAGGCTTTGGAGTAGCAGATTCTCGTGGTTTCTTCTGGGCACTCTTTTGAGGAGTAGGCGTTTCAAACTTGACGCGAGATATGGATTTCTTTCTCTTCTCCTGAAGATTAAACCAATACATGGAGTTGAACTCATTGATTGAAAACGAAAAAGGTTAATTTGTTTAACGATGACTACAAAGTGTCAGCAGAACGAGAACGTACCGATGCTCCACCAGCATAGAAGACACCGTCTGGCTCAGGCCCGGACATTGCTTCAGGTTTGTTTTCAATAATAGACTCGATACCAGTCAACAGAGACAGCAAATTCGCCAAATCGGGGTTTTCTACGCGGCGTTTCAATTTGATAAAATCGCCAAGTTGTTTACACACAGCATTTAAACGTTGCGAGACCGTATGTACCCGGAAATGACAGCTCTGAAAAATGAGGGCATCACATAAGTAATATCCCATTGCAAAAAAGGCCAATATATTGAGCAAGCATAGTAATTATGCTTTTTCGCCTCTGCGGAGCAAAGAGAAAGCATGATTTTGTTCTAGCCACTCAAAAAATATTTATATCCTCTCACTTCGTTGGCAATTTGACACTTGCTCAACTTTGGTCTTATAGTCAGGAACTACAACAGGTTATATGAAGAATGGTCTAATATCAATAGAAGTATGATCTGTTAGTCGAGCGCGAACGTAAACGTGAAATTCCGAACACTTAATATTGACTGTAATAACTTACTGGCTCGCAAGTGCAAGGTGTAGATGGATCTGGCGGCGGTTGAGCAGGGGACGCAGCAGAGACTTCTTCAGCTTCCTAAAAATGGAACAAGCAAACAGTGAATATGACAGATCGGATACAAGGTGCCCTCTGAATAAATAAACCTTGCTAGAACAATTAATCGCGCACATCAAGCACATTTTGAACAATTGCATTCAAAATGGCTTACCTCCGATTCCTCAGCAGACTCTACTTTGGAGGCAGCTGCCGGAGATTCCACAAGTTGATCTTGATTTGATGATTTTTCCGCCTTATCTCCTGCCTTTTCCTCATCTTTGGCTTCTGGCTTAGTTACATCAGGCTCTGCTTTGGTTTTATCTTTGTCGTCTTCCTTTTCTTCAGCTTCTATGAAGGAAATACAATAATAAACTCAGTTGAATTTTTAACTAAGTCGGCTACAAGAACTACTAATTTTATGTCGAAGAAAATGATCATACCGTTGGATAAATCTTCAGTTTCTACAGGGCCAAAAAACTGTGATTCCGTCACATTGAGAGATAAAGAATTCTGCGACTCATCCATGACAGCATTTGCGTTGATTTTGGTTGATTCACTGAGGATAAAAATTTTTCATTCAACCAAATCTAATATTGTTGTAATTCATGCAACGATTTGAGACAGGCTTAAGACATTGACTTACTTTTTGGCATCGGTGCTAGAGTCAAAGATATCTTGGCTTTCATCTAGATATGACAAAATGGAAATATAAATTTCTGAATTCAGTAGTTCTGACATTATTACTGGTTGTTTCGATTTCACAAGAGCAAAATAGTTTGAGGAAGCACTTACATAATTCATTTTCAGGCAATGACGATTTATAATCGGAAAATTGATAAGAATTCGCTATTCATATCACAACGGATTTATATAAGCATAGTTGTGAAGTAACTCACCAACTGTAGTTTTTCCTTCCAGACTAGAGTCCCTAGAAATAAAAAACGTCAGTATTTTCAAGGCATATATAGGAAATAAAAGGAACTAACTCACTTTAATCAACTGCATGAACAACTCTTACCCCTTCTTCTCAGAGGCAGCACTCGAGCTACATCCATTTTCTGAGTCCTTACATTCCGACTTCTTGCTCTCTGCTTTTCGAAATGAAACGATAGTCCATTATTCCCAACAAATCGAATTTCAAGTGCAGAAAAGTTTGGAAAATAAGAAAACATTACCTGTCGAAGAGTTGAGGGAATCGAGTTTATGACCTTCGTCCATTGACTCCCCAGAACTATTCGTCCTAAAAAAGGAATAATTAGGCAAGATAGCTCTGAAAATGGTAAAACAGTGAATTTAACTGAAGGCCGATATTTACCTAGGGATCACTTCGGAAGACTCTCCATTATTGTGCCCATTAGGCAATTCGGTTTTAGTGACGGCCTCTGTCGAGTCGTCATGCTTTTTTAGAATGGTAATTGACAAACTAGGTACTCCAGATGCTTTAGTTCCTCCAGCCCTACACAATGTGGAAACAAATATAAAAAATAGTTTCAGTTAGCTAATAATTCTTTAGGTTCATTCAAACACATTAGGCTCATTCTAACTCTGAAGCAAGTAGTGGAGGAGAGAAATCAGCCATGTCTCAAGTACGGAACAAGTCTGCTCAATGTATTCACTATTTTCATTACTAAACACTTCCATCCAATACAATTTTTTTGGATTCAAGTTCAACAGCAGATAACCTCATTTCTGGTTACAAACTTATCAAAAAGCCAAACAATAGAACAGGTTCAAACACTTTTCACCATTTTACCAGGTTGGGACGAACCTATTGTGCATTTGAAGAGATATATATACTTACCCGGCAGATTCAGCAGGCTGTCCATTCAGCTTTCCTTCTAGGCTTGAAGCCAAAGCCACGTTATCGCCTTGATTCATAACTGCAAAAAAGAAGCAATAATTCTTAACTCATGTTTCACAGTTAAACATCCTCTGGTTGGACTGTTTAGCAATTTTTTGGGCTCTAATGCAATGAATAAGATACAATTAGCTGAAGTATTAAACTAACTCAGTTACCATTGGAGCCTTAATCCGCAGCTTTTCCTTGCATTCTCTCATACTTGGTTGATTAATAGGGCTATTCATGATTAAGGACTAAGCAAAGTACCTACGTCAGGAAGAACCTAGGTTGCAAATTTTGTATGACTGTGATCCTGAATTTTTTTTTAACTTGTAAGTACAACTGAACAAGAATGAATGAAAGCTAAACTGTTTCACCCACGGAAGCCAGCTACCTTGAAACCTTAGCACAGTATAGGTATGTCTCGAAAACGTTCAACTGCATTGGTGGTCTCTAACAGGTGCGGAGACAACTTCGGCCTCTAGGCTCTCTTGAACCGAGAAACCATTTTTGAGCCGCTTTCGCATCAAGGACTCGATTTGCGTACCTGCCCATGGGTTGATGACCTGATTTAAGGCAGTTCCAATAGAGTTCATGATCTGGTTCGACCATGTAATACGTACTGTATTACATGGTCGAACCAGATCATGAATACCACTAATATGCGTCTTAATATTTCTCCCATTAATAAGTCTTGAAAGCTAGATATATATACGGACTTCCAGAAATTTAACAAATCACCTCGAGTAGATACCTGCTTAAGAAAGAATCCTTTGTGGTTGAGAGAAAATGGAATAAGAATGATATTATGAAGAATCAATGCGTCAGTAATCCAAAGCCTAGGCGTACTATAATTTGTCCCAAGTAGTACCTCACCAAGGCACGGAATGGCAATGTGCTTACTAGGCTTCGCAAAACACTCAACTACTGGCGAAGAAGCTTGCGAAAACATAGGGAGGAATGACCTTGACAGTGGCGGCGTCATTGCCCTTGAAGAATAGGAAGCCGGACAAAATAACCTTTATCTGAATTAGATTCTTATGCGGATAGTTATTAGAACTTACGATAACCAATTAAATTACTGAAACTGTACACTGCGCTTTGCGAGAGCAACGTCAAACGATTCTTCGCTTGAGACCGTGTTCGACGTGGTTCCAAAGATATGAACCGGTCGATATCCACGGGTTTAAGAGAAATACAAATTGTACGAACTTACTTTCAGAACTGGCCGTAAGAAATTTTTGTGAAAATAGGCAAAAAAGGGAGATACTTTCTTCAAGAGGAGCTGAATGTGAAGTTGAAGCCGGTTATTGATAACGAAATGCGCGCTACTTTCGACCTGATTCGATCGATTGTTCGATAACAAGTGTTACAATTAGCCATTGCCCATTAGCAGACGTGGTAGCGCTTAGGTAGAAAGGTAGATTGAAACGTGGCTTCGTCTTGAAAACCCTACGAACGCTGAGGTGTATTATCAACGCAGAAAATCGTCAAAAATTTTCACGCTTTATTAGTTTACATTTCAGGATTTCGTCAAAAAGAAATGGACTTAAATGAACGGAATTATTTTAATTAGAGACGCTACCTATCGAAATCTGCGAGAATACAGCAAAATGCTCCAGCAACCTGAGGTTGAAAAGCCAACATACGCCGTTTTCGAGCTAGCCGCAACAGCACGGAATATCCCAAGGTTCACAAGAATTCGAGGATTTTTCAAAATACGACCGCACAAAACGCTAGGATACAGTTTATAGTTTGAAAATACCCCTTCTGATGAGTAAGCAAAAAACGGTAAGAAATGTAAGCAAAATACGGCAACAAAAGCAAACAAAAGTGGTAAGAACGGTAGACATAACCTCCGAGGAAGCTGACGAATACGGACTTTATCGGATTGATTTGATTAGTACATGCGCAGAGAATAAAAAAAAACTGCATATAGATCAAAAATGACTTAATGATAAACTCACTTTAATGACTGTAGGATCGGTAACTGCAACAGTAAATTAACGTTTAGGTATACCAGAAATAAACAATTCCACCAGCGCTAACGCCACACAAACACGAAGCTACCTGCCTAGTGCGCAAACGCCAACCGATTGGTTGGAAAGAAGAAGGGCGGGACGAGGATTGAAACACAGGGGAAGAACGTTGGAAAGCTACAACGCAACCTGACTTGTCCGGCTTGAGGTAGTTCAGTTAGTTTCCCCTAGTCGGTAACTATCCCTGTATAATAATAAACTACTCGAAAAAATTAATTAGTGGGTCCGTTAACAGTTGGAACTCAGAATAAAAGCAACATAACCCGTTGCAATTATTGATCATTTTTAAACCCCACAAGATTTTCCTCCGAAAAAATGCCAAAATCATGTTAAAGGGTAGTGAATTATAGGTTATAGTACATAATTTAAAAAAAAATTAAATGATGATGGATTAAAAAATGAAATATACCCAATAAATTATTTACACGTAATGATAAATTTAACATATAACGGAAATCACCAAAAAATGTACCCAAACCTAAATAAATGGTGGTTAATGTTTGTATTGTTCTCAGTAAGGGGATAACACCACAAATCAATTGGGCGAAAATTACATTCGTGAAAAGAACCCTGAAAAATAATCTTCGTTTTAGGGTAGTCGCTTCATATCTTCTTGGTTTTGAAGTTTGCGGGGGAGAAAAACTGGGCGACTCGTTCTCCATTTTCTTTATTGCCCGCCGAGCACTTTCGCCCCTTCGGGCATCATCAGGGCTTTGTAGCACTTTTGTCCGTCCGCCGTCCGTCGTCCGCCGTACGCCGTTAGCAGTTTTCTGGCCTAACTGTAAGAGCTAAAAATTCGAAATTTTCACCAAAAATCAATCTCGGTCCTACGACGGCCCAATTCTTGTACCAACTTGCTAGCTCAATTTCAAGGGTATTTTTGGGGGGTTTTGAGGGGGAGAAAAATCATATTTTCCAGGGTTTTTCAGAAAAATGTGTACGTGGTATCAAATTCTATAGATTTTTGGACGCTGAATCGAATGAGACCATCGCCGGGTCGATAGCTTTATTGGTTCTCGAGCTATCGCAGCTTTTGTGCCGAATTTGGGAGATTTTTAGAAATTTGACATGAGGGTATAACTCGAGAGTTCTTGGAGCTATAAAAATCGTTCTATACTCATTGGAATGGTCGTCAAACACTCACTCCAGCTGTATCGTTAGGCAATAAGTTTAGCTTTTAATTAGGAACTTAAGAAAAAAATGATTAAAATTACAATAGTTGCTACGGAGTTGTCCCCTATAGTTACCATCTGTTTTTCGGTGGGAACGTTCACAAATGTTCGGAATATTTAAAATGACAAATGGATAGTCTTCTCAAATCAATATTGAAGCGAAATAACAATCGATCACTGTACAATCATTTGCAGCGTTTTTTATTGGATATTCGGATTCTACATGCCTTGAAACGTAAAACATCCAATTTTGAGGGGGGTTAGAAAAAAATGTTTCTTGGGCGATTACAATGGTTTATTATTGAATAATAAACCAAAAACCTATCATAATAGCAATTTATCTACTCTGTTCAAACTTCACCATAATAATATCGAAACTCTTGAGAAGAATAATTCCGCAATATTCCTTGAAAATACCGAGTAAAAATGCTCTATTTATATTTGAGCCTGAGGAAGTATCGATCGCGATACCGTACAATCGGAAAATCCTATCCGGCGTCCGCTCGACTCCTTATATCATCGGCATAGGCAACGCCTGCAACTGCAGTTATGTATTGCGGGTACTGCTGTATTTCATATGAAGGCGCACGTAACGATTTATTTCCCCCCGCTGACCGAGCGTTTCGGTCGAATTTTTAAGACAACGTGGATCTTCTTGAATAACTTTAAGACTTTTAGAAATGTGTAATTCTCGTTTTTTATTAATTATTTGGTGGCTAGAGGTAGAAAAACCTATCACAATAGCAATTATTCTACTCTGTTCAAACTTCATTATAATAATATCGAAACTCTTGAGAAGATTAATTCCTCAATATTTCTTGAAAATACCGAGTAAAAATGCTCTATTTATATTTGAGCCTGAGGAAGTATCGATCGCGATACCGTACAATCGGAAAATCCTATCCGGCGTCCGCTCGACTCCTTAATCATCGGCATAGGCAACGCCAGCAACTGCAGTTATGTATTGCGGGTACTGCTGTATTTCGCATGAAGGCGCACGTAAAGATTTATTTCCCTCCGGTGACCCAGCGTTTCGGTCGAATTTAATTTATTGGACAACGTGGATCCTCTTGAATATTTTTAAGGCTTTTAGAAATTTGTAATTGTCGGTTTTTATTAATTACTTGGTGGCTAGAGACAGAAAAAAAAACTATCATAATAGCAATTTTTCTACAATTAGTTTCTTTGTTATAATATACTTTTTTTTTCATACATCAGTTGTTCGGTATTTATCATATTTTTGAACCTTTAATGATCCTAAATTTTGGTTTATTATTCAATCATTAACCATTGTAATCGCCCTAGAAAATTTTTTTTATAACCCCCCCTCGAAATTTGATGTTTTACGTTTCAAGGCATGTAGAATCTGAATATCCAATAAAAAAATTATGTCTGTCCGCCGTACGCCGTCAACACTTTTCCGGCCAAACCATAATAGCTAAATTCTTGAAATTTTCACAAAAAATCAATCTCGGTCCTACGACGGACCAATTCCTTAACCAACTTGCTAGCTCAATTTTAAGGTTTATTTTGGGGGGTTTCGAGGGGGAGAAAATTCATATTTACCAGGGGAAATGCGACGAGAAGGAAAAGAAGATTACAATAGTTGCTACGGAATTTTCCCCGATAGTTACCAATCTGTTTTTCGGTGGGAACGTCACAAATGTTCGGAATAGTTACTATCACAAATGGATAGTCTTTCTAAATCAATATTGAAGCGAAGGAATAATAAACCACTGTACAATCATTTACAGCGTTTTTGTATCTATATTTATTTTCAATAAACTTTTTTTCTAGGATATTTAGTCTGATGAAAATCATCTGAATTTTTGAGATGTACGATTGGTCGTTTGTTATGTATTTTTCACAGACAAATAGATCCCACTTGAATCAATGATCAATGGCGTTGAGGCTGCTAATGGTACAAAAATGACAGGTACATGGAAAGGTTCATTGAACTTCTTTGTTCATTATTGTTTCATGTTCATAACTGTTGGAAAATATTTTTAGAATGTTGTATAATTATATTCTTGGAGCATATCAAAATCTTAAGTTCAGCAAATGTAGAAGAACAAACAAGAAGAACATGTTTTGAAGAACAAAAAACTTTATTAAAAAATAAACTACTAGACAAAAAAAGCTCAAATTAAAAAAATGTATATATAAATGTGTATATAAAACTGAGTATATAAATTGCTAGATTGATCATTTTTCCCATTTTCTTTGGGGTTTTGTTGTCAGAAGAAAATCTTTTTCTTTTTTTTTTAATTGTCCTCTTCTTTGATCAGGTTAAGATACCCCATCCTAGTTATACACCTTTAAATCTCGTTCGAAATTTTCTGCAGCAAAATGCTCGGAGCAAATAAATCCTACTGGTATTCAACAAAGATTAAAAAGCTGAAGAAATACAAAACCCACTATATAACGTCAAATAAGAGCAACACTGCCTGAGTAAAAGAGACATTCCTTAGAAATCCCCTATTTGCATTACTTGCTGGTTTCCGTGCATTATCAAATAGTGAATCATTTTCCAGGTCAATTTTAAAGGATCTGAAAGTTATTTTTAAATTTTGAAGCAACGCTTGTGCACGTTAGTGAGAAGTCGTAGTTGTGAGCTGAGGCCAAGGTTCCGTCGGTTTGAATATTCAGACAGATGACCCTTTCTCAACTCTACGAGAGGTGGTCAGTTCATATTGGAATTCCACTAGGTTCGGTATATTCCTCTCCCCTACAATTCTCCATTCATCTTTTTCTCACTCGCTTATTTTCAATAGAGCCGTACCTCAGCATCCTCTTCATATTCTCCGCTGCTTTCAGTATAAGCGGGATGTTCCCGAGGGAATGCAAGCAATCCCTTTCGGGAGAAGACCATCGCTCAACGCACACCAACTACTACAATACCAAAAGCAGCTACAGACTCTAAGGAGACAGGCATGAGGTAGAGTTGGTGAAATATTTTCCAGTATTCTTTCCTATGCCTTTCCGACGGACTTTTGGGGACATAAATTTCGAAGCTTTGTTCGCGAAAAATTTTCTCCCTGTAATAGAATAGTGCTGAAAATGGTCCATAGATCAAGCAGTACGTCTATATTTGATTCGGTTACAGGCATAACCAATTATAAAATCAAGAAAATCGTACAAAGGCCGGTCCGCAAGTACACAACAACTTTTGTTGAAAAACTAGCCAAGACACACAGAAAAAAAGATATTCACGAATCAGATAAATAATTCGAAAGCGCAGTATGTGAGCCTAACAATACAAGCCAAGTTTGGAAAAATGGGATCATTTTTATGATAGGACACCCAAAAATGTATAACCAGCCGTGAAGGGGGATCAAGGGGAATTCACTCACCGCTACAAACATTTTGAAAACCTCAAGCATTCAAATAGGTATATAGATTTTTGAAGCCAGTAGAACATACCCATGAAAAAAGCTCATCACATGGAAGGCCCCTAAACATTGAAAATACAAACAATATTGCGATAACGCGGAAGTACGGTATGTGATCCTAGCGTTAGAAATCAATAGTCATTCACCCAGGAAAACATTTTTCGACCTTGAACGTTCACATAAATCTATTGACTTTTGGGGACAGTGAAGATTCCTAAATACAAAAATAAGCGGCTAGTACGGATGTACGGAGTGACACCCAAGTGAGTGATGAAGATCAGGCGTAATTCACACGCCATTACAAACATTTATAGACCCCTAGCGTCAAATATATCAATTTTTTTGACCCGTTTAGTGGTATGGGGCCATTTTTAAAGCAAGGAAAAAAATACAAAGCTCACAAATAGAATAACTGAAAATGCGAATTCTGAGGAAGTACCGTGTGTGACACGAATGATACAAATCAAGCGTCATTCACCTGCAACAAAAGGAAATTTCAAGTACCCCTCGTTCAAATATATTCATTTTCGCGGTCAATAAAATCAAATGGTCACCCACTGTGGGTAATACAACAATACAGCGAAAAAAAGTTGACATCGTATCATATACATAATAATCCATGTTGAAATTCTGAGGTTTCATCATGATATTATTTTGTGAGGGGAATTTTAAAACTTGAAAATCCGCAATATCGCATTTGAAATCTTCAAACCCTAGGTACCTACTCCAGTTTTCCCAAAAATCGTAACATTATTACTCTCCTCCTTGTTGTTTTATCGCATCGATCATTCTTCGCTGTTGAGGTTGAGGGGGAGGCCCTGTGGATACCTTGTAATGGTGCTACGAGGCCCTGATGATGCCCGAAGGGGCGAAAGTGCTTGGCAGGCTAGTAAAAAACAGGAGAACAATTCGCCGTGTTTTTCTCCCCCTCAACCTCAAGAGCGAAGAATTATTACTCTCATTCTCTTCAACAAATCGTGATCAATCCGAATGATTGAACGTAAGTATTCTCTCAAAATACCTCGAGTTATGTACCAAACCATTTTCGCACAACTTTTGTGTTGTCTAAGTTGATCTTGTTAGAACAAGAGGATTCCCTGACGGCATCAGAAGTTCGACTCTGCCTAGTGTGTGATCCTAATGCTTCGTTCACTTTCATATAAAAATCCTTTAATCTTCTAAGCCCTTCGTAATGGGATCATTCGCTCACACTGATGCCCGACTTTAATACTGGAGAGTTTTAGTGCATTTTGCAATTTTTGAAAACTTAAACGTAGGAGTATTGGTTACTTCATTAAATCATACGTTTCTTATGGTTACCGCCTTGTGGATGGCGGATTGTTGTGACCATTAGAGACATATGATTTAACAAAGTAACCAAATCTCCCACGTTTAAGTTTTCAAAAAACGCGAAAGTCACTAAAACTCTCTACTTTCTATAGAGGACGACTTAAACGGAAGGTTCGCATCGATCTTGATTTATACGGTCGACCTCACATTCCGCTTCACTTGTAGCCTCACCTGCTTTACTTCACATAGCGTTGCAATGGGATTCCGACTAGGCTTATCCTGATATTCTCTGTTCATTTTTCTGTTCCTCCACGTGTCTAGCTTTGGTGCCATTTTTGCATCGCGCATAATTGTAAAATAACGTAATTGGGAATTTTCATAAAATGAATAAACCCTTCCCTGGAAAAAACAGAGGCGAAAAAGTGATATCTTACTATTAAAATAAAAACGATTAATGATGAATAAGCGAAGAATCAATAATACACAATAACCGTTCTTATTAGCAAGCATTTTAACGTTAAAGAGTCGAGTCATAGTTTCATTATTATTTCTTAATTCGGCTGGAGAAAGTGGAAATAACGAAGAATAGATGTGTATTGATAATGCTGGAAGGGAGAGAAGTTGCCGGTTCCATTAAAAGCGAGAGCTCGTTTTCTCTAAGCTCTTGCGGGCTACGCCTAGCGTTGGTTCTTCGGTGATTAATAGCTTCAGCCTAAGCACTGTAGAGCTGTACCGGTGATGAAGGGATATGAGGTAGAAGAAAGAGAAGAGAGGATTCTGATAAGGTTGATTCGATACCGGTTGAAAAATGACGATATGTCCGTTCTAAATTATGTTCCCGAATCGCATCTCGTTTCAGTTTTGGCTGTCAGAGTTGCATCCATCAGAACTATACGGATAAAATTTGCGCTAGTAATTGTAAGAGTTAAAATTAACAATAGTATTGAGTAATTAAGGAACTTTACACGGCAGAGATTATTAAGTTAATAAGTTGTCCGCCCATATTATCTGTCAGAATTTAACTGAAACAAGACAAACTCCATGACTCCATAATGACGGTATATGATAAATTTCATGTTATTTACGTAATTCATATTTACATGAAAATGGTAAAAAATGTGGTAAAGCAGAAGGACCAAGTATCGATAATGTGAAATCGAATGAATGGTGGAAACTAGAACACCCACGTTTATTTCCTAGTGACCTCATATAGTTAACAGTTAACCATAAAAGTAATAATTTAATTTACGCACGACGGGGTTCAGTAGAAAATTTAGAGCGGTTACTCCGTTTTTCACCAAAGGACCATCACGGCAATGTCGGTCGTTTCATCCCACGCACGGGTTCTCGTTCACTTGTCGGATGTTGGGAAATAGCGGAAAGCTAAATCCAGTGAAATACGAGATGCAAAACACGATACCGGACATGGGATAAAGGGCAACTGGACAACAGTTCAGTCCGTATGGGTCAAAAGCCCTTCAGAACGTATAAAGTGAGAGAAACTCGACTCCGCCCGAAATATGAATGATGGTTTCAGGTTTGAGGTCAGGTCTATCTCTCGAGTTGAACAGAGACGGCCACTGCTAGTAGGAACTCAGACTCACTCGGTTTATAGAGCTCAGTCTCGTTATTCTGCACAGCATAGAAACCGACATTGGAACGGAGCCTCAGAGTCAGAGTTGGATGAAGAGAACGCATACTAATCGTTAGGTTGAGAGCACGATATGTATGAGCCTACGGTGCCTTTACATTATGGTGGTCGTGTGTGTGTCTCTGCTGGGTTAAGTTCGAAGGCGCTCACAGACTCAACCAACGTTGTCCCTTATTTACCTGAAATGACTCACCAGTTTTAGTGAAGAAGCATGATGATATGCACATCATTATGAAAGAGGAACTGTGTTCTTTTAGTTTTCCTCCCGAGTCAGGGGCATCTCATGAAACGTGAGATCTTGAATTATTTCTTTACAGGAGGCACATAAATAGCAAGCAGTTGGCTGAAGAACGCATTTAGAGGATCATTAACTTTTACCCCAAAGGTGATTACAAATTCACTGACGAGAAAAATTACACAGAGAAAGAGAGAATTCTAGTCAAGATATCGGTGCTTGGCGGACTCAAGAGCCGGCGATCTCCAGGGAATCGAGATGTTTCGTATTTTGAAGTCCTAAATCATTTTCTTGAGAGCTGCAATGGCTGTAACAACTATTTCTGAGGCCTTATCTCTTTTCCAAGGACATCAAAGGTGGCATATGATTTTTTAGGTCATCGTGAAGGAAAATAACGGAGTATATCAGGTTGGATTGAAGGAAGAGAGAAATAAGGCGGTTCATGCATAGTTATTAATCTCTTTCTTGACGTCGCATTTTTTGATGTCCGTGGATTGTGAGGGGGAGAGAAACCAGGCGACTCATTCACAAATTGTTTATTTTCTGGCCGAGTACTTTCACCCATTCGGGCATCATCAGGGCGACGTGGAGTCATCGGGGCGAAAGTACTCGGCCAGAAAATAAACAATTGGAGAATTAGTCTCCTGGTTTCTCTCCCCCTCACAATCCGAGGATAATTATTAATAGTTGCTCTACCTAGATGATCTCTAATGATCTTAAAAGATCACGTTGATAAAGAAAGCGAAGGCAGGAGCACTGTTCTGTTTTGCTGTCTCGTATTTCTCTGTCCGTGACACTTTTTTTCTCGTATTAAGCTCGGTGAATTACAGGTAGGAACGAGGTTAGTCTTTCAACGGCGAGCTAGCACAGAGGTGATGCGTACCGGTAGAACGTAATTTGCATGTTGACACGCTCTGCAGTTGAGTGTGCAATTCTTTGCCAGTAAAAAGAACATGATAAGAGGCGTAGGAGCATTTAAAAAGCTCCTACGTGAAAAATATTCAAAATCTCTGGAGCTCATGAGCAAAGGTAGTAATTAAAAAGTATCGATTGCTTTGAGGTATAGAAAACTGGAGAAAACAAGTTTAGGTGAAATAGTAGTTCTAGCAAACTTCAAATTCGTTTAAAAGAGACCGAAGGAAAAAACACATTTATTATCTCACATAAAAGCCGCGGAATATTCTATCCCGACTTATTTCCAGCTGAGTGGAGATTTTTTGAAGTGGTAAGACAACAGACGGAAAATCGAAGCGCTATGTACAGAATAAAGAGGTGCTAGGGTAAAGGGCTTTGCGGGACAAAAGTCAGGTGGAGTGGATATCATCGAAAGCCTATTCTGAATTCGGCCGGTGCCATTGAGTGAAAGAGTTGCGTACTTAGCCGTCAACGTGCACAAAGGCGAAGGGTCTCGAATATGTTGAACTCGTCAAGGGCCATATGGGATTTTCGCCAACGAGATTGTATTGAGAAGCTGTTCGGAGCAGTTTTTATCGAGCCATAAGATCGTCAATTGGGTGATTTAAATGAACGATATCATCTACAGTCATATAATTTTGATTTGATCGATGTTTGATTTCATTTAAAGGGTTAAGAAAAATATATAGGCCAAATTGAAATAGAGGATAGCCTTGCAGTGTCATCAAAGTGCCTGAGACATGTCAAAGGCGCGACAGATATTTCGTTATAGCACCCAATTACAGTAGTTGATATGTGATGTATTGAAAATAGTGACTAAACCACGTTCTCCCCGAATAACACTAGGCCCCCTTCTCATACCATCAATTAATTCATATAATGTGCATTGAAACGAAAACGACGGCGCAGAATTTGACGACTTGCGATTTTTATCGACTTCCGTTTGTACGGATATTAAATTCATCTTGTAAGGTCTTTCCGTTCATAAAATTTACCGACACTGTTCGTAAACTTAGTCATTCTGGAGAAGAGGAAGGTGCTGAGCTTAGGAACGGTTCGTTATTTACGGCGGCCCGAAAGTTGGTGGCAGGTCCAACTCGAGGTTCGCAAGCGCCTCAGGGAAAACTGCTTTACTCTCATGCCCTCACTAGCCCATTTCGCACGCTCTTATGCAAAAGTTTGAATTATCATTCCGTGGATTATAATGAAATGGTCATGAAATGAATGTGAACTCATACTGAGAAATATTCCTCAACAACGTGGATACATACTATCAGAAAAATAGGATTTTCGATATTGAAGGCGGTCAGGAGGGGTATAATAACACTACCAAGAAATCAACAGCGGTTAACGGAAATCGCTCAAGAAATGCATTGTTAGTTAAATCACTCCAAAATTCCTTCAAAATCTCGAAAAACAACTGAAAACTGCGTTTTCTTCCGTTCAAGTTGTAGATTTTTTTTATTGTTTCATCCCAATGTTCGATGGTTCGCAGTACACGACTGATGTATCTGCCTATGCGAACACTCTTTGCATTCGACGTTCTAGCGTAATCCACGGATTCACTAAGGAAGATGTCACTTATATATCCCTACGCGCTTGAACGAATATGACTCGAAATCCTAAGCAGCAAAGCTTGGCGTATTATATTACGAAGTGAAAAATCGGATTAGTGTTCAATCCAGTACTAAGTCGTCTTATATCACTGCGTCAACTGGAAAACATTCCCTCGATTTCGAGCAAATGAGAAACGAAAAAGTCGACGAACCTTACCGGCGAAAAACTCCATTCATTCGAAATATTTTTTCTCAATGTCAAGCAGGAGAATAATATCTCGGAATAGGGATTGTGTAAAGGCAAAATGGAATATAGCCGAAGGAAAGAAAGAAATGAAGATGAAAATTGGATGATGGTATGGGTCGAGAAGAGGACGACAAAGAGCTCTTGTACTTGAGCAATCAGGAAACGCTTTTAAGGTAGATGCTCCTATCATCATCCACGGCTGAAACCCAATTTTTCATTTTCTCCCCGTCGCTGTTACGCAGCGGAGAAAAGCTGATTATATTTTAAGGAGATTGGTCGCTTCTGCGGCACCGAGGGCTGACGCATCTTTGGCGGCCAGGCTGGAAAATGAAGCCAGTAACGTGAAGTATGACGCAAGTCGTCAGATTACGGCCAACGCTGAAAGGAAAAGTTCTGATCCCGTGAAAAATACACGAACGGCGATGTAATGACTTGCGTTGAAGACCCTATTTCCAACGCCTCCATTAAACCTTCGAGCAAGAAAACATAATACACGGATAGTGAAAAAGTTGCCGGTTTGCAAAAAGTCTAGAACATACTAAACGAGTAAAATTCTTCTGAGCGATCAAGTTACGGCGAAGCTAACACAAAGTACTTCCGCGTTCGATGTGGGCAGATAAACTTGGCCAGGGGACGCGTTGAGAGGTTGGATGGTGTCATTTTTCAATTGAACGATCCTTTTTCAGGAGAAGGTTTCATATTATTTTGTTGACATTCAGGATCCTCATTTTTCTTCCTGGACGAAACTGATAGAAGCCCTGCTTCTCTTTTATTCAGATGTTGCCCATCGCTCCAAGTATGCATCTTCATTTTTCTTACCATTCTCTGTTCAAAAATTGATCATCGGCTCTTATCGTTCAGCCACAGCACAATTTCTTCTTTGACACAATATGCTGGGGTTGTAGATCTTTCTATCGTAGAATCAACATGTCAACTTTTCACCTTATACAAAACCTAAGTATATAACTATTAAAAGGCTGACAAAATTAACGAGGATTGACTTGGGGTTTGTGATGACCATGAATAATGGGCCACGTACACGGAAAGATAGCTGAAAATAAACATGATGCGAATCGTTTAGATAGAGTGTAATAGGAGAACACTTTCTTCTTTTAGGATATTATTGAGAGGTAGGTAAGTCTAGGTTTAAATTGATTAAGTTGAATTGATATCGATGGTAGGAGGGTAGGGGCAGCATCAAAATACCATTGTCCAATAACCATTTATTGTAACCCAACAATGTTACTACTTAGATTAGATTGAGAAGAGAATGAATCTATAATGAAGAATTCCATCCTGAGAAGACTCGTGTAACTTGGAAGCAATTCGCTTCGTAGGCGATGCGAATCCGAAACTCCTCTCCGGGTGAAAATTAGTTTCCAACGGACTTAATTCATCTGAAAGGGATTAATTAACCCGTGTTTTACATATTAATTGCTTTATGGGTTATTAGCAGAACGCCGTTAAGGCTGCCTCCCTCGTTCTGTTGGCACGGGTTACATCAGACCATTTTGTTTGACCAGAAACGACCTATAATGAGGCGAGAAACAGGAGAGAGCCAGATGATTTTGATTCGGAGATAACAATTGTCGTATTACCAAATTGGTTCGCTCACTGCCAGATAAATCTACGCATTGTGAAAAAACTTGGAAACAAAGGCCGCATCGTACTATTTTTCAGGTATAAATACAAAATAAGTAAACATACATTCCAATGTATTCACACCAACGTATTCACACGATCAAGTTCATCAAATCGATACTCTGACCCGTTCCCCTATAGAGGTGATTCAGGCCAAAAAATTAATAATATTGGCCCTCCAAGAGTGCATACACAACTTGGGCCCAAACTCGCAATTTTTTCGATCATTCCCAAGTCAAGAAATGGCATTCCAAATTTGAAATGTATACCCCTTGAGCCTTCAACGCATTTGAAGGAGTTGTAAAAAGAATTTTCTGTAAATAGAATCGAGCATTACTTATAGTTCATACTTTATTTTCACTGTACCCACTGGAAAACATAAAAGTGGAAAATTTAGGCGGACTAATTAATTTTTATTTTATTTTAAATATCAGATTCTGTATGGTTGGAACGTAAATATTGCATTGGTTGTTCATAATTTCTTATCTTTTGGTCAACGATCTTCACCCGTACTAGATCAACATAAACAACTCATGACTCTTTAGCAAATCTTACTTTCGAAAATTATTGCTGATTAGGGAATCATACAGCTCAGAATCGGACAAGCAGCCCACTCTGTAACTCGTTCGCTGAACTCAAGCCAACATTCGCGACTCGGATAGTGCATGTCTTACGAGGGCGTGGTCTTGCCGAGGCGATACTCATTTGAAAAGGGTAGTACGAACTTTGAACGCCAAGGGATGGAAAAGCGAGGCCTTTTTGTGGATAGCCGGGAACCCAGAGCGTTTCCTTGGCAACTGAACCCTCTTTGACATCGATTAGGCGGCGCATCGCCACCCGCGGGGCTGCCAGTCTGAAGCCGACATCGCCCACCGTCGCGTCTCGACTTAACCGACCCGTGTGATTCACAGGTAAACCCCATTACATGCTATATGAAACTCACAAAAGCATGTCGTGGCATGTGCGCCAACAACAACAAATATTGACGACAATAAGTACATCGATGAGCTCCCATAATGTCTTAAACATCTGAAACGTCGTCAGAACTTGGAAAAAAGGGTTCGAGCTTTGACAAAAAAAGAGATATAAATAATATAAGTTGGGATTCCCTAACCTACACTCGGTTCTTTATTTGCATCGCGAGGCTGCCATTCGTATTCTGAAACACTGACCCTGTTAACGAAATGATTCATGAGTTCATGTCACGCGTGGAAATTTATCGGCATGATAACTTCCATTAGTCAGTTAGCAATGCAAATGACGGTTTACTATTTATCATCGGATCTAACTTACAAAGTAACCTTCTGCCATGGGCTGGATAGCTGTTTGCTAATCATCCCATCGTTAACATTTTTTAAATCATCGGTGAACTGAAGAAAACCAGCATCAAATAGATGAACATTTACCGGAGTATGGGATAGAGTTTATAAATAAATTTATAACATATGACTGCATCTTCCCCTTGATGACAGTCGGCTTGCGTTTCGAACACTGGCTGCAGTAAAATAAACAGTAATATCAAGAACAAAGAGATGACATGAATACAAGATGTAGGAGCAGCCCATGAATTTCGAAGTTCCACAACATCTAGCAATTTCATGTATACATAATTAATTTGTAGTTGCTTCATTGCATTGTGCGCAGTATCTAGCATAGTTATACAATTGGTTTACGCAAGCGTGGGTGGACATAGCAATGCTAACGAGCATACCTAGCGGGTTAATTCTCTACACTAACCGCATGTGTTACGAGCTTGCATCAATAGTCAATTCTAAGCTATCGATGGCCCTACATTCAGTGCGGTTAACCGCAATGTTGGTCTTTTCAACGATATCGTAATCATAATTCTACTCGCTCATCAAAACCGAACGTTTCAGCCAGTTCACCGACAAAATTGTTTAGAGGGATCCATGCGAGCTGAATCTATACAATAACCTGAGTTGTACCAAAGATGGCTCCATTTTTTAGTCATATCACTACCTTATTTTCAAAAGCTATTTTAGGAGTTCTAGGTAGTAAGGTAGTAAGGAAAATCGATGCATTAATAACGAAAAGTTGTATTTTCCGTTGTTTTTGCATTAAATGTTGGCACGAGGAATGGATTTTTACAGCATTTTTGGTTTATCATAAATAATAAACCATTGTAATTGCCCACGTAAAGTATTTTTCTAACCCCCTCAAAATTTGATGTCTACGTTTCAAGGTATGTGTAATAAGGATACCCAATTAAAAAAATTCGGTCCGTCCCACGTACGTTGTCAACACTTTTCTGACGGAATCACCTAAAATCAATCTTGGTCTTTAACCAAATTGCTACCTACATTTTAAGGGTATTTTTGGGTGTTATGAGGGGTAAAAATTCGTATTTTCCAATATTTTTCAGGTGTATTTGGTATCAATTTCTAAAGGATGCTTTGGATGCTGAATCGGATGAGACCATCGCGGGGTCGCTGGCTTTAATGGTTCTCAAGTTATCACAGTCGAATGTTCGAGATTTTGAGAAATTCGGCATGAGGCAAAAAATGAAAATAAAATTTACTATAGTTGCTACGTAGTTTTTCACCAATCTGTTGTTCGGTGGAAACGTTCACAAATAATGTTTGGAATGGGTATTATTGCAAATGGATGGTCTTCTTGAATCATCATTGAAGCAAAGGAACCACTGTGTCCTGCAGTATCCGCATTTGCAGCGTTTCACCGAGCAAGGCCGGGACGAATTTTGTACTCATCAGCTATTAATTATACAAGCAAATAATTTAATGCTGAAGGAATAATGGTTGATTCCATTCACCAATATCAATCACAATCAAAGTAGGTACTTTTTTAAGAAAAAAAAAGAAGATATTGTGATGGTTTATTGCTTCGAAAAATTTGTTCTCTATATTTCAATTTAAAGTAACGCGGAACATAAAAATTTTTGTTTGCAGAAAGCTTGAGTATTTTCCCTTCTTCGGCCTTATCGACTGAACTAGGGTTTGGGACTAGGAACGATACATCACTTTAATTAACAGTTCTGAGCCAGCGGAAAACAAAAGCTGGACGTATATTTGCCCAAAGTAATCCCACTTGGCCATTCATTCATAATAAAATAGCTTCCTATCTCACGCAGAGAAAGCTCTGCTTAGAACAACGGCTCTGTTCGAGATTATACCGTTCAACCCGTTTCAACAACGTTTTGGATTCGCGGTAATTAATTAATCGACCAGAAATAAGGCAGTACGATTTCGTAAATTTTGCTTGTGCAAAAGTAGAAAGTACTGGACGCAGTAATGAGTAATGGTGACTGATAAGTTCTTGGCAGATATCGCCTGCGAGCGTAAGTTATTTAAGTCTCAGTCTTATTGATTTATTTTCTAAAGATTTAGTTTACTTTCTTCATTTTTTATTTTCGCGACAAGCCTAAGTATATCACACAGGCACCGGTCTTTGAATTTCCAAAATATATAGCGCACTTATACCAATCAAGATGAGAAAATTTTACACCCTGACGAAAAATATCTAAGCATTTTGGAATTCTAAGGTTATGATCGTTGTTTCTTCACATCAATGTAATTGTATGAGCGTAAAGATGGGGGTTCCCTTTTCTTACCTAGTGTACGAAGCAACAATCAAACAGTGGCATCTAGAAGTAAAGAGATGTTGATACTTTACGGACGCTCGAGGCGCTTCGCATTAATTTCAAGTCTTGCGGATGGGTGACCCCGCACTTCGCGAGGTTTGGTTTCGGTTAAGGATGCCAGCAGTCGCTGCAGGGCTGAGTTTCTCGCTTTTTGATGGATCCGTTTCCCCCTCAACCCCAATAGTGATGGATCATTTTTTATTCCGACCCGAAACCGTGCAAACGTTTTCTTTCGCCCTCTGCATCATTTGTACCTGTCAAGTGTCGCCCATTTTTCAGTTTCCCGCGGTAGGTAAATACACATTCGGTGTGCGAAAGATGCGATGAAGTTTATATTATTCGGAAGCAACTTTTTGTATGAATTGAGAGTTCAGATGATGTTCGTTTTTCGATTTGACGCAGTCAACATCGAATGGGTTGAGATGTTGATTATATCGTTGGGTAAATTATTTGGCGAGCTCTGATTTTCGGAAACTCTGTAGGGGGAACTATTTAACGAGAGTTCCAATTTATCATGGCAGTTTTTTAAAATAATCTTTTATTGTGAAATTTTTTTTTGTCCCTTGCTTCCACTCGAAAAGTCCTAATGATCACCCATCAGCCTCGAATATTTCATTCTCATAATACCTCCGCCAGAAATCAGAATCCACTACTTATTTTGCAATTAAAAACGCTACAAGTGATTGAAAAATGATTATTTGTTGGTTTTTTTTTATTCCTGGTTTCAAGTTTCAATAGCAATCAAGGAAGATCATTAAATTGTCGTTAGTGCCTACGCTGAACAATATTGCGAATGCTTCCTCAAAAATCTTCATCTTCTCACTAGTAAGCAGGATAAACCAATGTATTGGCTCGAGTTCATATATTCCGATTTTGATCGTCGATGCTCGTTCCAAATAAAATGCTAGTTTGAAAATGAATCCACGCAATTCACAATATCACGCAAATGGGGTCCTTCGTGTTGCTGTCCTATCGCTTTCGCAACCACAATCTTAAATGTTTGTTTTCCGTTTAGCTGAGCGGAAGATTTATTCTTACTGTTGACCTGGTATGGAAGCTACGCGATACATAGGAGCAGCAGTTAAGTGCACCCGCACCAGGACAACTGTCTGAGCGAACACGCAAGGGTTTTCTCTTGAGAGTGAAATATCGCGCAGTTCCAAATCGTCGTCGTGCCTTTGTTTCGTACATCACCTTTCAGGTTATTCCCTGAATCGCGAAGGTTCACTTGTTTACGCAAGTTTGTCAGGCGAGTGTATGTGCAATCTTAGCTTTGCATATTATTCCCCCGATAGAATGGAGAGAAGTAGCCGAGTGGTGACTCCCTGCTACAGAACCGAGTAGTTTTATTCTATGAACCACTGAAATTATTTTAACTTAAAAATATTCTTTGCATCAATTTATCAACTCCATAACTGTGATAAGTATCCCAAATGAACGAAAAGCGCTACAAAAAAAGTTCATTCTTGTTATTTACATCTAAAATGGCCCAAGCTTTTCAGGCAGTTTTCTGATTTTCGGTGGCTCTGGATGTCTATGGATTTTCGGGCAGTTAGGTTTGGCGTACTTCGGAGGAGAACGCTGTTATGTATTGTCCCCAGCGTCATTGTTGCAAAGATGTATGGCCAAGCGCGAATAAACACGCAGTCGACTATTCATCAGCCAGAGCACGCTCCTCATGAAACCGCTTTTCGCACGCTTTTTGTTCTCATGACGAGCATGTAGTAAATGGACTATCCACACACACTCTCGAAATGGTGATGGCATTTCTTGTATCAGCCAAGTTCCAAAGCGCTTTACACTAACTCAACAACAGCACCTTTCGGGTTTTCTGCTGAGCGGAAGTTCAAGAGCTTTGCCTCCTTTTGTGACGTAACGTCGTGAGTCTTAGGAAGAAAGGTGCCCATCAGAGCCAGGTGCTACCGTCGTGGAACAATTAGCTTTGAATCTTTCGAGACGCTTACAACTCAAGAGTCATAATGCCTGATGAAACCAGCTCCTTTCGCACGATGAAAGTCGACGGAAATTACCGTTGGAACCATTTAATCCACGAACATGAAATGAGTATGCATTTTATCAGCCGTTTGTTTCATGAAATGTCGTTGAAATGAAAACTCGGATATCGATAGATGAGGTTGGTAAAGTTTAGTGGCGTCATAGGTTGTCTAGGACAACGAAAAATAAAACACCTTTCCTACCAAGTTTAGAGATGCTTCAGACATTTTGTCTCCATCAAAACGTTTTCCTTTCTTTATTGTGATTATTTTTAATTCTAAGATAAACACGTTCATTCATCCATCGATTTGCTTGTTGCCGTAAAGCTTTAGCCGCAAACTTTTCGCGATTGAACCTGGTTATTTCGCAAAAAACCCCCAAAATCATCAGTTTACTGGTTTTTTTCATCCAACGATCTAGACTCAGAGTGGTTGTTCTTATTAAAAACATCAGTAAACTGATGACGAGTATCCACACTGCATGCAGATACATCTGTACATGGATATGTCCTATGATGGCGATTTAAATTAATGGAATGTAGCGCAGCTATCAATATTCGTGTTTGTTACGAACTACCATGCATGTTTGAATAGCCATCATAAGACCTATCCTTGTACCTACAGATGTATCTGCATGCAGTGTAGATACTCATCATCAGTTTACAGATGATTTGTGGGTTTACGATACCCCACGAGCTACATTTTTGTAGGGGTCGTGCTAAGAATTGCTTTGCAATTAATACAGTACGTATATCAAATTATAACGCGGCTTCTTTAAATATTTCTAGATGATTCCTCACGGACTCCAATAAAGATACGTTTCGGGTAACAGAATAAATAAAATTTATTCAAATGATGAAGAAATTGTTTCGGCAGGGTTTTTTTTTTATTGAATTTAAAAGCTCCTCTGCCGAGCGCTGAACCCTCAGGCACCGTGCCTTCAAACCCCGCTGTTTTGATAGCTCCGCACACAATGAGGCAATTCGCTGATCGTGCGACTTGACCATCAATTCAGCTTCGAGTCGCTGTTTTTCAAGGTTGTCCCTTACTGAATTCAATAAAGATACGCTGACAAGCTGTGGAGCACAAGTTATTGTTTAGAAAGAACAAATGAATGTGCAATTGGGAGTATGCCGAGTAAAAAAACCCTATTTCTTACAAAATTACGACTACCTACAGAACGTAACTCACTCTCTTGTCCACCCAGGTATTTGGGTCCAACGCATCCAACATAAACGAACGCGAATTATAAAAATTAGTAATCTCGATTCGTAAACATGTGGTTGCTACAACAGAAGGTAGTAGCCGTGTAGTCTTGGTAAATCTATTTATGTGAAAGAAAGTCGTGATTTCCACCCGCGTGGAAAGTTCGTGTTGCTTCAGATAACATTTAAATTTATTATACTTAAAAAAACATAGAAACAATAAGAAGAAATTGTTGTAGTTACTGTAGTAGTTAGACTTGTCAGTAGTCACTACGCCGAACAGTTGTGAAACTTGTTGATAGATTGGTATCTAAGATCAAACTCCATAGCAAATATCCGTAATTAACTTGATTTTAATTCTTAAAAATCACTTAATTTCAACTCACAATGATCTTCCATAGCGATAGTTGGAGAGAGTGTTTGATGAGCATTCCAACGAGTATAGAACGATTTCAATAGCTTTATTAATACCCGAGTTATAGCATCACGGCATTTGTCTCAAATACTCACATACACCTCTTAAAAGCTGCGATAACTTGAGAACCGTTCAAGCTACCGATTTCATTTTGGCCTCATTCGATTCAGCGTTGAAAAATCAATTACAATTGATACTAAACTCGGCTATGTTGAGAAAGAATTGGAAAACCTGAATTTTCTCCCCCTAAAACCCCTTAAAAAACACCCTTACAATTGAGGTAGCGATCTCGCTGCCATCTTCAGCCATCGTCAGCCCGAAAATGATTTTTGGTGAAAATTTCACAAATGTAGCTCTTATAGTTTTCAATAAAACGCGTTGCATTTTTTTGTGTCGCGAAAAATTTTGCAAGACCCCAGAACTAAGACATATCCATGTCAAAACGCTGCAAATTATTGCGGAGGGGTACATTATTTCTTCGCTTCAATGATAATTTAAGAAGACTACCCATTTGTGATAGTAATTATTCCGAACATTTGTGAACGTTCCCACTGAAAAACAGATTGTTAACCATGGGGCAAAACTCTGTAGCAACGATTAAAATTTCAATCGTTTTTATTTTTCTTGATTTCCAAAATAAAGCTAAACTTTAGCCTAACAGTGCAGGTGAAGAGAGTGTGTGACAAACATTCTTACGAGTATAGAACGATTTTTATAACTCCAAGAACTCTCGAGTTGCCAAATTTCTGAAGATCTCCCAAATTCAACACAAAAGCTGCGATCACACGAAAACCAATAAAGCTATCGACCCCGCAACGGTCTCATTCGATTCAGCATCCAAAAATCTATGGCATTGATTCCAAATACACCTTTTACTGGAAATCGTTGGTAAATACGAATTTTCTCCCCCTCAAAAATACCCTTAAAATTGAGTTAGCGATTTGACTAAAGAATTGAGCCATTTTCAGACCAAAATAGATTTTTATAGCTTTTATAGTTTCGTAAGAAAAGTGTTGACAGTGTACGGCGGACGGACAGAATTTTTTTAATCCGGTATTCGGATTCTACATGCCAATTTTTTTCTTGGGCGATTACAATGTTTTATTATTGAATAATAAACCAAAATGTTCGGTTTTTTGTTCCACAAACCACATAGAGATTGGTCTTGTTGGTGACAGTACGGAAGAACAAAGAAAACATCTGACCGTCGAGGAAAGTTATGAATCCGGCAGGGACAACGAAAATAGGAAGTACACGAGGAAAAAAGAAAGGAGATTGTCGATCGTTGAGGAGAAAAAAAATCGCGCCACTGGTAAGGTCCAAAGCTCTTCAGGGTTATTAGGTACTACCTAGAAGCCCTATACTACTATCCGATTCTTGCTGCAGTACGCAGCAATCCCTTACCTTTCCCCGACCTACAGTCTGCGTTATCATCTTTTCCTCTTTCTCCATTCGCTACCTTTTCCCCCCCTTTTTTGTGCGCTCTCGTTGGTAAACTTTCCCATAATATTGAATATTGGAGCTTCCACCGGCAGTCTGCCGAACACTCAACCAGCCTGTTCGTCCCTATATCTTTCTCAATCCCCGAACAAGCCCCAACCTTCATCGACGCTCTTTCACTACGGATCATACGCTGTTCCCTCACACTTCATTCTTTCATACCAACGTCAAGGACTTTCCGTTCATAGACTCGATAACTCAAGCAAAATAGCTCCCTCCTTGCAGTATCCTGTTCCTCCTATACCAAACTTTCCTCTCTAGCGTATTTTCTCCAAAATACTTTCTTTTCCCGATTTATCACAGTTTCGTTCTAACCTCGGGTAGAAATCCATAATAGGAATAAGTTATTTATGCGTCTATTTAAACAAAAGTTGAAAAGTGTATTTGCAGTAAATCATAGGGCGGCATCTCCAACGACGTGAGCCTTGAATCCAATGGAATACGGTTAAAGGAAACAATTAGGGAATAAAGGAAAAAAGTTACAGGAAAAAAACATAATCTATAACGAAATTCCGTTGACTCATACTCTACCGAAAAAAAAGATTGAAAAGTGTCAATATAAAAACGCGGCAAATGATTGAACAGTGGATTATTATTCCTTCGAGTCAATAATGATTTAAGAAAACTGTCCATTTGTGATAGTAATTACTCCGAACATTAGTGAACGTTCCCACCGAAAAACAGATTGTTACCTATGGGAGAAAACTCTGTAGCAACGATTAAAATTTTAATCATTTTTATTTTTCTTGATTTTCAAAATAAAGCTGAATTTTAGCCTAACAGTGCAGGTGAAGAGAGTGTTTGACGAACATTCCAACGAGCATAGAACGATTTTTATAACTTCAAAAACTCTCGAGTTATACCCTCTGGCCACATTTCTGAAATTCTCCCAAAATCAACACCAACGCTGCGATAACTCAAGAACCAATAAAGCTATCGACCCCGCGATGGCCTCATTCGATTCAGCGTCCAAAAATCTATAGAAATTGATACCAATTACACCTTTTTCCAAAAAACGTGGAAATACGAATTTTCTCCCTGTCAAAACCCCCCAAAAACCTTTAAAATTGAGGCAGCAAATTGGTTTAAAAAATTGGTTAAAATTAATTTTTTCTGAAATTGTCAAGAAGTTAGCTTTTATGGTTCCGTCAGAAAAAGATGGACGGTGTACGGCGGACGGACAGAATTTTTTAAATTGGATATTCGGATTCTACATGCCATGAAACGTGATACATAAAACATTTGAGGGTAATGGAGCCTTTTTTTCTTGGGCGATTAGAACGGTTTATTATTTAATATTAAACCAAAATTTAAAAATTCCTATTATCTAACGCGTGTTCAATTCTTAGCAAAATTCAACACTCGCTCGTCAACGGGAAAATTCGAACCCTCTAGCAGATATTTCGCTCAAATAACTCTCCAACGTACGTTCATACGTGACAAATACTATGCGTGCAAGATCACAGCGGAAATTAATGAGAAAGCTCTAAAAACAAAGGAGTTTTCCACGCGGAGTTCTTTTGATACATCAACAACCAAGCTGCCGTGATTATGAAGGAAAAACGAAACCCGGGTTCGCATTTCTCAACATCAAAACCTTTTGTCCTTCCTCATTCCTATCATCCGACGTTGTCAGCTTCATTCGAAATCTGCAGATGATTAGAGGAGACATTCACTTCCGTTGTACAGTGACAGGTTTTCCCTACGAAAACTAAGGCTGAAAAGAGGTAAGCGAAAATTGCAAACGCCCAAAACCCCACACGTTGCAATCGCGATGATTTTAGATGATATCAGAGTCGAGAATATGAAGTTATTTTAATATAATTAGAGCCAAGATGATACCGACGGTGTTACTCGTCAACTATCGCAGAAGCGCACTGTTTTGGCACGAGTATCAGCAAAGAATAAAAAATATTCCCCCGATAGGTCAGGACGAAGTAAGTTGAGACTGTAATATAGAAGTGCACAGTAGTTTTTTTGATCACAGAAAAACACGTGGGCCAGGCGAGAAAGGACTGCATGGGCCCTCGGGATAACCGACTAAATCCAATATAAACCCTACGGGCCGATTCTATGGACGGAGTTAGTCGGTGGAAACCTTAGTCCTCTGCCAGGCTAAGGGTTAAGACCTTCGAGGCCCAGAACTTGGCTCAGTGAAGGACGAACGGTTTTCGTTTTGACTTTCAATAAGAGAACCCGCACAGCAGCAGAACTCTCCGAAGGTCCCAATGGAACTCTCCATTAGATATCCGCTGGGAAAACCTAGGGAAATCTTGAATTACCCTCGGGATTGTATCGGGAAGAATAATTTTAGTCAGTCTTCATTCGAAAGTTATATTTATTTTAACGGTTGTTCAACAGTGTTGTTTGAATGCTATGAAATTCTTTAGTCTCACCTATTGACCGTTAGGATTTCACACCTCCTGAATGTCTCACAAGATCAGAAATTTCCTGGCTAAATGACAAATGGTGATCGGCCGAATTGTAAATTTTAAGTTATATCGATTGTACAAATGAAACTCAAATTAATGGACATTGAAGAAAATTCTATTCCGGTTGAAAATCACGCATAGAACTGGAATTGAACCCAGTTCTTCAATCTTCTCACTTCTCAAAATCTTTCATTCGCATAGAATTACAAATACGTGAGTAAAAGAAGCAAAAATGAAGCAGAGGGGCTAGCCATAAGTTTACGACCGGCTCGGGACTAATAAACTGCAAGACCACTTCGTCCGCTTAGTAAGTGGATTACGTCCAGCGAAATGAAGACGTGATCCAATTAGACCTTCCCTATGTCCTTTTCTTCACTACGGTCCTTCAGGAATTGAAGGAAGGTTAGGGTACATGCGATGGAAATGACTATAATATGTGAAGGACGTGCAGTATTCGCTGCATGCTTTGGGTGATTCTAAGGTGTCGAAACATCGGTCCGGGAAACCCTTTACCGAGAGCCTGACCAAGCCGGGAAAAGGAATAAAAAAACAAAACACCATTTTTTTTTTTGTTTAAATGTGTACCTAAGTTAGCTTTTGGCTAACAATAATTAGAGTTTTTTAAAACTGTCGTTTAATAATTCACAAGGAAAGTAGAGCGTTTACAATGATAGAAAAGAAGCCGGCAGAATGAACGGTTAATAGCGATTATTTTTAAAGACTTCTCAATGAACGAAGTGTTTTTTGTGTATTATAATAGCGAAAATAACCGAAGGCGGCTGGCTCGCAGGAAGCAGATAGGTAAGTCGACAATAGGGCCGTTGTCCATGATATGGCAACTTCTATATTATATCGACGGTATAACTGCAAAACCTCGTATGCTCCTTTCCCAGAATTTTACAGGAGAGACAAAACTTCATTGCATCGATATGTGGCGCCTAATATTAAAATAACCACATCCTATAATCATGTACACATGTCATAATAATGGGAGAAGGCATAAATTAGAAATCAGTGAACTCCAGTAGTTTTTGGACTTACGAGGATTTTGCCAGACGTTATTCGGACTTGTGAAGGTTTACTTCAATGGAGTAGCTCTTGGCTCAATAAAATTAAAATGGCAAAATTAATGCCTTTATTTCGATTCAATTTCTGCTCACTAATAAAATAATAGGTACCTTATATTCCTTCCCTGTATAGTTATCCCCTCTGTATGGAGAGTCGTCATGCATAGTTGGTACAGTAGTAGTCACTATAATTAGGTAGGTAGGTAGTATATCCATGTTCTGTGCCATAAAGCACAGGTGTTTCAAATCCTTATTTTGGGTAAAAAATCGGACTTACGAGGTTCTGAAGGTATACTGTCGATATTTCTTTCTTACTAGCAAAAGTATGGTAGCAGTTTTTGATAGTCGACATGCCATATTTGAATAATTTCCTTGAAATTGAGTTTTAATTATTTCCATAGACTGCTGAAATCAGGTGGTATACGAAGTTCTTAATTTCCAATGAACTTCAAATATTATTGAGCGTATCCTTGAAGATAATCCCATTTCTTGAATTTGTTTCGAGCAAATTTTAGAGGAGAACAAGATTGTAGAAAGAAAACCAGTATGGCCACAACGAGGAAGATTAGTAGTACAGCAGGGAAAATAATGAACAACATGAGAAGAATTGTAAGATGGGAAATGGGGACGGAGATATTTCGTTGTCAGTTTATTACGATCTCATTTCTTTTTAGAGTCCCTTTGGGTACCTGCTCACGAATTCAGGGAGCGACTGTCGAGTAATTGTTCTAGCTTCTTCTATTATAACCGGTCCTCAGCAGCTTCTACCGCTACGGACGTTGGTGCTAAACTCTGAAACGCAATCCATTTTGAATGATACTGAAAAGACCTATCGGTACGATAGAAAGAAACATGTAACAATCGCAATTTTGTTTCTCGTACTTGCCATTTATAGTATCTTTACCAGTGTCGAGATTGCAATACCCACTAAATGTATATATTCATGGATTTCTGAATGCGGAGAAAAATTCCCAAGCAAATCCCGTAATGTAAACGTTACGTGCGCTGTAGTTAGAGGGGAATGTAAACGGGGAACATGGAGGGAGGTGAAATCCAGCGAGAAAACTAAGGTGATTTGTTATGCATTAAGTTGAATGTTGCACAACGCTGTGCGTTAACTTGGTTTGATGGATTAAAACAGTTGAGGCCTAAATCATAATTGATGAAGTTAGAGGTTGGCCATGTTCATTGTTACATTCGGGCACGACGGGTATAAAATTAGCTTACCAGAAGCCTCGGGCCATCCCTTGATAATTCCTTCGCAAAAGAAGATAGTACTATAGCATTCGGGTAAGGAAGAACGGACATGCGGTAGTTCCTGTTCTGAAGCGAAGAAAACGGACCCAATTCACGAACTGGCACCACGGTTTCGTACAAAGATCAAAACGCCCATTAACCACGAGAAAGAATAAAATAAAATTGAATTATATCCCTCACTCCTCAGACTGACGTCCATTGTCGAGTTCCTATTTTCCAAAATTAGACTCGCTATATTTTCTCCTTCACGAATCACGAAAAAGAGGCTGTTAATTGGACTTTGGCGAATCCCAGTGGGGGCAAGTGTCCGAGATTCAAAAGAGATAATCTTGAGTAACGGTAATTCATCGTCTTACTGAAATTTATCACTGCTACTTGGCAAACCTTGTTTCTCGAAACAAAAAGGAACAACGGAGTGGAAAAAATTTATATAGAAGAAAATGTGTAGATCAATGGACTCTCCAGCAGTTCATTTTTCTACGTCGTTTTATGAATAGCAGGGTAACAGTAAGGGAGGTGCGGTCGCAGTGAAATCCATGAGGCGGTCTGTTCATTCATTTGAAGGCTCTTTCGCTCATTAACTCCAGTCTGGCGAGCACTTCCCCTTAGTCTTTCACAACTCCAAGCTTCAAAGCTCTCAGAAGCACGCGCCCTTTTCTGGCGTTCTTTTCGCCAATTGACTCAGCTCCAAGGTTGCTTGGCTAGCAAATGATAAAAATGTTATACCGCTTCTCTTTTCATCGAATTTTCGAGAGTAGAATAGCTGCAGTATAAAGATGACAAAAGAGTTTTGTTGAGCCTTCGACTCTAAGAAATTCGGGCAATGAAGAATTTTTCATACTTCTTTACGGTACTAGTGAGTCAACGAGGAAGGCGTTTTGTTATTGTTGGGCATTCTTAAGTTACAGATTAGAAATTTGAAAGGAGGATTGGAAAGAAATGTAATGATGACGTATTGGTTAAAATTAATATCATATTTATTCGTTTTTGGGTAGTCGCTTCATATCTTCTTGGTTTTGAAGTTTGCGGGGGAGAAAAACTGGGCAACTCATTCTCCTTTTCCTTTATTGCCCGCCGAGCACTTTCGCCCCTTCGGGCATCATCAGGGCTTTGTAGCACCATTGGTAGCTACGGCCATAGCTACCAATGGTGCTACAAAGCCCTGATGATGCCCGAAGGGGCGAAAGTGCTCGGCGGGCAATAAAGGAAAAGGAGAATGAGTTGCCCAGTTTTTCTCCCCCGCAAACTTCAAAACCAAGATCATATTTATTGTTGCTTGAAAAACATTTTACTCATATTATGAATAACACAGCTGGGCCAACTGAGTATTTAATCGTTTCATCCCTGGATGATACAGGCTTGAATTGACATGATTGACGTGCGAAATGAGCGAGTTTTTGGCGAGGAAGCTCAGCTATCGAGACAGGTGAACTCATACAAAAGTCAACGTGAGGCTTTCAGTATATCGTTGTTATTCGCGTATCAGAACTGATATTTTTCATACCGGTTACAAAATTATTCGTTTTCTGAATATTTCACCAGATAAATTCGTTTTAACAGATGATGATTGACGCGAAAAAAGATTTGAGCACAAAAAACATCTCGCGGTTATTTATTTATTTACGGGCAAGCCTAATTACATTGTACATAATAATTCACTTGAAGTGGGAAGTTAAAAAGAACAAGAACAATGGAATGAAGCATTAGGTAGGTTCAATAATAAATACATGAAGAACTTTTGATTGATTTTTTTAGATTAGACAAGGTGTAGTGGAAGAAATCGAAATCGGGATTTGTCGTCAGAAAAAGGTTTGCACTTCGGGGAAGTCTCCGAATCGGACGGTTTCGCAGATAATTCGTATAAAACAACGGCGCGCGAGACAATTGACGTGGATCGAGGATGCCGATCCTTGAAAGAAGGGCAGGACAGTCGATGTCGCTGTTTAGCAGTTTATAAAGCGTGGAGAGATCGGCCAGGCTACGTCGTCTCTCGAGTGTGCCCAACTGGCACTTCTGAAGCAGCAGTTGGTAGTTGACGTCTTCTGAGGGGATGCCCATCTTGAAAGCGACGTACCGCAAAAACTTATTTTGTACTCTCTCGAGCCGGTAGTTGCGAATGGACTACATTGGCGACCAGACAGTCGATGCGTACTCAAATATCGGGAGTTATTCGTTATTAAAATGTTATTAACGTTATATTATCTTCGAAAATAAATTTGATTATACGAATACCTAGGGAACCCCCCTAAATTTGAGGAACTTCCAACCAAAACCAATGATGTTTTCAATAAAGAACTGATTCAAACGGTTTTGACAGTACCCATTTTTCAAATAGGGAGGACGTGCGGAGGAAAAATGGAGTGAAGGTTTGAAGCACCAAATTACCTATTTGCAGTCAATTTGTTACAAACATTTTACTTTAGTTCGTTTAAAAATTTACAATATGAAGAAATGCGATAAAGTTCAACGACACGCCACCAATTTGATAGCGATGGCGCAACTTGAACACATCGTTGCGAAACGAGTGCACTCGAGATTTAAGATGGTGCGAGAGGGAATACAAGGAGGGTGCGTATAGCGATAAGAGTTGATGAAACGACGAGAAAAAGTAGGAAGAGTTAGAGGCGAAACTGGAACAGTGGATGGGACGAAGAAGAAGATATCGGGCAAGTGAGGAGGTCGGTTTTTTGGCCCAGGCTGGAAAAGGCTGCTGAAGCCAAGGAAAGTAGAAAACTAGATGCTATCAACTGGTGACAAACGTTCTTAGGCTGCTGGAAATTCTCCGGGTTCCCCCTTTTTTCGTATAACTGAGGCGTTAAACAGTTTTTTTTTTTTTGTTGAATTTCCAAACCGCAATGTCAGCTTTCTTTGATTACTAAAAATGCTAACGACGCGGCAACGGTTGGAATCCTAATTGCCCCTGAATTCACTTATCTAAATTCATGAACTTTAAAAGTATAATGTTAGAGTCGAGGAAAACCATGCTAATACCGAAGCTGATGCATAAATCACGCGATGAAATTGAGACGAATGTCCAAATAAGCGACGAAAAAATTCGGTTGAAATACTGAAATGGACTCGATAACAGCAATATCTCGTTTCTCGTCGCATATTACGGAAAAAGAGGGGCTCAAAGTTCCCCAATGGCTTGAGAATTCATTGCATGTAAACTTAAACCGCACAAACTGTCGTACTTCAAGCCCCGTTTTCGTTTACATTTTGCACCCGAGACGTCACTGTTTCGCGTCTAGAAAAAGCCCTCGCTGGGAAAACAGGCCGCTGGCTTTTTTATTTCAAGCCAACTCCGAAGAATGCCACCAGTACATTACATTCTTTCCCTTACCTGGTTCGTGAAAAGGCCCCTTTTGCTGACCCGAATGCGTCAAGGCTCAGTTCCATCACATTCCTACAGATTTTCGAGTTCCTTTTTCGCAACGAAAACAAAGCTATAATTTACGTAGCGAGACACTGGTGATACGCCTCGGTGCTATGTCTCACGAAAATGGTAAAAAAGGAGATGAATGAATTTATTCCGCACTATTACTAAAACTGTACAACAGTAGAACTAATAGAAAAATATTTTTGAAAAATTTAAATTATGCTATGAATACGAATAAGGCAGTAGTGATTATAGTGGTTGTGTATAAATAACTCTTTATAAATACGTTTCGCGGTTCGAAATTCGACTTGGGGCAACATCCGAGTAATTATAATTACATACCATATATTCATAATCGTAGTCAAAGGTACTGCTGGCTTTTTGTTAAAAGGCAGCTGAACAGAGTAATTGAATAATGGTGTTATCCCTGCCATTTGTTCAGGTATATCGAATTCACTTACTAGAATCCCTTTTTCGATTCTTTGCTCCCTATGATTAAGGTTTCTACCTTGAACAAAAAATGCTGCAAATGATTGTACAGTGGTTTATTATTCATTCGCTTCAATAATGATTTAAGAAGATTATCCATTAATGATCGTAATTATTCCGAACATTTGTGAACGTTCCCACCGAAAAACATATTGGTAACTATAGGGGAAAACTCCGTAGCAACTATTGTAATTTTAATCATTTTTATTTTTCTTGATTTCCAAAATAAAGCTAAATATTAGCCAAACAGTGCAGGTGAAGAGAGTTTTTGACGAACATTCCAACGAGTATAGTACGATTTTTATAACTTCAAGAACTCTCGAGTTATACCCACTTGCCACATTTCTGAAAATCTCCCGAATTCAACACCATTGCAGCGATAACTCAAGAACCAATAAAGCTATCGACCCCGCGATTGTCTCATTCGATTCAGCGTCCAAAACTCTGTAGAAATTGATTCCGAATACACCTTTTTCTAGAAAACCTTGGAAAATACTAATTCCCCATCCCCTCTCAAAACTACCCTTAAAATTGAGCTAGCAATGTGATCCAAGAATCGGGCCGTTGTGCGACACAGATTGATTTTTTATGAGAATGTCAAAAATGTAGCTATTATAGTTTGGCCGGAAAAGTGTTGACGGCGGACGGAGTACGGCGGACAGACAGAAATTTTTTATCGGATATTCGGATTCCACATGCCTTGAAACGTAAAACATAAAATTTTTAAGGAGGGGTTAGACATTTTTTTTCTTGGGCGATAGGACAATGTTTTATTATTGAATAATAACCAAAACATCAACGTCAAACTCGACATTACGTTATTGAAAATAAACTGATATTGAACACATTGGCCCTGAGGCGAGGGTCGATTCTCTGAACAATTGCAACCCCGTCGAGTGATACGCCAACACAAACAAAAGGATAATTCAGCCCGTTCGAGGATACTTGACGCGCTGACGTTAACAAGGTATTCTCTCGTTGCTTCATCGTCAGTTAGTCTGCCAATAAAGGTTTCATTTATAGCCCACGTACATAGTACACGTAATACATTGTATTTATTGACCGATAAAAAATGTTATTTTCCGAAAAATTTGAAAACTTTGGTTAGAAAATTTTTGAACAAAGTTACAAAAAAAAGCGCAGTAGCCATCGGAGTAGTGTCAATTGCGACCAAGAGAAGGCGGCCTATAATGAAATATACTCACCCTTTAGAACAAGTCAGTCATGAGGGAAGGGTATATCCAGATGTTCACGAAGCCTTCCGTAATTTTCGCTTGCTGAACACATTTTAGAGGAGCGATTCTCGTAAGCGCCCTCTATTCTCGTGGCGACTCATATAGCGAATCGTGAAACCGGCGCAATTTATACGTGCAACTTGGAGTGAAAAATCGAAACGGGCAGAGGGAAAAAGAAGGAATTTAATATAGTACGTTTCAGTTCAAGTTTTTCGAATGGCTGAACGGAGTAAGAAATTTGCAATAAAGAGCCTTGGCGAAGATACATGTGGATCTGGGATAGAGAAGACAAAGGAGAGAGAAGATTAAGTAAGATAGTGACAGTGAATGAGCAACAAGGAAACGGAAGTTCAGGTGAAGCTGGCACGCTCTGAAAGATTATTGCCTTGGGTGGAGAGAATGTCGTTTTCCTTCCTTTCATTGTTGTCAACTTCCTTTCATTTATTTCTTTGACTCTCTTCGCCTGATATCTGATTACAGATTCGTGCAACATTCCAACACCTTAATGACAATAGGTTTCTGCAAATCGACATGGGATTTAATCACATCTAATATTAGAATTACATCAACCAAATGCAATGTAGTATAAAATAAATAAGAAAAAAACTAAGAACGCCTTTTTTCATCCTTCAATATCACGGATACTGTAAAATAGGTGGCGAAAAAACAGCGTTAACTCTTCTGAAATGAAGTAAAGAGAAAAGCGGGGTCGATCGAACCAAGCGAAACAGGCTTCAACGGCAACGCTGTGGGTTCCGACAGGGTTATAGGCAAGTTCAGGGGATTATCCGCGGTCTCGTTCAGTTTCACTTGACGGCTGGCAACGCCTATCTCTGTCTAACCCGTTTCCCATCTGCTTAATACGCTCTCCTTTGAACTGCCAGTATTTAACAGTATCTCTTCTCCTCACACGGTCTTCCCATTTGCCTCAGTCGCACGTCTGACTCAATACTCAAATTCTCGCCAGGTTATTCGGTTACTGCCTAACTCGTTCCCGCTAGCCGTTGCGATCTGATTAAGCAATAACGGAACGGAAGAGAACCACTAAAGGAAGAAATTAAATCTACTCTCGTTCAAATTCTAGAGGCTCCTACAAAAGAAGAGTCAATTTTGAGGAATAAAAAATAAAAACCTCGAATGAATAAGAAATAAAACCTAAGTTTGAGGGCGAGAGAATTCGTCAACTCCATACTTATAAATACTTGCAGAACGACTGAGAGAGCGATGAAAAAATTACAAAACCCGACAACGTAATTAGGACCAATAAATTTCGAGAAAATGTGTAACAGGTATCCTCATATTGATTGTACAAAATTAAATAATTGAATACAATATTAATACACAATACTTTCATGATATAAAAATCCATAGGCGTAGTAAGGGTTATAACTGAGATTGTAACTTCTGCCCCTTCAATTTTCTCTTTGGCTTAACGGTTTTCGACATTATTTATAACTTTACTCTTCTAGTACCGTGTTTGTACACACCAACTTTCCGCTTTAAGCCATTTCCTAAATAAATTTTCAAACACATGTTCGATATGAAAATAAACAGTAAAACAGAATAAACGGACATCATAATATCACAATTAAGGATAACATTGGAAATACCTAGAAATCGCCTAAACCGTCAATACCTTAATTCAAATACGAGTAGCATAAAAATTGATTTGACATCGTATACGCTGAATCGAATGATAGCCAACCAATATTGCTCGAATTCGCTTTCTTTCAATTTCATGAAACAGTGACAGAATTTACGTAAGACTTGAAAAAAGCTTCTTACTTACTCTAATCTTTATCCGACATATTTTGAACCTTTCATATCGAACCACTGGCAAAGGGTAAAGAAGATTCACTCTTAATTCCGTCTTAGTGGTAAAATAGGTATAGGCCAAGCTGCTCGGCGGAGTATTCCAAGCCGACCCGAGCGGAACTCTATTGAGAACTTGCACTTACACTAATGGTTTTTTCCTTCTTTCCTCCTATATTTCCCCTTCGTTCTCCGACAACATTGAAAAAGACTAGCTACTACTTGCTCTTCCTTCCAATTAGGACTAACCGTCGAATTATTTCAGGGTTGGCTGCACGAATAAATAACCTCACTCTTGTGACGGTTACTTAGTTCGAGCTCGTGACTTGAGAGAAAATTCAGCTCCGAGATAGTAAATTTTGAGATCGTATTATTCAAGCTGAAATATGGTCTTAGATTTAGCAGCGTGGTTGTAAAATATCAGGAGGGAACTTAGTGGAATTTTGCCTAGGTTGAACTCAACTTTGATATGCGTACTCTTATTCGTAAAAAGAGCCTGGCGCGATCGATTTAGAAACGAACGAATGAATAGTGAATATGCTGGTTGAATATGCGCCCTTCTGAGAAGCTGCGAGAATCTGAAGCAGCAACGTTGGCAGGTATGAGGTGCAGGCCGATTCAACTGGAGACCCAGGTCGTAGGCGGAGGTTTGAGTAACGGGTACCGATCAATCATTCATCGTTGCACATTCTGATAGGAAGAGTAAGCCATCGGTTTCAACCTTCACCTGCTACCCCATTCAAACTCGCCTATATCAGCGAGTCGCGTTTCAGTATGAAAAGCTTCGAGTGTTTCCAAGAAGAACTGCTTCAAATTCGAATAAAACTGAGTTTTACCGTGGTTGAATGAATGATTTATTTTGAAGTTTCTTCAATAATTCAAGTTTGCTTTGATTCAACTCAAGCCGTTTTGGCATAGATTTCTGTGATTTTCAGTATGGTTTTGCACGATGTGGGTTTATTTTCAATTAAATATTCGCTCCTCTCTTTTTCTGGAACTTTTAAAATTTGCTTCGGCTCACTTCTGGCCCGAATTCGAGCTTCAGGATGGTCAAAATAATTTACTATTACCATTTGCTACGTTAACCCCCAATAAAAGTACTTATAGTTACAAATCGGATGACTGAATAATGAACTGACAAATGTCAGCGTTTCTGAAGTTAAAACCGAGCTTCCTTACCCCAGGGAAATGATCTGGATTTTAATACCGATTCAAGCATTGCATAGTAATCAACCCGTTGGTTTTTCGAAGCACCAAATATCCCACAGTAGCCAGATCTCTTGTTGCGATCAACTTTCAGCTCTCATTAATGGAAAATGGCTCCCCAGCGTTAAGTTCCCATCGTCAGTTAGGGTAAGGGCACTAAAGCACTTACAACTTCATTCAAGAGGAACACATTGAAATCCTAATGAAGCTATTAGCATCCAAGTCGATAGTATAGGCCTCTCAACTTACTTCGAGGCACTACGTTAACGAGCCTAATGAAACCTGTATGCATCGTCAACTTAATTTAAGGGTTAACTTCAATATTTCACTTGTTTCTTCGTTAATACAAAAAACTTTTAATAATAATTCGCACATAATGGATAGACCTACAATAAAATTTTATAAGCTGTCAAAGTTGAGATTTTCTATTTCTAAAAAAATTAGCTCGTAACGCTGTTTTTCAAAATTATTCCCCGCGAAGAAAGCTAATGCAAGCTGTTGACACATTTTCTGCTTGGAAAGGAAGTTTGCACACGTCTGGAACGGTTACTCATTTTGCTTTTATCTTGAGAGAAAAAAAACTGTTCCTCATGAGAAAAAGAGGTAGGTATTTGATCATTTGGCTCGCAGGAACGCTAGGCTGACATTCGAGCATCGATTAATCTTGGCTGATGGAGTAGAGCTGCGAGCTTCATCGTAGTACTATGAGAGGGTGTCTAACTCAGTTTTCAGACAAAACGGATAATTGGTGAAGCCCTGCAGGTGCTTTACGCTTTTAACGCTCGATACTCTCTGATCCTACATTCGGCAGTATAGCAAGCTGTCACCGCTATTTCCAATATTTGCTACTTAGTTTGGAGTGAAACTTTTGAAAGTCCTGACAGACGCGTCAAATAAATCATTCAGCTCGGTAATGTCGGTGAAATGATAATCTATTCGACTAGTTTTGTTCCACACATGGTTTTTAAATCCGTTATAAATCAATTCAGCATATATACTATTTGAATTTTCAACAGAATTTCTCTATGGTCGAAATACTTCAACTATTGCACATGGGTTACTAGTGAATTGGAGTCCCTATCTCATGTGGGTAGTCACCGGGATGAGGAAGAGGCTGATCCCGCCGACGCAGCAATCAATATCATTGCTTCACCACAACACCTCCTTTCCCAACACTTTTACTTCCAATCCAACTTACCGGCCGGTACACGGAAACTCCTTATCCTATTTATAACATTGGCAGACACGCATTCTCGATTATCTCGCCTACACGAATTAATGATTTCACCCCAGCTGAGTTCAACACCTGGAAATGGAGCGGATCTGGTCAAAAAGTAAAAGTGAAATAGTTAAAATCTTCTCTACTTCCCGAGGAAAAAGTTCTCGAATAAAATAGCGCATTTTGCGTTATTCGTTCAGTAAGACTTCAAGTATATCATTATCGATCGATAAAAAGATTGCAATCACCCAGAGAAAATACCATTAACCCCCCTCGAAATTTGAACTTTTTCGGTTCCAAGCACGTTGAATTCGATTATCGAATAATTCTGCCCGTCCGCCGCCGACACGTCTCATTTCCTTTTATATTTATCACGAATCACCTCCACTGCGCTCTTTTCTACTACTGACAGCTTAAGTTCAATTATTTTTTAATCCGATCTCGAATGGTATCACCGAGAAATCCGCAGTGAAAAACCGTTGAAAGCACATAAGAAAAGGCGTCGTCGTAGAAAGCTGGGAAAGGCGTTTTTGCCAACCGGCTGCTGGGTCCGTTTCGGTTTAGGGAGCACGGGCTACGCGGCAAACTGCGGCGGAAAGGGCGCTGATTGCTATTCCATTGTCTGAAACCGGCGCCTACCCTTTCGAATCTCTGAGAGCACCAGATGGCGAACGCACTCCACTTTACCATTGGAATCGATCCATTACCATCAGTCCAACCAAAATCAAAATGATCTTCATCTCGCCTGAAATCACAGATGTAATTGGTAGTTGAAAAAAAATACCATCGATGGAAAATATCATACCCACTTAACTGGCCTGGCAATAGGTAAAACGCGAAAATTGTTGTTAACTATTTTTACATTTTTATCAAGTAATGTAGATTGAACGAATGCCTTACTGTCTCAGTATATATAATCATACACTTGTAAGAAAATGTCGTAGAAAAAAATACTGTTTTCCCATCTTTTGCTATGGAATTTTTACGTATTTCGTCCCACGTTGGCTCTTCTGTATCCCAACTAATTCGCAACGCTTCGAATAGCTGTAAACTATTCAGTCAACTTTGAAAATATTTAATTTTTTAAAAGTAAGTTGTTCGGCTACCTAAAACTTTAGAAAATAAAGTTGAATATTAAGATGAGACAAGTTATTACTAATTTGAGAGTAAATGTTGGAGAAAAGGAAAAGTATAAAGCTATCTCCTACCTTGACAAAAATAGTAAAGTTGTTTTTTTATTTTTATTTTTTTATTACCTAATTAAAATTTTTTAAAAATTAAAAAAAAATTTTAATTAAAAGTTAATGCATAATAAGGGCAATCTCTAAACAAATGAATGTAAGCGAAATAATTACCTAATCACTCTTTATATGCTTTGAAGCAGTTGAAGCCATGCTCTGTAGGATGGCGTAGTTTAAACAGATGAGATGTGAAATCATCCATTAACGAACCGCACTCAGGCCGACAGAGATCTATGATAATATGAACCATAATGGACACGAAACATTCGTTTACGTGGTAGGAACCTGTAAGCGCATTCCGCACAGACATATTGCTCTCATATGTCTGTGCGTGGACATGCTCGTATTCTGAGAGTTCCTTGAAGCATAAATTAACTGAACCTGGAACGATCCAACCGTTAGAGGGTCTTTCAAACGGAATACACAACGAGAATTGATGTTTAGCAGGAATCATAACACAGTCAGCAGTGAAATGAAAACGTAATAATGGTAAAACGTTTAAAAAGGAAGTGGTGGTTCAGAAAATGGAAAGTGAAGAAGTGATTCGAAAATCGAGCATACATCTCTGGACACGTTCATTAAAGAAAAATTACAACAAAAATATTGAACATTTAAATTTAAAATCAAGACTAAAAAATTCGCCAAGACTTCATTCTATTTTGATTTACTATTCAATAATATATTTACGGTTCAAGAAATGAAGAATCCGAATATCGAATAAAAGAATCCTGTCCGTCTGCCGTCAACACTCTTCTGACAAAACTACGGGAGCAACAATTTCGAAATTTTTCCCAAAAATCAATCCTTGTCTGACAATGGCCCAATTCTTTAGCCAAATTGCTACCTCAGTTTTAAAGGTATGGGGGGGGAGGGTTCAAGGAGAGGGATTTTCGTATTTTTGAAGGCAAGTTTAGCATTTCCCTTATGGTTACCAGTCTGTTGTTGGGTGGGACCATTCACAAATGTTCGGAATGATTACTATCATAAATGGATGGTCTTCTTACACAATTATTAAAGCAATAAAGGAATATCTTCATCACTCAAATCGGACTAATAAACAGAGAGACACTAATTTATTCTTGGAGATATTGACACAGATAAGTTGCTATTCGTTCATAGTAGAAAAGTCGGACTTGTGATGAAGATAAAGCCCGTTTCCGAGTTTCTGGAGTTTCTTCGCTGCAGGTTCGAACGGTGTTATCAACCCTATCCCAGCTTATCTGTTCTCCCTTTTACTTACGATGGCCTCTACGAACCGGTGTCCCCGATACGTCCAGATGAAAGAAGTTGTTGGTAGAATCACATCGGTACAAAAGGACAGAGAACAAAGCTCTCGCTCCTTGAAGGTGGAACGAACCGAACTCGAAAAGGGAATGAGCCTTTTGTACTTCCTAATCTGATTGACTTTATGGAAAAGCGGGTCTACGGAGGCAAAGCGAAACTGAAGAGCAGAAAGCGGAACGCGAGAGGACTAGAAAGGAGGAAATGCAAATAAGGACCGGATTGATTTGAATATAAGATCAAGGCGAAGGGAACGAAGCTTGGCGGTTTTTGGAGGATAGGATCCTGCGCTCAGTTGGCCGTTTCCTGAGAAAAGGCTTCAAGTTTTACAGAAAGATACAGCCACAAATATAAGGAAAATTCCAAATATAAAAAAAAAACAGATTTTTCTTCCGCCGAACTAATTGTGTCAATGAGAAGAGGACCGCTGGCTGATAATTAATTCGAACTAATAAATTATTCGGAAGGTACACCTTGATTTCAGAATTCGGGAGTTTCGATCTTGAACAGATAATTGACTTATGGCTTAATCGATGGGATTCACTGAATACGAATTTCTACAAGAAAATCCTCAATGCATCCAAACATGAAAAATTCTTCATTACTATAGAGTTTTACCGTTCCTATATGTCCAAATAGTTCAAAAATGAAAACATTGCTCGACTAACATATCATAAATTCTACTACACTCAGAAAGTCACTTCTCAATTTACAACTGTGTTCACGATAAGCAATCGCCAATATGCTCAATTCCTTTTTTTCTATGTAAACTCCCAAGTTTGTTTAGTGTTTGAAAAGTTTTACTTCTGTTTTCACGGATAGAGCGGTGGGAGCGACGAAACGGGAACTTATGATGTTCGGCTCCTTCGTAACATAAACTAGATTGAATTCCTCTTAGCGGTTCATAGCCTCGGTTTGGGTTAAGCTCAAGTTTTCCATTAGGCCGATAATTAATTTATCGGAGGATAAGCCGAGGAGCGGGCCGAGGGCCGAAACGGCGAAGTTTTATCTCTGCACAACCTCGCGTTCGGGACGGGTTAAGTTAGGCGGTTCTGTTGTGTTGGAAAACAGGACGAAACTTTACTAAAGCACTGGATGTAGGAGCGAGAGCACGCACGAGGTTGAATCCTTTAAGCCGAGATGTGTGCGTTGTTAGCGTATGTGAGAGAAAAGTGTGTATACAACAGAAAGAGGAAAGTAGAGGTTGGAAAAGTGGAGTGACGGATACGCTTCATGAAAAGGCTGGGAAAACAGCACGGACGTCGACGATATTTTGTCCGAATCCGCGCAAGGGTCGACTGATGACAAGGGCTACTCACAGTCCACGGGGCCCAAGATTTTGGTCTCACGTATCTTCAAAATTTCAACACCGTATTTCACACATGCATGAATCCATCGGAAAAATGCGCAGCACAGTGAAATGCTGTAGTGGTTTTCTGAAAGTCAAAGTGTCCTTATCAATGGCACTCATATAATCTTGGTGTAGAATAATTATAAATCTAGTAGCAGTTACCACAGGCCAAATGTCTAGCAATCAGTTAGATCTACATTTTCAGATTTATGGGGAATAATATCAAAACGTCATCAACATCATAAACAATTTTAAGAGCCTAGGATTCTACAATGGATATTAATTTACATAATAAATGCAAGCGATCATCGTAAGATTCGTTTACTTAGATTGTTCTATGGAGAATCATTATGGGCAGATATTTTCTTCAGAACGCCGGAGTGCTTTTTATTTTTTCAGCGTTTATGTTAGCTACATCTTTTTTAGAACTCGCAGAAAATGGCTCGGACATTCAGTCAATTAATTTTAAACGCGCTGTAGCGCAAATGCTACCTTGATCCCTCGTGGCCGGTTTTTACTCGTGGCGCGATCCCCTCAGGGATGAGGAAGAAAACAATTCTGAAAGTAACAATTAAAACAACGTAGAGGCGGATTATTTCCTGTGTATACGGACGAGAAGCGAGAGACTGCGCCCTACAACACAGGGAAACAACGGTGCTCGATGTTAAGCTCACCTGCAAATGTTGGAATTCATATTCAACCGGAATGAACAAAAGAATCTTAACCCGTTTATATTTTGAAATATTTTCAAAATTCAAAACATTCGTCCTATCAAGAGTGAACACACTTTGTTAATAAATCCTACGAATTTACGGGAGGAGTAAGTAGTTCTATTTAATATGATAAATTATACCAATCATTCGTCAATTATATCGAAATTCCTGAATACATTTTTTTGCCCTTTTTTCGATTTTCGACTTAAATTTTTCTTGAGGAAGGTTTCTGTAAATTTTATACCTTTTCCGAAACCACGATTCTCCGCAGTTTTTTGCAATTTTCTCGGAAAATTCTCACAAGACGATAAGATTTTATGAGCGCATTTCGTTCACGGATAAATTCTTTAAACGAAAAATTACAGTAATTTTTTCGTTGATTAATTTCTTTTAGATTCTTCGACTTCGTCGATTACGAGACGCAGACTTTATTGACATGAATGAGTTCGGTAAATAGTAGGTAGATTTTGCCAATTTAGATTACAGCGTCGTCGGAGATGAATTTTCCAACCAATAAAACTGCACTTGGTCTCAAGTCTCGACCCGCCTCAACCTAAAAGTTCCGGCCGATAGTCCATGTAAGGACCGCCGACTGGGAAATTTACTGGTTCAACAAAACTTACTAATTGCGTTATGGTCGGGCCCGCACTGGGACAACCCGTTTTCAAGTTAAAGTTTCCGTTTGTTCAATACTACGACCGAGTCAAGTTGGTTGGAAAACCTTCAAACTCAGAAGAGGAGGTCATAATTTTCCGAAGGAAACTCACATTGCGGGAAGCGTGTGTTTCAACAGTTGGAAAAAAATGGGGTGGATATTATTTTTTGAAATAATGTCGACTCTAGATGTTGATAAGCGCTAATTGAAAATTTACTGACATCATTACGCAATCGTTATCGTCGGGTTTACTCAGTTACGACAAGGTATTGAACCAGCAAGAATTTATGATTACTAAGGGTCCACCAGTGTGAATGAGAGATAATTTTATTATCCCACTGGAATCATCAAAGGTATTAGAGGAGGTTGTTGCATTAATCGAGTGTGGGGTTTTTGTTTCAATCCTTGTAGTATAGGGAACCGACAAATATACTAAAATATACAGGTAATAAATAATATTATTCATATTATGAGTAATTTGTTTAAAAATTTAAAAACTAAATACTATATGAAAAACTAAAATATCAAATACTAAACTCAAAATAGCTGAACACTATATATATACAGCAGCTAAACAATATTATTCATACTATGAGTAATTCTTTCAATAATATCCTTATGTTTATTTAGAGCCCATTAAGTATGAGAAAAACTTTCTATAACAATCCAAAAACTATATTCAACTGCACGTCGTAATTAAAAGCTCCCTAGCAGCTCTGTAGTGTGTCAAATTGGGCCAATGGGGAAATGGGTACCGAAACTTAGTTGTACAGAAATGGAGGGGAAGAACAGAGGGAACTAGAAATGCGGAAGAGCCTGTGAACAGGATGACAAGGTAGGAAGGTGGTGAAAATGGTCTGATTTGTCTAGAGCGCCAAGAAAGGGAACTGAAACAACAGAGAGAAAAGGCTTGAAGACAAAGACAAAGTGGATAGGGTAGTAGAGAATGCTTCTCAGTGAAGTGGGCAGAAGTCTAGAGGAAAACTCTGAGCATTCTGGGTTGGGCAAGGACTCGCAGGGAGGACTCAGGATTGCCGTAAGGGGAAAGATATAGGCTTGCTGAGAGAGAGCGAGTAAGAAAGAGGAGCCGTGATATTGAGGCAGGGTTATAGTGAACGGTTGTATGAAGGTATCGGATAGAATGTGGGGAAGGGAACTGTAAAACTCTCAACTGAGACAAGGAGGAAAAAAGTTTTGTACGAAAGTTAAGGAAAGGACAACGAAAGAAGAGTGCTGTCCGTGAAAAGGTAAGAAGCGAATGGCGAGGTTTAGGAACTGGGGAAGGAAAAGTGCGGAGGATGGTATGTTTTCGGTTGTTTAGAACTGGTTGAAACACTTCCACAAAGAAAAAGAGCTTCATTTAGGACACCGAAAGAACAAAAACCGATTCGTTTCTGGAAGAGGTAAACTTACGGAAAGTAATAAATTTGCAGAAGTTTTACTCAGATTTTTTACTTAATATACGTTGCGTGTAATTTTTGATAAGATGACCCATTCTTTGAGCCGTAATAATGTCAGAATGCAGATAAGCCAATTTCATGGCCATAGATCGACGCCTTGGATCTTTGAAGAATGCCAAGGGGTTTGCATTTCATACTGTACACAATATGGAGCGATCTTCGCTGAATCGCAAAACGCAATCGCGAAGGAATGAGTCGGTCGACCTGTATAGCGTCAAAAGCCGGATCAGCTAGATCCCTTTCCTTTGAAAATCAATGCCATTGAAGCCCCTATTAGTAACCCAACGTTCCTGTGGTTCATAAATCAAATATATCAGGATCTTACAGATTCGAATGCAAACATTTCCTCTAACGATCCCCGACGTTGATAAGCAATATCCAGATAAAGTGAAATTTTTATTCCGTTAAATTTTTTCTAGCCCTAGAAGCAATAGGGGCTTGGAAGTAATTCGGAAGTAATTTAGTAATAAAACGTGTGGATTTTAAGCTAGTCAAAAAGTTAAAGTGAGAAGCGACAGAAATCTAAGCAATTATATCATCTATTACCGGGGGACATAGAGACCGGCAAATAATGTTAGGAATATAGATTTACTGAAACTGAATTGAAAATATATTTTAGGAACATGAATTCCTAAGCAGATGGAAATTATAATATTATCGATTTGTGAACTCATTTTTTCGTTTAGAGAAAATACAGGGTAGTCTATAGTTCTATAATGAATCAATGATTCAGCTAGAAAATAGCGGTGGAGAATCTGATTAAAAATAGGCGGGAGCAACAGAAAGAGCAGCAAGAAGGGGAATGAGAGCACCTTTTCATTACTCTCGTTTTTTCCCTCATCATCGACAAAAGCGGACTAATTAGCCGAATCTTTTCATCTGCCGAACAAAATAAAAATCCCGTTCGAAAAAAAACGGAGTGAAGAACCGGAGGAAAATGTTTCTTTTCGAGGGATGGCGGCTGTTTGTTCTTCCATCGAAGATTCTTTGAAATTGGGTTCTAGCGGCGGAGGGTTTATTTTTGGCAGAAGTTTTTCCATTGTGATGGAGTAGAAAGTTCTGTAATGCGTCAGCATTATAGAATATCACCTTAGGAATACTAAGAATGGTCTAATTAGTCTGAAATCCTCCTTGGTGCAACGGAAAACTTCGGGAAAAATTGAGAATGCTTCAGCATAAATATTATTATTCTGTTGGCAGTGTCTTCTAGTCATTTCTAGAGAGGAGTTTTTTGGTTCGAGGAGGCATTTTTTTCACTAGACAAAGCTCGTGAGAACAGTGGAAAAACGGCATAATCTGTGTTTTCCCAAAAGAAAGTGGGAAAGGAAAGAGTGAAAAAAATAATGATGCGTTGAAAAATAAGAATTCTATAATTTCATCTCGGAAGAACGAGTGTCCTTTAATGAAATATACCAAAAACTTCATACCTAGTTGGCGAATGTTTGAGAATAAATAGACTCTATATTAAGATGATAGCCAATAAATTTAACTTTTGAAGACTTCTTCCTTTTCACTTTCGTTTTCGAACGGCTTCCAGGACATTTGGTACTTCAGGGTAACCGTGAAGGGGGGTGTAGGTGGTTCAGGGGCTACCGTAATGAAAACTATTACGTGTTACTCATCGAGATAATTCGCTTGGGTAAAATCCACGTATAATGAACCTCAATTGGTGCAACACCCTCGGGAGGTATGGAACGACTCCCCAATCTCGCCGAATTTCCCTGCCGTTTGAAAAAAAAACGAAATAGAAATAATAGCGGCTATTAATTTGTTTTAATATAGCTTCTAACTGCTCGGCGAGCGTGGGAGGAGGCGAATAATTTGTCTGTCGAGAGAAGTCTCCCGCTATCTGTCGAGTGGAGCAAAAACTGCGGGGAAGCAGGGAACAAGGCCTCGGCAGGGTATTAGCCTAACTGGCTGGTTACGCGGAGCAATTAAACCCAAGAGTTGGGAGAATGTGATGGGTACGTTGAGGTGCTAGGTTGGGAAAGGGTTAAGGTCGTAAATATATCAGAAACAGCGGGAGTGAGGGTCGAAGGCGTGGCTGTGGTGGCAGGAACTCTAAGCATTGCTTGTTGGTCCGCAGCAGAGCTGGAAGCGAGAAAGACGTAGATACAGCGAGGGGTAGGGGAATATGTGCCGGTCATATCTCATATCTCGGTATCTCTATTTCTCTCCGTAGTCGTATATGTGGTCGAGATGAGGTGCGGCGAGAGAGGCTGGGTTAACTACCGACATAGCCGTAGGAAACGCCATAGCAGAGACGGCTCAGTTGCACGGATGGCTCGAGCTACTGCAGGTTTACAGAACTTAGCACAGGATTAGAGTCTAAAACGGAAGTTCCACTGTGAAATGTTTACAGGGCAATAAGGGAATTATCTGGATTCGATTTGGTATACACTTTACGAGCCTTCTCTCCACGTAATGAATAACTACAGTCCCCTAGGAAAAGACGGCAAAGAGCCATGAGTCGTAAAAATGGAAAAATGAATGAAATATTGAAGGAAGTAAGAAAATTATTTTCTTGGGCCATCACAAAGGTTTATCATTGAGTAATAGGTCTAATTTTTCTGTTGGGAGATTACATTGGTTTACTAACACTTAATAAACACGTAAATAAAGCCTCGCAAAATAAAAACTGGTTCACTATTTTTTTTTAATATTCGTTTTCTATTTCCTTTACATAGGTACTTATCGTTAGCCATCATCATCCATAGACGTATGCAACTCCCTGCTCTATTATTCACGACATCTTGAACGAATTGACTTGAAATCCTAATCAGAAGCAGAAATGTGGAAATGCCCTCAAGGGATGAAGCGGTGGTCGGCCTGCTGAACAAAACTACCTAGGGTTTGCGAAACTCAGAAAAGTGGCCTCTGTCAGTCGCGCCTGACCTCGCAACTTCCTTTTATCAGGCTCGCCGTTTTTTTTTCTCGCTTTCTTTCACCGACTGCTGCCTTCTCTTCAGATTTCACTCTTCTTTTCTTCTGTCCGCAGTGCGGAAAATGGCGTTTTTTGCCCCTTCAGCAACACCGAGGACGCGTAATGCCGAGAGAACAGAGAACCGATGATAAATACACCGATATCCCATACGATTTGCAACGCCTTTATCGTTTTTCGTCTTTTTTTATCGGCGTTTCCAAACCGCGTCGAAGTTTCCAAGGCATCTTCTAGCTGATAAAATCGCGTGACAAACATCGAGCCCCATCGATAATTCATGTGTCTCCCACGTCTGCGCTTGTATCTGGATAGGAAGGAGGTTGTCGTTTCTTTTTATCCGGAAAGAGCTTGAAGCAAAGCAATCTGCTGGCACTGACTCGCATCAGTCGCATCGGTTGAATCCGATATTGAATGAAATGGCATGAATAAAACATTATTTTTATCCTAGCTCGCAAATAAATTGCACGTTCCGACAGTCACAATCTCTCTCTTTCAGGTGTACGGCGAAATCTACGTTTCCCGCCAGTTTATCTGTTAGCCCGAAAGTCGGACTTTTCTTATCGCCCAATTTGATCAATCTAGGGCAAAAACATTGAAAAATATGAACCTCCTCAAGCCGCCCACAATATGTTGCTAAAAAGGACGAAAGAAAAAGCTTGCGAGTGGGTAAAGATATTTAAAAAAATGTTTGGGCGAAAACCTCTCGAGTTCTGACGTGGTTTTTCAAAATCAAATGTATCGAGGAACATGGTTTTGTAAAATATTCCAAGTATTGTGAGTGGAAGTATCGGGAGTTTATTGCAGTACTTAATAAAGTACCTAATGAATAAGTAACCCGATGAATTTTGAGAGTTTCGAGTTTCGTAATTTGGATCTTTGAAATTAAATCACCTCAGCCGAACATCCGTTTTTTCGGCCACCCTTCAAAGTTAAGATTGTGAAAGTTCGCCGTGCGGAGGCTTTGTATTGAATGAAAAAAATTGGTGTTTGAAGAAAGTCCCGCGCTGAATTAGCAAAGATTTCCCTCTCCCTCACTCACTCACTGCGCAATGAGTTAGAAATAAATTCGGTCCGAGTCCATATAAATGAACCAGTCGAAGTCAATATTAAAAACTCATTTATTGTTCTAATTCGGTTCGCGCTGTCCGAATATTGTTGCCGTCATTTTGTTTTCCATTTGATCCGCTTTTCGTATCACGCACGGAGAAATTGATTCCGTTCCCAACCATCGACTGTTTGATCATTCGCGTTTTATTCGTCCATGTTCGCTTTGGTGACCGTTCAATAAAAGTCCTAGAGGGAGTTCTTGCTTGACGGTATTTCCCTTTCATTGGACCGATATTCTCTACGCTTCAACAGCATCACACGATAGCCTTTTTCCAATTACATCGCAGCGTGTTACGGATGGAGGGCCCCTACACTCCTCACAGTTCAGTTCTCCCATAAGCCGTTCTCGATAAGTCAACAGTCCAGCGAACGTATTTTTCCAATACGACGTGATTTCTGATGGCAGTCAGCTCGGACCAATATTAGTTCCGATAATGAATCGAACATTTTGTGTCGAGAGATAATTATGAGTAATGAACGAGTTCTTTCTAACTCTGTAGGTCAGTAATCACTCTTTTAACGAAAGAGTTTGATAATTAAATAGTTAAGCCTGACGAGGTGACTCTCCGTATTTCTTCTTAGTATATCAAACCGACCTGTGGTCAAAATCGTCTAATTATTATAAAGAAAAATATCTTTTCAGTCTCCCACTCAAACTAATATCAACAGAAATAATGCGACAACCAGGAAAGCAAGAACCTACACTTATTTTTTCAAGAATATATTTATTGGTCCTAAATAAATCATAGTTCAAGTCGGATATGAATACAATATATAAAATCTATCCTCTCATCTGTTAAACGTCACATGCCCGTACAGATCGTTGGTATTCTCGATAGGGTCTACACCTCTACGAAAATCAACCCTAAGAGTATCACGTTTTCCTCGTCACGTTTCGGAATCATGGAGCCTGAAAGTACTTCCCAGTCCTGCTGGTGACCCGTCCATTTTCGCCGATGTAACAGCTTGGACAAAAACTTGAAAGCCAAGAGGAAAGTTTGAATTATGGGAAGAACAAGGGTTCCACCGCTAGTTCCCTAAGCACTTAACCTCCATTTAAAAAAGATTTACACCCAGAGTGAGGTTGAATACGGAGGCCACTAGATAACAGTCTATGTTAAAAAGTGCATTTTTCACGAAATCTGGTAACCTCTTTTTTGTAGCACCTTTGAATATACTAGCGTACGAAGTTGGTTCTATTGAGCATTGTTTATCTAGTTCTAATAGTTTTAATTATAATGATGAATTGCAGCTCTTAGTGAGTCACAGCTTTAGGCCATTAAATTCAACGATAAAAACTAGAATCGACGATTTATTTCCTTTAAAAGTTTTGGTAGAATTAGTTCTTAACTAACTAAAAATATTTATAATCGGGAGATTGTTCTTATCTTTCTTCTGAGACCCGTTCCAAGCATGACCAAGCATTAATTTCCATCGGCGATTCTGCGCGCCGTTAATTTTTACCCATCAGGAGTAACCAAACCAATTCCGAATTCCACGATTGTAGAGAACATTGTGCAAGTCACCGCACTGAAGGTGTCAGCGGTAAGAAATTGGTGTTGAAAAGGAAGTGTACGGTGGGTTATCAAGAATCTAGTCACGTTTAGGTGGAAGCCCATTCTTCACCTTTCCTTCGCCCTAGTGCATGCCGCAGCTGGGCCCGTACGTTCGCCTTGACGACGGACTTCTTTTGTGTTACGCTTGCTGCTTTTCAACTAGGCTACCGCTCTTTCTTCCCTTCCGCAGACGTCAGCTGAGCAATCGAGGAGCTGAAGCTCGCTAGGTATGTTTGTTTGCCTAGCTCGTATTTATTGGAACAGCATAGGTTTGTTGTGGTGTGATTGTGAATAATGGAGTGAAGAATGCTGATTACTGAGAGTGAGTCAAGCGAGTTTTATGAGTTCAACGAACCAACGGGAAGTTAACTGTTCATTTTCATATTTTCGTAATTGTACGAGTGAGTAAGTAATAGTAAGATTGGAGCGTACGGATATCGAACTTCCATTCACTTTTAAAAACGAAACAAGTAACAAAGAGTTAACGAGAATAGGTAGCCTGCGTTTTGATGGGACTATTAATGTAGACTGCGAGGTGATAGTAACACGTGTCTCGATGATCTAAGAACGCGTCGCCGTATTTTCGACCACTCAACTTCGGCAAGTAGGTAATCGCTGAGCTAATTTATAATCAATAACTTCGAGAGCTAGCCGTCTTGTTCCTTCGGTTAATGATCCTTTCAACGATCGCCTAATGATTATTCAAAAGCACAGCGGGTAGCTCATTCGACTTCTAATTAACAAGCCAAGCCTTGTCGGCATTGTCACTGGCAGCCGTCGTTGCCAAACTAATTTCAGTCACATTTAAGAGTTCGCGAGCTTCATTATCGAAAGCCCACGTGGGGAGTTATCGGTACGCCATCAAAAGTCACTAATTATTGTACGACGGATGAGTAAATATTTCTTGAATACGCCCATGAGTTCAAAATGAATCTTAAATCATTGTTTTCTAGCTATCCCGGCCAATTCTTGGCCTTACGTCAAGTTCCATTTCCAAGAAATTGGTGTCGCTCAAAATCCCAACTTATTCGGTTACTTCGTGATCTCAAGAGAGCTTTAGCTTCATGAAGAACAGACTTCCAAGAAGAAAAATAACCAATTTTTTCAATACGAAACTTACTAAATAAATGAATTACAATAAATTGTTTTCACTTAACTTGGAGCTCAGTTTCCAAAAACCCACCTTTTAACTGATTTTCTCGCCCGGCTGATAAGTTAGCCGGCGTGAGGTTCAATAATGTCACGTAAACTGAGATCAAAGCGAGAATTCCACGTGTTAGGATTGTACCAGATGTCAATGTAATCATTTCATTGTCGGCCGACTTTCCGGGTCAGTCTCGGCCGACTTCCTGCGTTTTCTTCCACAAAGTGAGCTCGTGAAAGAAGAAAACGGTCCGTAGCAATATTGAGAAATAGTAGATTCCAGCCGAACTGTTGTTGGGCTCTTATTAAAAAGAAAAACCATCGGACGGCAGGCGTTGCAACGTCGAACATTCGAGGCGAAAAAGTAGAGCAAGACGTGAGCGTGATTGTAAGGAGGGATACGGATGAGAGGGAAGTGGTACGGTTACTCGAATGTATCCGAGACTCGGCGAATGGCAGGAGTGGAAAAATGTCCACTATCCCGAAATCCCGTCATTTCGCCCAGTATCGGTCCTTGTATCCGCCCTTCTGTCGCTAGGTGACCTCGTGCTCGGCAAATGCTCCCACTTTTTCTTCTTTTTATAAGAACGCATCTTACATCGTCCGTTCCTTCAACTACTTCCGTCCGTTCTGCTCCTTCCATCCTATATTCGAGTTTTTCTCCGCATTGAACCGCTCTCTATTTTCGCATTACTGTTACAGCTCTCCCTCATTTATCGTTACCTTTTTCTATTATAACTTTTATACCTTGCTCCTATCGACCCCTTTTCTTGGAAGGATAATATTTGAGACTTCCTTTAGTCCAGTATCGTCTCTTTACGGCCCTTTCAGCTCCAGCTCTAACAACCCGAGCAGTGTCGTCTTTTTGATGAAATATTCACGCTTTTATCCCATCATTAAACGAGAGCACCCCTATGGTCCCGTATATTTGAAGAGGACAATACATGCGCTCACTTTTAATCTAACACTTGCCACTATGTGCCAGTAAAATAAATTTAAACGAACAGAACTGCTTGTTCCCAGCTAAATAAACCGGGGATGAAACCCACAAAGAAATTAATAATAATTAGCAGGAATTTAGGGAGAATGAGAAAAATTGTTAGATAAAATTAAATGTAATTCACTTATCAAAATTAGAAATTTAGTACAAAAATAAATTTATATTCGTCTCCTCTTCAGGAGGAAAATTGGAAAATTAACGAAGCTCTTATTTGCTCAGGGGAGCTGGCACAAATAAACTATAAATTCGAAAATAAAAACTAAAGAACCTAAAAGAAAATAAATAAATTCGATTTTCGATCGAGAGAGTCCTTTACGCCGTACACGCGCCCTACCTAATGGCATGCCATAAAAATTGGAAAAACCTGAATACTAGCGACGGCGGTTCACATTTGTCCGGAATTTCCGCAGACACGTGTTGAGTTCGTCTGGGATCGAAATAATTTAGCAGCCGGTAGCGCGTCTGGCGCACACTCCTTCTTTTCGACGGTCGGGACTTCGGGGTAGCCCTGGAACTGAGGGACAAATAGGAATTTTAGGACCGATTCATTCTCGTAGCCGGCTATGTACCTGCTCAGCTGTAGCAGAAAGAACTTACCGGAAATATCCGTGTAATTCTGAGGATAGACAAGGACGATACTCCTCGGCGATGTCCTCCGATGATTTATTATGACAGTCGGCGAGAACGGGATGAAGATATCCGAACGAAAGCAGGTAGCGAAACGAAAATACGTTCGAAGTCGGCAAAAACGGTAAGATGGCTGTCGGCCGGTCGAAATCGAGAGAGATGAGATGAGAGGGAGAAGCGTCGAGCCGGTGACGGTTCGTTCAGCAGGTGTCCGTGTGGCTGTGTTAGTGCAGCGCAGTGTCGCCGAGAACTCGATAAAAAAAGGGACCGATACCGAAATCGATGTCTCTCCGTTGTAGATCGATAGTTTAGAAATTTTATGGTACATATCCCTCCCCAGCGATTGAGGTGTGGTACCTTTTTAGCTTTGACGGGTGCCAGACTCCGGCGTTCCGTCCTTGACTGTCAACCAACTGGCAGCTGCCGCCTGGGCTGACCGAGACGACAGAGAAGGGACCCACAAATTTGTGGCACAGCTTTGAGGCTGTCCGGTCGATAGCGGACGAGAGCTGGTACGACTTGTGGAGAACTTGCTCGCCGACGTTAAAGCGTTCATTCCGGCGCCTCAAATTATAGCGACGGCTCTGTTGATTGCCTGCTTTTAGGAGATTGCTTTCCGCGAGATGGATGAGCTCCTTGAGTTTTTTCATCCTGACGACCCACTCATCGATGGCTGATGGGTTGATGGGGGATCTTCGCTCGGTGTCGGGAGAGGTATCGGTACGGAAGCTGTGCGATGGGCGTATTTCGCGCCCGAAATTCAAGAAAGCTGGTGAGTAGCCCGTGGAGCTATGGATGACACTGTTGAGAGCGAATTGTAGCTCTCCAACGTAGTTGTCCCATTTGGTGTGGTGCTCTTGGTCTAAATAACTCACGATGAGTTGGCGAATATTGCGATTGGCTCTCTCCGTTGGGTTCGCCTGGCAATGGTAGAGAGGCGTCGTTTGATGTTTTATCCCGCAAGCAGTGGCGAGATTCTGCACGGCGTTGCTAACGAAGTTAGTGGCGTTATCGGAAATCAAGATCTCGGGAGCTCCAAATCTGTTTAAAATTGTAGACCGGAATTTGTTAAGCACGACAGCGGAAGTGGCGACACGAATAGGCACGATCTCCACCCATTTGGTGAAAAGATCCTCAAAAACAAGTAAATACTTATTTCCAAGGCCGGAGCAGGGGAATGGACCCATTATATCGGTCGACACGATGCTCCATGGCTTGGTGAGGTATCTAGGATACATTAGGCCTCGCGGAGTGTCATTGGGAGCTTTTACTCGCTGGCATATGCTGCAGTGCCGGATGTATCTCACAATGTCCTGATACATTCCGGGCCAGTAATATAATCGGCCAACTCGCCAATGGGTTTTGGCGACTCCCAGATGGCCTGCCTGAGGATCGTCATGGCACTCTCGCAAAATTCTTGATCGAAGATTCCATGGCAGGACGAGCTTCCATTTGTCGCTTGGATCCTCGAGTTCACCCTTTGCGAAGGTGTCGCGACAATAATAGAGCTGATCGCGTTCGATTTTCCAATCTGGATGCTCATCCGGTTTTGTCCGAACGCGATAAATTTTCCTCAAATACCATTCGTCTTTGTTGGATGACGACGAATCTGACGGTGAAGCGGCAGCGGGAACGGGATCAGTCGCGGCTTGTGCGACGGGAACGGTAGAGGCATCATCAGTAGAAGTATCATCGGTAGAGGTAAGACGAGCAGCGGATCTGGTAACGGCAGTGAGGTGCTCAAGGGACGAGGACTCCTCATCTTGAGATGATGGAATTCGAGATAGGGCATCGGCGACACAGTTGAGCTTGCCTTTCCGATATTCCACGCAGAATTGGTATGGCTGCAGTCTCAGGATCCACCTTGCGAGTCTGCCGGTGGGATTCTTGAGGCTCAGCAACCACTTTAAGCAGGAGTGATCCGTAATCACCTTGAACTCGGTGCCTTCTAGGTATTGTCTATTTTTTTCGATACCGAAAATTATCGCAAGACATTCCTTCTCGGTAACGGAATAATTTCTTTCGGCCGCGGTGAGGGATCTCGAACAGTAGGTGATGACCCGTTCGCCACCATCCTGGATCTGCGTCAGCGCTGCTCCGACTCCGTTTTGGCTGGCGTCCGTTTGAAGGGAAAAGGGTAGGTCGAAGTCTGGTCGAGCAAGGATCGGAGCTGATGTGAGAGCAGCTTTCAGCGACTCGAATGCACGATCTTGTTCCTTGGACCATTTCCAATCTCTCTTCTTCGTCAGCAATGAAGTCAGCGGAGCGGAAATCGAAGAAAACTCCGGTATGAACCGACGGTACCAGCCCGCCATTCCGAGGAAGCGGCGGAGTTCCGTGAGGTTCCGCGGAGCAGGAAAGGTGGTAACGGCTTCGGCTTTTTCGGGATCGACGCTGAGTCCATCAACGTTTACGCGATAACCGAGATAGCGCACTTCGGTGCAGCCGAACTCGCATTTGTCGGGGTTGATCCGTAATCCCGATTCGCTGAGTCGACGAAACACCTCCTTCAGCAGCGTGCAGTGCGAATCAAAATCTGAAGAACAAATCAATATGTCATCGAGAAAGACAATTACTTGTGGATATAAATCCAAGAAAACTGTGTCCGCCAGTCTCTGGAACGTTGCGGGTGAGTTAGTCAATCCAAACGGCATTGTCCGGAATCTGAAAAGTCCTCGACCAGGCACGATGAAGGATGTGAGGTTGCGCGTGTCCTCGTCGGCAAGGGGTACCTGGAGGAAAGCCTGTTTCAGGTCCAATTTTGACAGGTAGACCGCATGTCGTAAACTATCCAGTAGTACGGTGAGGTTCGGCATCGGGTAAGAGTCTTTCTTGGTGTAGCTGTTAAGTTTTCTGAAATCGATACAGAATCGGTAGGAATTGCCTTTGCGCACCATGACAACAGGAGATGCCCATGCCGCGTGACTTGGTTCCACGATACCAGATTTTAGCATGGCCTCCAATTCCTGGTGCATTACCTCCAATACTTTTGGGGAGTAATTGTAGGCTCGTTGTTTTATAGGCTGCGCGTTCTCGATTTCAATCCTGTGCGATATTTTTGTCGTAAGACCTGGTGAGCGTTCGAGCAACTGTAGTCCTTCGGCGACTATGGCATCCAGGATTTTCTTCTGCGGCGCGCTGAGCTGTTGGACTCCGCAGCATACAGTTTCCTTGCAAGCCGAATTCCCTTCCGTGTTTAGGAAGTCGCTTGGAAGACAGTCGTGAACTTCTTGATTCTGGTCCGAAAACCACCAAGTGTTGTCCAAAACATTAACGCACAGGCCAATAGACTTGATGAAATCAAGACCGAGAACAATCGGGAACGTTAACGGGCTAAGGAAATGAAGCGGAAATTTCAACGCCTTATTTCCGAGGTAAAACGAAACCTCAAACGAACGCAAAATTGTCGATCGGTCACCGTTCGCCATCTGGACGGTGAATGGCTTGACTCTCTGATTCGACGAAGATGGAGAAATATCTTCAAGCTTGAGTCCAAAAATCTGAAGACAGCGTTTACCGAAGAAAGATAAGCTGGAACCGGTATCAAACAAAGCGGGAACGGTAATTGGTTCGCCCGTTGTCTTGAATCGGAGAGGTAGAATCAGAAGACCATCGGTGCGACTTGACTCCGCCAGCGCAAGCGATTCACAGCGGGACGTCATCGGGAAGGTAACGATAGAGGAAACGGTCGGTAACGAAATCTCAGACGTAAACGGAACGGCAGCGGTATCTGAACGGGACGGCAACGGTACGGTAACGGTAGCTGAAGAGACGGTAGACGAAGGTTTGGGATCATCGGCGGTTGAGGAAGCTAGCAAGATCCCTATTGCTGGCTCCCTTTCCCGTTTTCCGGGTTGCAGCTTGGGCAGTCTGGAATCGATACTCCCGAACGGCCACATCGGTAACAGAATCGTCTTCTCGGTAGCTGACAATTATTGTACAGGTGTGGGCCTTCACAATTCCAACACCTGACGATAGGCGATAATGGTGCGACCTCGGCGCTGGGTTGCCGATTCTGGCCGACCGAACTCGGACGAGTCGTAGCCGGTTTTCTTGCCTCGAACTTCGCTGGAACTGTAGGCGGAGGTTTTACTTCCCTTTTCGGCTGAAATTCTTGACTCGAAACCGCATACACTGGAAATTCCGTCTTGACAGGATTCGATTTCAAATGGGTCTGAGGAGCTTTGAAATTATCTTTCGGTCGGGACGAATGAGAAGATTTCGCTTCGCTGGTCAACAGTTCTTCCCGCCGACAACGCTCTGTAACAAAATCCACCAAATTTTTATAGGTCGGTATCGAAGTAGAGGGATGACTTTCTTCAAAATCACGTCGAGTTGCAATGTCTAAATGACTCAACGCAAGTTGCAATTTGACAAAATCAAACGGATCGGTAAGGTTTAAGGCACTCAAAGAATTCCAATTTGTTTCATGAGCCGCTAAATATTTTTGAAAATCGGCTAAACCGGGATTTTCCTTCAAAGGTTTAAATTCAATAATTTTCGACGTATAATAACCTGCGAGACGTCTAGGATTCTGGTATCGCCTTTTTAGGGCTTGTATAGCCATTTGATAATTTTCAGAGTCGAGTAGAAACCCAGAAACTATAGGCAAAGCATCACCTTTGAGGCAGGTCCGCAAATACTGGAACTTCTGAACAGTCGACAACGAAGAATTAGAGTGAACCAGGGAATCAAATAGTGAATAAAATTCCACCCAATCTTCTATTCTTCCGGAGAAGGTCGGTAGCTGTATTCTAGGTAACGAATCTGAGGAACTTCTGTTTTCGGTAGCTTGAGCAGCGGGAGCGGTAACTCTGGAATCAAATTGACGTTTTAAATCTGCGTAAACGCTCCGAATATCGTCAATTAAATCTACAAACGCATTATTCGGGGCTTCTATCGGTATCTTCAGCTTCTGATCCGGAACAGTAATATTGAAGGCGCGAATCTGTTCATTCAGCGCTTCCCATTTTCGCTCAACACTTACAGTTCGTTGATAACTAGCTGAAAATCGGACCACATTCTGGACAGTGAGCGAATTACTTTTGTCGTGGAGAGTCTGTACCAGAGCAAATAATTCTCTCGTGAGGATACATATTTAGCATGAGTAGCCTGCCAATCAATCGATTTGCCAGAGGGAGTCTGTTCTGAAGCGGTAGCGTCTTTTTCACTATCAGTCATTATAAAAAAAAACGTCTAATTCCAAAAACGATAATACAAAAATTTCCTAACTGCAAAAGTTCGAAATACGCACCAAAACTAAATTTTAACGTTGGGCGCCAAGATTATTTGTGCCAGTAAAATAAATTTAAACGAACAGAACTGCTTGTTCCCAGATAAATAAACCGGGATGAAACCCACAAAGAAATTAATAATAATTAGCAGGAATTTAGGGAGAATGAGAAAAATTGTTAGATAAAATTAAATGTAATTCAATTATCAAAATTAGAAATTTAGTACAAAAATAAATTTATATTCGTCTCCTCTTCAGGAGGAAAATTGGAAAATTAACGAAGCTCTTATTTGCTCAGGGGAGGCTGGCACAAATAAACTATAAATTCGAAAATAAAAACTAAAGAACCTAAAAGAAAAATAAATAAATTCGATTTTCGATCGAGAGAGTCCTTTACGCCGTACACGCGCCCTACCTAATGGCATGCCATAAAAATTGGGAAAACCTGAATCACGCGGTTCACATTTGTCCGGAATTTCCGCAGACACGTGTTGAGTTCGTCTGGATCGAAATAATTTAGCAGCCGGTAGCGCGTCTGGCGCACACTCCTTCTTTTCGACGGTCGGGACTTCGGGGTAGCCCTGGAACTGAGGGACAAATAGGAATTTTAGGACCGATTCATTCTCGTAGCCGGCTATGTACCTGCTCAGCTGTAGCAGAAAGAACTTACCGGAAATATCCGTGTACTTCTGAGGATAGACAAGGACGATACTCCTCGGCGATGTCCTCCGACGATTATTATGACAGTCGGCGAGAACGGGATGAAAATATCCGAACGAAAGCAGGTAGCGAAACGAAAATACGTTCGAAATCGGCAAAAACGGTAAGATGGCTGTCGGCCGGTCGAAATCGAGAGAGATGAGATGAGAGGGAGAAGCGTCGAGCCGGTGACGGTTCGTTCAGCAGGTGTCCGTGTGGCTGTGTTAGTGCAGCGCAGTGTCGCCGAGAACTCGATAAAAAAGGACCGATACCGAAATCGATGTCTCTCCGTTGTAGATCGATAGTTTAGAATTTTTATGGTACAATCGAAAGTTTGGTATCGATAGTCTGTTGATCGATTTTCATATTGCGCATAGCATAGTGCTACAAGGATGCACTTCTTGTTCTTGTTTTACGATTACGTCCGTTTATGTTTTACGACTGACATCCTTTGCATTGTTGTCGTCTGAATCTTTGTACGGCTAATGAGTTTCTTGTTTATATCTTGAAGTAATTATACTTCGGTTGTTGAACAGTGATGATGCTGGAAATTGGAGCTTCGATGCTTCTTCAGTGACGCTAGTTTGGTGAGTTCCCTCCTCCAACGGTTTCGCTTGGCTTTGTTTAGGTCGGGGACAGGTGTAACTTTGATATTCCTTTCTACTGCAATGATCTGAATGAATTTTCAATTTTTCGGGATTTGACTTGTTAAGAAACGTAGTTTTTATACTTTGGATACCTACCTTGTTGAAAAAAGTTCTTCGTGAAAAATATAAACAGCACCTAGAAAAGAAATTCAGTTTTCCTATTGTGCATTATTACCGTTGATTATTATTACCAGTTCTTATTTTGCGAAGATAGCTTGTAATTCAATTGTTCGTGCGGCTAACGTAATTTCTAATTGCGTTATAGCTACTCTCTGGCAGATTATTAGTCTTCAATTTTTCAAGTTTATACTTCGTCCTTTTTTCACAACAATCCGTTATTTTCAGAAACTTCAGTCGGTTCCAGCTAAGCAGCCATGAACAATCCTAAATTCAGAGTAAGTTCTCAATGCTCTATGTGTGGGATGGTTTCCATAGCTTACTAAAATCCGAGTTTAAATGATGTTTTTCAGAACTTTTAATTCCTTTGTAATGTTTGTTATCGTTTCTATTGTGTAGGAGAAAGTTTTGATCGGTCTTGAAAATGCTCCGCCGAGCTTCAACGTTCGGGGTAAAGTTATGGGGCCAAATGGTGCCAACTTGCTCTACATCACTAACGAGACCGGAGCGATAGTCACCATTCGCGGACGAGGATCTGGATTTATAGAGCCCAACATTGGCACAGAGTCGATCGAACCTCTTCACATTTGCATTGAGTAAGATTTTGTCTTCTAAACTCAAGAAGGAATTCGCTGTGTTATCGTTTCACCATTTCGATAACTAATTTATCTGCGTTTTGATAATCTTTTTAGGCATTCCAAGTATGAAGTGTTGCAAGCTGGGCGTCAGCTGGCGTTCAATTTGATTGACACTGTGCAACAAGAGTGGGCCAACTTGCAGCATCAAATTCAGCAAGAGCAGCCCCAACAACAGGCCCAACCGCCACCTCAGCAACATCAACAACCAACATCAGGTGACCAACGCTTTGATTAAACCAGGGCTCACAGGCCTCCGCCGAATGCATTGATGAGTTTTGCGTCGAATCTGGCAAAACATGGTGGGGACTCGTAAGCTCCGCCGATTTGAATGCGGCAGTTCATAAACGAAAATCTCAACTGATAGCTAAGCGACTGATGAGAAAGTTTTCGGAAATGCTGTTCCATTTTTTCGATGTTCCCGCCTCAATTCTGCCAGTTATCGTACCCAAAACGATTTTTTTTGTTTTCTGGCCTCTTTTAAACGTCACAAAACTAATATCTCAAATCAACCAAATAATAATGAATATGTTATCAAATAATTAAAGGTATTCTTTTATTATTGGGAAAAGTATCATCAATTACCAAATTAAACAAATCTTTATTTTTGACGAAAATTTTAAGATTAAAAATTAAAACTTGAACCAATTCTTTTTTCCAACTTTTTTTTCCGAAAAAGTGTATTTGGTATCAATCTACAGGTTTTTAGACGCTGAATCGAACGAGATCATCGATAGATTTATTGGTTCTCGAGTTTCGCAACTTTCCTTAGAATTTTCAAACATTTGCGAGGAGCGAGAATTCTTGGAGCTATAAAAATCGTTCTTTACTCGTTGGAATGCTCGAGAAACTCTCCAGTTGTACCGCTAGGCGAAAACTGTAGCTTTTAATTTGAAAATTGAGAAAGATAAAATTATTAAAATTACAATAGTTGATCAGAAGTTTTCCCTTTTAGTTATCTGTTTTTTGGTGGAAACGTTCACAAATGTTCGGAATAGTTACTATCACATATGGATGGTCTTCTTCATCAGTATTGAAGCCAAGGAATAATTAACCTCTGTACAATCATTTGCAGCGTTTTTCTGCTTCAGTTTGCCAAATTTAACGTGAAAATAATTTTTGCAGTGGTGAGCAGCAGTAGCAACGGACCTCCTCCGTCTCTTGTAACAAATGAAAGTGTTGAAGTGGTTACGAGCGTTGCTCCTCCGCCTACGTCCGTCAGTATGCCACCTTCTTCGGTAGGAATGCCACCATCGTCAGTTGCTATGCCGTCCGGCTTTACTCAACAAGCTGTCAGCCAAATTATAACCGTTCCTCCACCGTCACACGTTGCTATTCCTCCCCCAGCGCTTCACATGCCTCCGCAACTGTCGACATCACAAGTGACCCAGGTAAATGATTCACTTCCTATTTTGTATAGTTATTATTAGCAAATGGTAGACAATGTGGGAAAGTCTAAATTGAAATATTGGGTAGGATTTATGAAAATTCTATTGCGATCACAGGTGGCGACTAGTACAAACAATGGGACTTTGGTTCATTCGAGTGAATCCAGTCAAACTTTGGTGGCAGCAGGAACATCAACGCCTGGGCAGGAGATGTCAGCGGCTCAAGCGCCTGCGCAACATCCAACTATTAACATTCCGCACCAGCAGCAAGTATGTAGCTTAGAGATGTAGTCTATGTGAATTGTGAAATAATTGAATTGAATTATGAAATAATTGAATGAATAATTGTGAAATAATGATGTCCAATGATGTGAATTTGGCAAATGTATGCCTCTCATCTCGGACTGGATTTTTGACTGAATGCTTAACAATTTTCAGTTGTTTTTGAGCAACCAAGGTGCAATTCTTCAACCGCAGACGATCATCCCTCAGCAGCAACAAATCATCACTCCAACCGGTCAAGTTATATCTGCTCAGCCCCAAATGTTGGCTCAATCTTATTTGCTCCAGGTACTGAACTTCTAGACACTTGTATTTTGTTTTAACATGTGCATGTACATGTAGCTTGCATAATATGGCATCAGTGATTTTTTGTGGTTTTACCGTCACGGATGCGTTGAAATTAGTTTCAGTAGAATTTCCTGGATGACCTGCTCATGTTGAATCAAAATTCTCTTACTGGGGATGGGAAATTTCTCTGTTGATATAGAATCCTTATACCAAGAGGTGTTACGCTGCATCAATTCATGGGGTGCCTTTATGGAGAATTAGGTTTGAACGAACTTCAAGTCTGTCTTAAATATGCTCCTATCTTATTGTTTAGTGGGTTGGAAAACATTTGCGGCTATTTACTGCGCATGAGTTTCAGTTGAAATTGCTCTAAACTTTTAAGTTATATTGCTCCTTTTAAGTATTTTCTGACGCGTTTGTTGCATCCTAGTATTTAATCTGTTGAGGATGTAGTGATTTTGACGAAATGCGTTTTGTGGTGCATCTTCTCGGGTGCGGGTTTGCGTTGATTTTTATCCTTCGACCCAACTTACCGTGTCAGTGCGTGCAGACGAACAGCGGTCAAATGGTCGTCTCCTACCCCAACATCGTGCGACCAGCTGGTACCGTGGCCGACCATCAAATGCGAGGGCAGCAACTGATGCTCGTTCAATATGGCGAAGGCGGTACTGTAAAGACGAGCGCGGTTCGAGCTCCTGTTCCAGCGGCGCCTCAACCGGTACCGCAGATGGTACAAATTGTTAATCCTCAGACTGGACAAATTCAGCATGTTCTGCAGCATATTCAGCCTCAAATACAAATGCAACAGGTAAGCAATCTTGGTAAACTTAGGTCCGGTTAGAGTACCTCATGTACGTTGAATGAAACTATTTTTTCAAACGTCTAATCGTTTAATTTTATCTCGATTCTTCTCTAGGCGCAACTGCAACCTCAAATACTTGGGCAAGGGACTAATATATTGGGGCAGCAAGTTCTGATGCCGTTCCAAGCTCCTATACAATTCACGTCTCAGCCTCAGCAAATGATCATCACTCAGCCACCTCCGCAATTACAGCAACAGGTATAAAGAAATATGCCCCTACACAATTTATGATGTTTTCTTTGCATCTGTATCTGGAATTTCATCCAATTCTCTGACGAACAATTTCTTACGCAGGAAATTCTCTGATCTTCTCTTGTTTAGATACTGCCAACTAATCAAACGTTACAGCATGTCATTCCTACATCCACACTTAACCAAGTGTCGCAACCCTTGTCAATCAACGTCTCTCAGAGGCAAATCGTTCTCAATATCGCCAAACAGCAACAGCAAGGACTCAAAAGGAAATTGGAAGGCGACCAATCGCATGTAAGAATTGATTCCTCAATTTTGGCTGTTTAAGTTGAAAAAAATTCACTTTTGATAGGATTCAAGGGCGACACGATTTATCCAGTTCAAAACTGAGCTGTTGTTGCACTTTCTAGAACTCAAAAATTACCTGTTCGTACTGCTCATTAACTACATTTAACTGGCATAAAAAATTCTCATTCTTTCAAAATGGCTGTTCTGTAGCAAGTTCCTCAATTTTTTTCAGCCCTTATCAATTATGGACGCCAACACTCATACACAGCTTCAGCAAAAGAAAGGATTGGGGTAAGCGGATTTACAGAAATATATTCTCCTAATTGGTCACAATGGTTGGTTCTTGAGGGGTGAAAAACTTGGCAATGATTCTCGTAGTTTTATTTTTGCCTGGCCGAGCTCTTTCGCCACTTCAGGCATGTTCGAGGCGATGTGAGTCCATTGGGTTTCTATAGCTTCAACGGTTTTACAGGATAAATAATGGTTCTGCGTCGCCCTGAAGATGTCTGAAGGGACGAAATTCGTTCCTAGTTTTCTTCCTTGACGTCAAAGAAAAAGGTTTTAACATGCAACCGTGGTTCAATTATTGAAACAATAGATCTTCTAGAGTTCTTATGATTGATACTCCTACACTCTCTGTTATGAATCTTTCGATGGTGAACTCGGTAATTTTCTCAACTCTCATTCTCTTTCTTCCTTATCTCGGTTTGTTTTCACTGGGGTTGTTGTCGCCAAATTCGGCTTTCCATAATTTATAAGAAAAAATAATTCTTGTTTCGTTCTGTTTTGCCTTACTTAACGCTCATCTAATTGCTAAGTTGACAAATTTCGACCCATCGGGTTATCGTCTTGCTCAATTCACTCCAAAAGAGCGTTAGCGAATGCTGATTAAATCACCTTAATAGAATAATGCCTGTTCTTGTTTATTGACGTAATTAGGCGTTAAGTAGTTTGGTGACATTAGCCCTTTATGTGTGAATTTTACAGTAAGCGCTATATAAGGTGAGCCAAATCCATTAACCTACCATCTTCTGCATAGTCAAATTCACTGGGCATTTCTGTACAGATTCAAATTATGGCTATCTGAATGGCAATTATGAAATCACCGTTTGATAATGTTTTTCAAGCAATGTATGGCTGGTGTCGTCCGGAGACGGGACGTCGTCCGTCTGTTCGACGGCGACCGGCTACCGCTATCCAACTTCTCTGAACTTAGGTGTGCCCACGGCGGCCGGCAGTGAAGCGCTGCTCATCCACTGCGGGCCGGGGGACATCGCCCTACATGATTCCCAAATAACGAAGTAAATTCCCCCCGAATTTGAAACCCGGAAAACTTACCTTTACCCTAACAATTGACGTCCTACTGTGTCATGATAACTGCTTCATTCCCAGTACCGGCTTTGTTTTCTTTTGACCTGTCATAGCGCCAAATAACCACGATGAAGAGGCAATGATCATAACCTATCATCTCTGATTAGGTCCTGTATTTTACACATCCTTATAATGTTCAGTTTTATTTATACACATCCTTATGGCATTTTATTTATTGCCTCATCCTCTTGAATACATATTGGGGAAAAATTAGCGCTCTATCCTGCTTTTCTTTTATGTAAGGCATCATTTTCTTCATGCAGATTATTTTTTGTGTCTATTTGATGTCGCTTAGATAGCAATGCGCGCATGCGTCTCTTGTAGAATGTTTTTGTTATGGTGGATTTACAATTCTTGAAGCCATCTCTAGCTAATATATGAAGTTTACACTTTTCTCACTTTTACGCTGCTTTTATAACTTTCTAGTGGAGTATAACAAGGCGAAGATTCCTGCTAACTCAATTCTCTTATGAGTCATTTTCAACTCTTATCTAATTTTCCTACAAATTTTCCCCCATTTGGTTATTCAAAACGCACTGAAATAAGACATGCTCTTGAGAACGAATTATTATTCTTCTTTCTTCTCTTTCTTTGTTTTGTTGGATGCGCTCTTATGAATAGTAGAGGTGGCTTAATTGGTCTGATCCTTTTCCTATTGTGAATGAATGTTTTTTAACTCATCAGTTCCCTAATTTAATCACAGTATATAAAGCACCCTACACTTTCTAATCTTATTGATGCGTTTTTGATCCTCTGTATATAGTCACACAATTTTCAACTCAGGCTTTAACTATCATTAATAACAGGTTCTTCTCTTCAATTCCCCGCGTTCAGAAAAATTTTCCCCATGTTAACAAAGAACCTTTTTCAGAGTTGAAACTATGGCTCGGCAAGCTCAAGCTCCTCAGCAGCAAGAATTGCTGGTGCAGTCTGGTGAAAAAAATCAATATGGCCAAGGTTAGTCGCCGTCGCTCGCGTTGATTTCGCTGCTTTGTATGTTCATGGTGTCGGCTTTTTTAAACGCATTGCTCGCTATTTCAGCTCAGCTGGGAATCATCTCTGCAATTCAACAGCAGCTGCATTTCTTCAGCTCGCATTGCTTTTTTTCTCATTGTCTTTCATTTAGACATTGTGTTCTTTCAGATTTTGTTGCCTCTACTAGGACAGCATTCACCATGAATTGGGTGATTGCATGATTTTCCCCACAATTGGTTAGGTTTTCTAAAATACAAAAATCACGGCAAAATCGAAGAAACCGGAGTCGCATAATTTCTGAAAGAGCACTTTGATGAAAATTTAAATTATTGAGGGAAACAACGACTCGCCGGATGGATTATACATCATCACCGGATGGCCAATCAGCAAATGCCTATTCAAGTCAGCTCAACTTGCCTGTAGAGGCTAGGGCCTGATCATGTATGTGATCCCAAGTGCTCAAGCAGCGCTTGATAGAACTACTTGAATAACACTTCCACTAGGACAACACCGACTTAAGAGTTGTGTTATCAAGCGCCGCTAGAGCTCTTCTGTCTCACAGTCTCCAAGATTGACGTCATCACTCTGGCAATACATCGACCCATCTTTTCTTCTGTGTTTTTTTCCACCATGCAAACACCCCATTGTATGTACAGTATAGCACGTATATTTTTCTTTACCTTGAATTTTACTCTAGCATAGATCTTCTTGGCGTCTTTCCCTCTGCGGAGAAATCGTTGCTACTTTTCCGTTCGCCAAGATTGGATTTACAGTGCTGCGACGTTGCATTTGTTATTTTTTTCTTTCAGCCCAACCAACATTTTTTGTATTAAGTGTACTACCTATTCCTCATTCTATTTTTTTTATGCACCCTGAACCATAGCAAATTTCAGGTCATCAACCAAGCAACATTGTGGCATCATTTACATCCACGAATCTGGCACCATCTATGGATTGCATGGTAGACTAATAATATCGCACGCCTAACTTTTCATTTCCTGGCCGACTCCGGAACTTCCAAAAAATTCTGTGCATGGTATTTTCAACGCTTAAATGTTTCAACTTTTTTATTTTTTTATTTTACCATTTTAGGTGAATATTTTTTTGCTTTGCGTTCGCTGAGTTTTGATGGAGATCATCGGATGCCGAGGAGTGTCAACCCTACGGCGAATGCTCGTTTAAATCCAGCTGCGATTTTAGTTACGAGCATTGGGGAAATAATGATCCTTTTTTATTTCAGGCGAAGTTGCAGTCACTGTACTATTAAAAATAAATAGAGAGCAGTTAAATGAGGGTGGTTTTCAAATGCGTTGCTTTTGATTATTTAAAATCTTGTGCTTCTCTAATTTAGTTGTAATTTTTGCTCATTCGATATACATTTGTATAGATGATTGGAGAAGAAACAGCCCCCTGGTAGTAGAAAGCTCTGATGGACGAGGTAACCGCTTCATTTCAAATTATTTTGCCCGAGAAAATATTTTCATAACGATAAAATTATCTATTGGCTGTTTGAATCATTTTATTTATTTCAAATGGCTCTCAATGTGAGTCCACTGATTTATTATTTTATTATCAGGTGATATCACCGGAATGGATGGAAATAAGCGACAGCGCATTTCACAAAATGGACTCGGTAAATATGGCTTACTATTATACGTGATACTTGCCACTTGAAAGGGAATAGCAATTTTACCTAGACTATATTATAAACTCAATTTCAATGTAAGTTTGTTTGAATTTTATTTTTTCAACAGCTAACGGTGTTGGCAGCGATGCACGAGGAGAGCAAGGGGTTGATTGCTATCAGCAGATCAAAGTGGAAAGCCAGCCCCAGCAGATTCAACAAGGCCAGACTCCGCAACAGATCTACAATGTAGCTATCTCTCAGCAGCAGCAGAATCTGGTTCAGAGACAACAGCAGCACCAATCGTTGCAGCAACTGTATCAAACCGGTACAATAGCTGCGCAGCCTGGGCAGCAGGTTTGTTCAAGACATTTTAACTTGTCTAAGAGCTGAGCAGTTTCTATAGTCATTTTAAACTGGAAGTTTAAATAGCTTACCAACTTAAACACTTAAACTTACCGATTTAAATAACTTACCAACAACTATGTTGCAATTATCGCAGGCTCAGGGAGGTCAAGGTGGCGTCACAACAAGTTCTCAAATGGGCCAGGGACCTCAGTTCGCTCAGCAGATGTACCCCCCTCCTCCTCCGCAGCTCAACACCTCCTCCTCGCAGCCGCAGCAGTTTGTCGGTTCACCGTTGTACATGCCGTCCCAACAACAATACGCAGCTGCAGCTGGAGCACCTTATAACCCATGGATTATGCCTTCCTAATCGGCTGACGAAATATGAGATCAAACAAGAAACTACTTATGTGTAAGATACACAAGGAAACCGCTCAGGAAACGATTATGCCTAATTTCAAGCCCTAAGGTTACTAGGTTCGTTCCTTGAGCTACCTTCTATCCCACCTCAGTCGTACGTCTTTGCTTTCTAAATTTATTAGAAATCTGTAAACAGCGTACACTAGGTATCGATACTTTTCCAGTATCGAAATTGATATTTTCTTTGCGATACTGGTTACCAATTCGTTGGTATCAATACTCTCGCCGGAAATGTTGCTTTACGATTAACTATAAGATGAGTGTAAATCGTTCAACCAACCGTTTTGCCCTCTGGTACCTTCGAGAAGGTATCTTTCAAAAGTGAACATTTCCACTTTCAAAAATGTTATAGGAGAGCCGAAAAATGCACTACGGCTCTTTACTTCCTTTTCAAATTACAAAGTTTTTATATCTCCCCTCTCCCTTGCTCTGGCCCTTGAAAATATAATTTTCACCACCATTTCCACGTTTTAAAGAACCATCTGTCGGACATGTTCTGTTTTGTCTAAAAATCATCTTCGGAATTCAATTTGGAAAACAAACAGCTGCCTTGGAACAATTTTACATTTAAATAAAAATACAGAACTTACCGAAGGCCACGTTTTATGTTTTGAAAAAATTAGGAATAGTTTTTTGTTTTATGAAATGACTTTTCTCAATAAATTCTTGGACTTTTGTAGTATGGATGGTCCTTCATTTTTTGAAATTGAAGGAAGAAAGACTACAGAAAATCTGTAGGCAGTGGACAAGAATGGTTTTGAAAGAAAGATCAACAGCTCCTAGCGAAAGTTGGAGGTTATGTTCGGTTTTGATGGGACAAAAGTGCATTGGTTCTAGAATTTAGGGCATGTTCATTTTTTTCAGAAACGGATCTTCAAGGGGTTCACTGGCCAAAATCGAGTTTTGAATGAGACAGCATAGGATAGGTGTTCAACTCTAGCATCTATACCACAATAGGAGAAAAACAATTTTGACCCGAAGTGGACTTGTTCACTTTTCAAAGATCTTCTACTTTTTTCTATGTATTTCATCAATGAACTGTTATTATGTCGATTTGTGTTCAACACGACCTATAACTCTTGAATAATGGAGTATCATTATGTTCGATTTATACGCTTTTTTTAACAGTGTAAAAACCACGAATATTGATTCTCATGAATTGCTTCTCATCATCATTGATTTGTTCCCCTGTTGAATGTTCAGATCTCGATTTATCAACCAGTTTTGTATTAAATTTTTCATTGTAGCGAATAAAATTCTCTAAGAAAACTACGCATTTTTTTATTATACCCTTAAATGAATGCTTAAATTGGTGGAAATGGTTTGCGAAAAATTTAGATATGAATCTTGTCGATTTATTTTTCATTATTTATTTTTACTGTTTTCCCTTTCCAATGGAAATGACGACTACTTCTTGCGAATATCGGGCCAATTTTTTCAAGAGCCTGAAAAATCTCGTTATTTTCGCAACCAGGATTTCCCTAGTCATACGATCTGAAAATGGTTTGGAAAAATCCTAATTTGACTCGAAAAATCTATTTATGTAGAACACTATTTTTCTCTCAGCCTTAACCTGGTCTCAGTAAAGACGAGTCAACTCTCAATTCCAATATAGAAAATACCGTTTCAGTTAACTTATGGCGCCAGTTTTTTATTTATATTTTTTCTTATTGCAATGAAAGATCCTACCGACAAAAATGGACTATCCTGTCTCCAATTACCGTCCTAAACACTCGGCTGGATGTCAGCTTCTGACCTCGAAACCAATCTATGCCAGTTGGTCTATCTCTAGCTATCAGTAATGGGAATCTTATCGTCTCGCTTTTCGTTCTAAATCATCGAATTAGTATTTCCCTTGTCATTTCAGATGTTGGTCGAATTTTTTCTCATCGTTTCCCTGTTGGCGAGCGCTCGTCCCGAAATTCCGACTCGTTTCGAATTCTCGTTGAACGGAGTGTGGAAATTCAGATTGTCGCCGAACGATGAGCCGAATAAAGGATTCGAGGAAGAATGGTGGAATACGGATTTCAGATGCGTAAGAAATTCTATCTAGCGCCTAGATTATAGGTCAAAAGGTTGAAAATTCCATCCCAATACGGTCGTTGCAGGCGACTAATTTCGGATAGTTCAAAAATTTGAAAAAAGCAAAAAAACTAAAATAAGACTTTTTCCACTTGAAACCCCTCGAAAATATTATGCTTGAAATTGAGGTAACAATTTGGCTAAAGAACTGGGCTATTGCCTGGCCAAGATTGATTTTTGGTTACAATTTCAATAATGTAGCTTTTATAGTTTTGTCAGAAAAGTTTTGACGGCGGACGGACAGCAATTTTTTATTCAATATTCGGAAATGTAAAACCTCAAATTTTGTGGAGGGGGTAGAATTTTTTGACGAGAGCGATATATTGGGCACCTTGATGGTCCGCTAATCCCGTCTTGCAAAGGGCCCAAAGTCCCACTCCTGCCTTCTGATTTGATACCAGTATGTTACCCTCACTGTTCACCATTGATGTTCGGACCTCTGCGATAACAGCAATAATCTACCTCTTGGATAGAGGGTATTCATAGTAAAAAATTACATCGATCAGTTCTTCGTTATTCATTGCGATCTAGACCAAAACAACTGAACTGGGAACTACGCTAAGGAAAAGCTCTTAACTACAGAACAGTCGGAGTAGGAGCTGCGGAAAGCGGAATCTCAGTCAATCACGTTTGAGCCCACATCACAGTCGAACCTCAATGCCCTCCTGAAAATCAAATGGATTTGCTTTTACAAAAAGCAGGGAGAGTTGACAGCGATGGAGTGGTGATGGCATCGCTGTGGTGGCAAGACACTATGAACGCTCCCATGACACTACACATATTTGTTTTACATCGCTGCTTCTGCGGAGGTCTGAACATCGATGGTGAACAGTGATGGTGCGGCAAACTGGAAGCACCCTTACATATTGTGTCAGAAAACAAAAAGCGTTTTGCCGGTATGATTTATTATTGCACATTTCGAAAGCGCACAGAGAGAACTCTGTGTTTTATGGGCCTTAGATGTCCCATTAAACATCCCTGGTTTTCCCACAGAGCCTATTGGGACAGAAATGTGTAGACAGGAATAAACTGTTTCCTCGAGAGAGTATTGTGTCATCATTATCAAGATAACTTTCCAAAAACGACTGTTGCAGGAAGATGATGCTCTTGACATGCCAGTGCCGTCAAGTTTCAACGACATCACAACTGATCCGAGTATCAGAGATTTCATCGGATGGGTTTGGTATCAACGGATGGTGACATTGCCTCAGCTGGCGGAGCCCAAGGGTAATATCCTTCTTCACTTTGGATCAGCAGAATTTTACACGAGAGCAGTAAGTTGTTATTTGAATATTGAAGTAGGTTGACTCACATTAAAATGGTTTTGCACCTTCTTTATTCCCTTATTAGTGAGAGCAGGAATCCAAGCCGTTTCATTAAAGAATAACTTTTCAGTGGATCGATGATGACCCGACTGAACTGCACGTAGGTGGCCATGTGCCATTCTACTTTGATATCACTGAACTGGCAACGAATTCAATAGATGGAGTGTTCCGTTTGACAGTAGCAGTTAACAATACGCTCAGCGAAAACACTCTTCCTCAGGGGTCATTGAAATTCGTGAAAGATTCGTAAGTGTCAAAAAACATCAAGATTTTCTCTATGATAATTTTCATCCCGTATAGTGTTCTAGAGGGTTGATGTAATTGTACAATGGGGAATTTGCGTAGATTTTTTCATACAATGTGATCATCAATAAGTATTGTATATCTATATCCAGTATTAAAAATCAAAATCTTGAGAAAAAAATGAAGGAGGAATTGTCAAGAGAAGCATGATCAAACGTAGTGGGGAAACTGAGGCGAATAGTTGACGTAACAAGCCTAGTCTCACAGCACAGATCGTCTGCATTATACCACCCACAAAAACACACCAAACCGCTTCTCTACCCTATTCCCAGGGCTGAAGAACAATTTATATGTTACGTTTTTGGGTAGTCGCTTCATATCTTCTTGGTTTTGAAGTTTACGGGGGAGAAAAACTGGGCAACTCGTTCCCCATTTTCTTTATCATCAGGGCTTTGTAGCACCATTCGGTTCGAGCCATTTTTCAAACTTCACTAGAATCTGTCATTTTCACAAATCATATTTCAGGCCTTTGAGCCATCATTGTGTTATCCCCATCGCTTGTATTTTCTAAATAAAAAAGTTTATGGAAATTCCCTACTGTGCGTTGCTTTATGCTAAAAAATTTGATGACAGTGATGACTACCAATACAAGACTTACAGCCACAATTTTGATTATTTCGACTACGCCGGCCTCAACGGTGGAGTACACTTGGAGCTGACTCCTTGGCCTCGAATTTACCGCATAGAAATGCGCAATATCTATTACAACAAAGAAGCCGGTAGGTGGAGAAAGAAATTTTTTATCGTAGTATATTGGATTGGGTGCAATGACATGATCAGACATTTTCAGACAAAGGGAACGTAAATTTTCGAGCTTACATCAGCGGAAGGGTCGACGACCAGCAATGTCGTTACACAGCAACGGACTGGAAAGGCCGTGTCGTTTTCGACTCGCAGATAATCCACTGCGAAGAAAGTTTTTTGAACGGAGAGATCGTAATTGATATGCCGGAATTGTGGTGGCCTAGAGAAACATTTGACAAGAGTCGAGTTCCCGGCAGGATGTACACTCTACACGTGAGTAAAGATGTCTATGCATTATAATAGTAATAAAAGCCAAAACGACTTGTTAACTCCATGTTCAGAAATCATTGCTATACCTCTCAGCTCTATCTAGTGGCATAGGGAGAAAATGTTCCTAACAAATAGTTACTGAAAAAAGAGTAATCCACGCACAGCAAGTGACACTTCCTGAGCTATTTATCCTTGTGGTTATCTATGTAACATTAAGCAGGAATTGATACTTCCGATCAGCGCTTGTTATGTGCCAGGTGTTTCTCCATTTTTCTTCAAGTACGCACGGCCATTAACTGCAAATCATAATAGCTTCTCATATTCGTGCAACTTTCGCAGCTCTACACCTACAAAGGGGCGAAGATTTGGGATAAAATCAGCACAAAATTCGGTGTGCGAACGATATCTTCAAATGCGAGTATGATCATGATCAACGGGGAGCCTGTGTATTTAAAAGGCTTTGGAATGCACCAGGATGCCGAGGTAATTTTCCTTGTGTTTAACTGAGAAGTATTTCAAGTTGATGGATAAAAATTTAGCCATGCCATCTCATGGAAAATGCTCAGGTTAAATACCTGCTGCTAAGAATGCTAGTGCTAAATTTGGCAAAAAAAGTTTCCCAGCTCTATTTGAACATTAAAGCACCATAACAAATTGGCAATTTTTTTTAAGATTATACCATTAATTTTTCAAACTCAGTTTTGTGTGAATTGAACTCGCAATAAATTCCCATTCGCCGGTAATTTGTCTGAATTGCTTCAAAGCTACGAGGCCGCGGATTCGATCCGGTTCATTTGGTGAGGGATATGAATCTACTAAAATGGACAGGAGCGAATGCCATTAGAACTTCCCACTATCCGTATGCAAAGGATTTCCTTGACATGGCAGACAGCAACGGTTTGATGGTGATCTTAGAAACCCCCGCCTGTAGCCTCAAGTGAGAATGCAGTTTCTATGGTACTTAAAAAAAACTGGTTATTGTTCTGAGAAAATATCTGAAAAAGTGTTAGTATCAATAGTTTTGTTTATTTCTAGTTTTCCCAGTGACCACGAAGGTTTGCTTAGCTATCACATGAAAGTTTTTGAAGAAATATACTCAACTTATAACAGCCATCCAAGTATAATCGCATGGTCATTGGCCAATGAGCCGATGTCAAACAACCCCAACTCCTCTAGTTATTTCAAGTGAGTGGAAAAAATGCCCGTTTCTTTGCTCAAGTTTGGCAGATTAGCACATACAGTCTGCACCAGTGGAGACAACTGTGAAGCCTGAATGTATGATTCATGAACTCCACGAAAGCAACAGTTTTTCGTGAGCCAATTTAGCACATTGTTTTACCATACACCTGCAGATGGATTTTTATCTCCCCACGTGATGGGAATTTTATATAAAGCTATTGTGATTCTAGGAGCTTGGTCGAATTCGCCAAAATTAAGGACACATCGCGTTTATACACATTTGTCACGAGTCAACATATTGTCGATGAAAAAGCAGTAAGTATGAGCGTCTAATCGTACCTGAGCCAAATACCTTCGGCCATTCAGGCACCTTGTATAAACTCAGTCTCTAGCCAGGTGAAAGTTAGGTCAGTTTTGACTCTAAAAGGCCTGGGTTCGAACCCAGGCCACGGAACTGGTGTAGCCAACAATTAAAAGGGGCCTACAAAAACGCCTGGTAGCTGACAATACTTCTAGCCTAGGGACTTTGGGATCTTGAACTCTTTCAGATTTAGATAGCAGTTCACAACAAGAAGCCCTGCAGATCTTGGGATAGGAGGGTCTTCTCGACTTTTCCAGGCCTATAGCATGCCCAAGCGTGCAGCGGTTTGTATTGTATGTGATTTGTGTCTTAGATGCAGATAATGGATCTGATCTGTCTCAATCGTTACGAAGGTTGGTACTCATTGGGAGGAAGATTGGACCTAGTTGAACATCATATAGGACGAGAACTGAGAGGATGGCAAGGCAAATATCAGAAGCCTGTCATATTGACTGAATACGGAGCTGAAGCAATATCAGGATATCATTCGGTTTGTAATGTATTACATTTTACTCTAAATTTTCAGACCACCAAAAAGTCGCGTTTTTTATTAAGAAGATTGAGATTAAAGTTTTTAAAAAACTCCAAATTTAATTTGATTGATTTTAGCTACCGTCAAATATGTGGACAGAAAACTATCAGATTGAACTTCTCAAGGAGCATTTCAAAGCTTTTGATAGCCTCAGGCAAGATGGTGAACTTGCAGGGGAGATGGTTTGGAATTTTGCCGATTTCAAAGTACCTCAAGGTAAGATGACGCAATGTGTAGTTGAAATTGTTTCATTCTAACCAATCAGGTTATGTACATTTATGGCCACTAAACAGGAGAGAAATATTCGTAGCATAATTCGTATTTCGGGTTTAATAATGGTAAAAAGAGGCCGATTATGTTTTTGTTCGAGGAGAGCGAAGAGCCGCTGCAATGATGAATTTGAGTCTAAGTCCAGTAGGCCCACCATCACTGTTCAACATCGATTTTTGCCCTTGCAGCGATGTAAAACAAATACTTGTAGTGCTGTGGAAGCGCTCATAGTGACAATACATAACTGCGATTATTGCCGTCGACCCTTGCTGATTTTCAGGCGGTCAGCAGCTCGTGATTGGCTGACAGGCCGCCCTCCGCGCCTCCTACTCTTCTCGCTCTTCACTCATTTGATTCGAAGCAACCCCATCCCAATTAAAAATCATCATTACTATCACTGTACGATGCTAATCCTCCTAGTGCTTGTGTTAAACTGAATAGGGAAGGCAGGAAAACATTGATGGCGACTTCCTCAAAAAGTGAACCACTATGAACACCCTCCACCCCTTACTTGCAGGAGAGGAAGATAAATTTCGAGGAAAAAACAATATAGTTACTTTTTAATTAAAACATTTTAATCACATTAATTCCACTTCATAAATGGGTTCTCTTTGGTAAATGCGGAAGATATCCCCGAATTGTTATAAAACGTGACAAGTAAAGCTCTCCATAAGAAATCAATTTTAAATGCCTAGTCAATAGATATAAAATTCAATTACTCAACAGCTTCGAAATTGAAAATATATCAGCATGACGGGCTTCTTTCGCTTTTTTCAGAATACTTCAGGGCTGAGTACTGTAACAAAGGGATATTCACGCGGAACAGACAGCCCAAAGGAGCAGCGTACACAGTTAAGAAACGCTACACCGACTTGGTCAACAAAGAAAGCTCAATACCAGCTGTAACTATGCTGCCATGACAAATGAATCTTCTCTTTGAGATTCATCATAGCAATAATAAATGGGGATAAATAAATTATTTCACAGCAGTTTCACTTTGGTCATGCAAGCATAGAAAAAGCACTCCTTGGATGGCAATACAGTGAAATAATAAATATTTCTTTGAATAGTGTATAAATAAAACCAGCTGAACTAAAAACCAGTGGTGTGCCTAGATCACAGAGTACTTCCATGTTGCCTGTAAAAATCGAAAAATTCGATAAACTGCATAAAGCGGAAGTATGGTGTGTGATACTTTGATGGAAAACAAGTTTTGTGGATGGGGTCATTTTTAAAGCAAGGAGACCCAAATATACAACCGTGCACAAATAAAATAACTGAAAATGCGAATTACGAGGAAGTATGGTGTGCGACACCAATAATGAAAACCAAACGAGATTCAGCTAACATAAAGAAACATTTCAAGTCCCCCGCTTTAAAAAATAATAATTTTTGCAGTCTGAAAAAATCAAATAAAATCAATACGCGTGTAGCAAGGAATTACTGTACGTGACCCACGTGATAAAAATCAGACTTCACTCAATCGCCCTCCCTAACATTTCGAAACCTCGAACATTCAAATATATTTTTATTTTCCTTGTTCTCGCATTTTCGCCCCGAGGATGCCCGAACGGGCGAAAGTGCTCTGCAGCAAATACAGAATCGGAGAATGATTCACCTGGTTTTTCTCCCCCTCACAAACTCTGGACTTCAAATAAATTGATTTTTGTGGCCTGTAAAAATCAAAATACGCACAAGCAAAATCGTGAAAACGGCTCAATGTAGAGATACGGTATGTGACCCAATATACATAAATCAAGCATCATCTGCTCGCCATAAGGAATATTTTATGACCTCAAACGTAGAAAATTATTTACCCTTATAGCCTGTAAAAATCAAAATGGTTCAATAATAAAATTCAGTTCAGTTTTATCACTTAAAGGGGAACCTCGTTTTGATAGTACACTAGACCTGAATGTGAAAATATATGGCTTATAAAAAAATGCACAAGCTCGAAAAGAAATTACGCGTCATACTAGATCCATATTGAATATATTTGCCGGCGGTTTGCGGTTTTTGAACGGGCTTCGAGGAACTGTAGGCTCTTTGATGTAACAGTTCTGGCAGACGGCCATGTATTTATCAGCTCCGCCGATCACTTCGACCTTGAACGAACATTAACAGCAAAACGTAATATATTTTATAGAATTAGATATTATCAATTAAATAAATTTGGAAAATTTACGCGAATCACCTCAGTATCAGCCGAGATTCGCTTTGTGAATGGAGCGTCAGCCGAGCAGCACATGCAAATGGAGTTGAGTTTTGTGACTTTTTCTGCGATCGGTATCAGATTGAGAACGTCACCAAAAGGAACTCGCTGGTATGTTCCGTCCAACGCCGCGACGACGATTTTCTTCCCGTTATCGCATTGAGTGCCACAAAAGGAAACTATGTCCGGAAACTGGAAATAGCGTTTCGAAAGGTTGGCTGCCCAGTTTTGCAAAATTGAATGTTGATTGTGCAGTTTTGTAAGGTAAGCTACTAAAGGATTCTCATTATTACTCAAAAACAACAGTATACTTACAAACTGTCCTTCGTCGATGCCGATGACGTCGACATCCTCAGCAAGATGAGCGACCTCGACGAGCCTGGAAGCGAGGACGGCTCTTATAGCAATCCCATCATGCGTCACCACTGAATCGGCAGAATAACGATTATCGTGCGCGTACCGGACGACCAGGCATTTGTAGCCGGCCAAATGATACCGTTGAACGCGCCGAATCAGTTCGGAGGTTTTCCCAGAGAACATGGGACCGAATACGACCTGACAAAAAATCGTTTCGGGGTTCAAGAACATAAGGTACATACGGAGAGATCACACATACGGATCTAGATTCGAAGGTATAATAGTTGATGAGGCACAGAATATTTCAACTGCATATTCATTCAGCATTATTGCAATGATACAATAAAAACTATTGGATGAATGTCATCGATGATTGAAAACTTGTTTACCTGGAGTTTGCCTTTTTTGTTCAAAGTTGTCATGGCGAGGGAAAATAGCTAAATAAATTCAAAAACAGATGAGGAATAATGATTAAAATCGGCTGACGGAACACCGCAAAAACTTACAGGAATCAGGAAGTGAAGAAAAAAAATTTACGAACGCGAGAACGTTTGGTGGGCGAGGGCGGGATGATTATCAATACGTTATCAAAAATCGATACTTCATTGCGATTTTTCGATATTTCCATATATTTCGATATTTTCACTATTCATCTGTTTTTGGTCCATCGACGAAATAGATCTAAATACTCTTATCTTAAATACTTATTACTTAAATTACTTACCACTTAAATACTCTTATCTTGCCAACGTATCCATCTTTGAAGACCTATTAAAAAGGCCCAGACTGGGATTTTTGTTCTTTTTTCCTGGGCAGTGGCAACACTGTAGATTGTATAGAACCAAATGAAGTGCTTCAAAGTTCATTCCTGATTCATGTAACTGTTTTACCGCGAAATCTCATTCCGGACCGGTTCGATTCGAGCGTTCGAGGGAGTTGTCTCAAGTTCGCCCTTTCAAAGTAAGTTTTGAATAATTATTCTTGATTTTTATGGTTCCATAGTGTTTTCCTAGTTAGATAAGTTATTCAAAAACACGCTGAAGCAGTTAGTTCGGGGAAATAACCCGATGAAGATTCAGGATATCGAAATATCTGCGTGTATCTTCAGAGATACAGTGCCAATATTTCCGCGAAAAGTGACTTTCCTTCTAGATGTGCTGGTTTTTGCATTTCTATATTGTATTTCTACAGATTTTAAACGCTGAATCAAATGAGACCATCGCGGGGTCGATGGCTTTATTGGTTCTCGAGCTATAGCAGCTCTTGTGTTGAATTTGAGATATTTTCAGTAATTTCGCATAAGGTTATTCCTTGAGAGTTCTTCCAGCTATAAAAATCGTTCTATGCTCGTTGGAATGGAAGTCAAACACTCTTCAACTGCACCGTAAGGCGAAAAATTTAGCTTTTAATTTGATAATAAGAGAAATTAAAATTATTATAATTACAATAGCTGCTACGGAATTTTCCCTTATAGTTGCCAATCTATTTTTTGGCGGAAACGTTCACAAATGATCGGATTAAAAATACTATTACAAATGGATAGGTCTTCTTAAAGACTAGTCTTCTTGAAGCGAAGGAATAATAAACCACTGTACAATTATTTGCAGCGTTTTTTATTCTGCAGCTGTTATTTTATTTATTTTTTTTTTTCTCGCAATTTATTCTATATTTATTTTTTATTCATTGTACGGAAGCGCCTTGCAACGCTTCGCCAACTACGTCTTTTATAATATTGAATGCACCGACTGATATGCCGACTATTTGAAGAAAAAACTCGACGACGACTATTGAAAATTCGGAGAGCAGCTGCGTCACCGATTCTTCTTCTTCGCCCCCGGCGATCTGTTTGCTCGCTATTCCGTTCTGTATGTGCGATTTGTCATCAGGCGATGAGAAGAACAACGGCGAAGCCCTGGCATTCTGTAACATGAAATTTATGAACAGTTTATCATATTATACGGGTATTAAGAGCCTCGAACGGAATAAAACAGGTCAAAAAGAATGAACCAAGGTTTACTGATAGCACTGAGTGTACTAATGTATTGATGGAATAACTAGGTCATAAATTCAGTGAAATATAGCTAGGTTGAAAATACACTGGAGTTTGTGACGCTATAACAGAACGCTGTGACATTATTTTCGTTATTTAAGTAGTAAGGAATTTTTGTTTGGAAATGTCGCTTTAATTTCCTCATTTATCATTCAATCCTTTCCGTCCTCGTTTCTTAAAAATTCCTTTGGATCTCTTGAAAATATTCAGCGTCCAAATAAATAAAAATAAAATTTCAAATAAATAATTAAATAATTTTTTTCGAATCTCCATTATTGGCACTGTTGAAATACCAATTATATACCGAAATTGGCGATAAAAAAACAATGGAAAAGCATCACAAACAACAGCACAGAGCAGCAGTAGAGGTTTTAACGTGTTTTAAACAAAAAATCGGACTAAAATAAAGTTTTTAGGAGCTACGAAAAAAAAAAATCCTCACTTCCTTCGCTAAACGGCTTACAAAACGACTCACGATTGACGAGGAAAATAAAAACCCTATTCTCCAGCTTCTCATCCAAGGGTGAATTAATTGAAATCGAATTAGTTTTCTTTGTGTAAATAGGGGTTCATTTTTCTGCTGAGCCTTTAGGCGGCATTTTCTCCGGATATTTCTTGAAAGTTTTTGAAACCCGAGACGAAAATAAGCCTTCGTGCTTATGTCGTTGATTACTATCTCGAAATCTCGGCTGTTTCCGAATGGCGGTCCATTGTAATGATATAAAACATGAAGTTCGTTGTCAGTAAGCTTCCCAATTTAGCCATCGTGACGATGAACGTTGGGTCTGTCGTTTAGTCGGATTTATTTTTCGTTTTTGGTATATTATTCGATAATAAGTCAATTGCAGCGTTTTAATGTATATTTTTAAGAAGGGGTTCAGATATTTAAAGACCATTTACCAGCAACTCCGAAACTGGGGAAATCGCGCTTAGAAAATGTTAGGAGAAAAAATTATGGACATTTTATAATGAAAATATTATAAAGATAAATGTAGAAAAAAATTCCGAAAATTGAAAAAAAAATTAAATAGGGCAATAAACGAAACTTTTGACAAATTTTTCTTTTTCAAATTTACGGCGTCATTTCTTTTGTCGAAGTGCTGCTTTATTATTTTCGCATTTTTCATCGTTTCAATATAATTGAACAACGGCAGTACTTACGTGCGCAATGAGTAGGAGAGCAGTGAGAGTCGCTGTCACCGCAACTCGCATAGTCGCTGAGTGAGCCCAAATTGAACAGAAGCCGACCTCCGATGACGATTGCCCGGGCAAAATTACAAGTCCAAAACCAAAATGGTAGGGCTAAAGTTGAGGTCGCTCGATCGGAGCGGAGGTAACGCGAACGGAGGACGTACGTGAGTGCTGGTCTTATCAAGAATGCCAATGAGGGTCCGTCCTCATCAGTTCGCCTTATTTTATTACGAATTCGGTAAGTTCGGCTCGAGGCAGTTGGATTTCATGGCCGCTTTTAATCCGACAGTTGCCGGCCCTACTAATCGGTCAGACGCCCCTGGTTGATTTATTTGTATGCGGAACGTCTGTCGTTCCAGTGTAATTTTATTTAAACGTCGAGCGGTCAAAAGAAATCATCTGTAAAATCAGGTATTTCCTGGAGCACGGGTCGAGTGCGCAGATTGCTACCGGGTAAATACCATTGATTAGTAATGGATTAACCGATTGCTCAGGCGATTTTTGAATGCGATTCGGAATTCGGAGAAAATACACCACTCGCTTATTTAGATTATTCGATTATTATTCGATGGGGGCGTACTTAGTGCAGTATTCAGTGATGTTCATAATCATAATGCTGTCTGAACAACGCAGAATTCTACACTACCATCAAAACAACAGCACGAATGAAATGAAAAATGCGAAAATAATAGAGCAGCCTTCGACAAAAGAAATAACGCCGTTAACTCGAAAATAAAAACGCTGCAAATGATTGTACAGTGGTTTATTATTCCTTCGCTTCAATAATGATTTAAGAAGACTATCCATTTGTGATAGTAATTATTCCGAACATTTGTGATCGTTCCCACCGAAAAACAGATTGGTAACTATAGGTGACTTAGCATCAACTATTGTAATTTTAATCATTTTCGTTTTTCTTAATTACCATATTAAAAGCTAAATTTTTTGCTTAACGGTACAGCTGAAGAGAATGTTTGACGACCATTCCTACGAGTATGAAACGATTTTTATTGCTCCAAGAACTCTCGAGTGATACTCTCATGCCAAAGTTCTGAAAAACTCCGAAATTCGACACAAAAGATAACTCGAGAACCAATAAAGCTATCGACCCCGCGATGGTCTCATTCGATTCAGCGTCCAAAAATCTATAGAAACCTATACCAAATACACCTTTTCCCATAAAACTTTGGAAATTATTAATTTTCTCCCCCTCCAAACCTCCCAAAAACACCCTCAAAATTGAGCTAGCATTGTGGTTCAAAATTGGGCCGTCGTAGGACCGAGATTGATTTTTGGTGAACATTTCAAGAATTTAGCTATTCATTAGCATCATTCATTCATCTTTTAGCTGTTCATTTTCAGCTATTTAGTTATTTTAGAATTTTTTTTTTTTTTTTGCTTTTTTTTTGGCCGGAAAAGTGTTTACGGCGTACGGACAGAATTTCTTTTATTGGACATTTGGATTCTACATGCCTTGAAACGTAAAACATCAAATTTTGAAAGGGGTTTAGACATTTTTTTTTTCTTTGGCGATTTCAATGGTTTATTATTGATAATAAACCAAAAAAATTGTAGGCAAAATTATAATCAACCTCCAACCAAACGATAATTCCGTGTATATGTATTAAATGGAAGTAATCATCTTCTTAAATCATTACTGAAGCAAAGTAATAATAAACCACTGTACAATCATTTGCAGCGTTTTTAATACTGGAATTAATATTTATGATAAATTTCTTCATCAAGAAGGCGCCAATTCTGCACGTTATGATCGGAACCAAATGTCACTTTAGTCCATTAAAATCCCAATAGATCGCACTGCCTTTTCGATTACCAAGATCATCCTCGTCTGACGATGAATTTCTCCATATTGCTTCGAAGTATGCGTTTTTCTGTTCGTAATTAATTTCAGATATTCCATAAATAGACGAAAACTACGGATAAATCGCCGACTGTTTATTTTATTTTTAATTTTGGAAAAATGATTTCACTTCGGTTATGTTGGCTAACTTGAATGAAACCTCAATGAAGGCCGGGGACTGGCAGCCTGGCAGTAGGGATGGGCATCGGACATCAACTAATCGATTAGTGTCTAATCGATTATATTTTTTCTTAGTAATCGATTAATCGATTATATTGTTTTGTTAGTAATCGATTAATCGATTAATCGGCAACTTGCTTGGAAGCAGCAAAAAATTTAACTTTATTTATGGTAAAACCATCATTATCTTATCAATTACTTACCAACCTTTTCTAACTAATCAATACCCCATGGTTTGACAATTTTAAGAAGGAAAAATGAGTAGACTTAGGTAATATGAGAAACAACAAAATCCAAACAAGTGAGAAAATTATTTTTAATTTACAAGAACAATCGTAATTCTAAAGAAAAAAAATTCCATCCTTCGTGTAATTCTTTAGGATGGAAAAATAACTATATCAGAACTAAAATAGTTCTTCTATTTGTCTTTCTTAAATTTTATAAATAAGACATAACTGAATCTGACGTTTAGGTAATATACGTAATTATTTATTAATCCAATATTTCTCGTCGGCGTCCTTGAGAAATAGGAGCTTATTTGCGAGGTCAGGAGCCAGCCGGCTCCTCTGCTCCCTCAAAATTTGGCCAGCTTGTGAAAAAAGCCTTTCTGACGGAACAGAAGTCGCGACAGCTGGCACGTACTTAAAAGCCATGATCTCCACTTTCTTGCCCTCAACAGACGATGCAGACATCAGTACCTACAGCGTGATATACTTGCTACCTACCTACGTCATAATCGATTACAGTCTAGGATTTCGTTTTTTCTACTTTCGAATTTTTAGTCTATCCACTATGAAAAAAAAGAAATTAAATTAGAAAATTTTCGGTGGCGAACAGTTTATTAATCGGTAACAATTAATCGATTACCCGATTAATCGAGCCATACAAACATCGATTAAAAATTAATCGATTTTTCACCTTAATAATCGATTAATTCGATTAATCGATTAATCGATGCCCATCCCTACCTGGCAGTATTCGCTTCGCTCCTTGTTAGGTCGTACCTCTCGGTTATCATCTTGGTATTTTTTATCATGTGAGAATGTCCTTATTGTTTACAAACACTTTATTTTTCGTTCCTTCGTTTACACCGACGAATCGGGATTCGTTTGACGTTTTGTGAAGTCGAATGTGATCCAATGAAAAGTGATTTGCGCGCTTCGGTACCTGATTTTACTGTTCTTCTTTTGCGGCCAAATGACGGGTTAACTTCCGCGCCGAATTTACGCTTTTGCCAGAATTTTTCCTTTCCGACTTTCGCTTCTCTCAAGTGATTTCAAAGTTGATTAATTCACTATCGGGTCGGTGAAATTTCGGTGACCGTATTGTACCGATCGGAGGTCGGCGAAATGATGAATAACAGGCAATATATGCATTCGGTGGCGAACGATTCGCACGCGATTCGCGAGGAAATCCGTCGTTTCGAAAGTGTTCATCCGTCGATTTACGCGATTTACGACCTCATCGAGTTGATACCGGATTCGTTGATCGCTCAGCAAATACGCGATCACGTCGTGTGCATTGAAGGTGAGCTTATAATGTTTCAACATGATAGCACTTTTGAAATACCGCCCGTGCGATTTTCAAAGCGCTAAACGGTTTTGCGTTCCATAGAATGTTATTTCGTTGTGATCTGTCGCATATTTGATTCGACGTGGGAATGAGGTTGAGATGAAAGCAGCGACGTTATCACATTTTGAACTTATATACTTCGAGCGCTTTCGCCATGCAATGCCTCTTCAGGAAACATAAGAAATTTCTAAAGAGCGTCCGCTTTTTGAAACTAGAGTCGAATAAATTGAAATAATAAATAAGTGGACTAGATTCAAGTGCAGGGGTGACTAGAAATGGGGAAATCAAACATTAAAAGGGCATGAAAATGGCTAGAAGTTGGATCACACAATTATTGTATCAACTTCTAGCCATTTTCATGCCCTTTTAATGTTTGATTTCCCCATTTCTAGTCACCCCTGCACTTGAATCTAGTCCACTTATTTATTATTTTAATTCATTCGACTCTAGGTTCAAAAAGCGGACGCTCTTTAGAAATTTCTTATGTTTCCTGAAGAGGCATTGCATGGCGAAAGCGCTCGAAGTATATAAGTTCAAAATGTGATTACGTCGCTGCTTTCATTTCAACCTCATCCCCACGTCGAATCTAATGTTATTTTTTGGCATACTGTTTTGAAAGAAGAGGTTGTACATCTGAGTCCGCTTTTTGAACCTAGAGTCGAATGAATTAAAATAATAAATAAGTGGACTAGATTCAAGTGCAGGGGTGACTAGAAATGGGGAAATCCAACATTAAAAGGGCATGAAAATGGCTAGAAGTTGATACAATAATTGTGTGATCCAACTTCTAGCCATTTTCATGCCCTTTTAATGTTAGATTTTCCCGTTTCTAGTCATCCCTGTACTTGAATCTAGTCCCCTTATTTATTATTTTATAATTATTAGACTCTAGGTTGAAAAAGGCGGACGCTCTTTAGAAATTTCTTATGTTTCCTGAAGAGGCATTGCATGGCGAAAGCGCTCGAAGTATAGAAGTTCAAAATGTGATAACGTCGCTGCTTTCATCTCAACCTCATCCCCACGTCGAATCTAATGTTATTTTTTGGCATACTGTTTTGAAAGAAGAGGCTGTACATCTGAGTCACGTAACCTTAAGCCGGTTCTCTGGGTGGTCTTTAGTTGTTAATTATTGCGAGTTGATTGCGTTTTTCTTAAATCAGTTCACCATACAAACGAAGGTATTATTTCTTGAAAACTGCTCCATATCCGCCGTATTTGTTTAAAACTTTACTTCTTACTATTCCCTTGTAATCAATGATGTACCCAGTGAGGCCGTTAGAGGTGAAGGCGCTCGAACCGCAAATATACCGTTCAAGAAAAAATAGTAACGTCTTGTCAACTTGGCGATCAAATATTCTTTACGGTCTAGCGATAAATCACAGCGAAACAAACCACCATCTCCCGACAACCTATTTTGCGGTTTCCTGCGAGTGCTTCTCATAGCTTTGCGGCTTCGCTTGTGGGTTTCTTTCCTGCCCGAATAGATCGGCTGTTTGTTGACGAGAGGCCGGTTACTCGCTCCGAGTTGGGAATTTACGAAGTCAGAAATTATCAGCTCCAGTTTACGCGTTGTTCTATTGTGATATTGCTCGAAATAGTTTGTTTTATCAATGTTTTGCGCGATATTCAAGCAGCCCTGCTTTCAAATTCGAGATTTCACCCGTTCTCTATCGTCGGCTCCCAATTATAGATTGTATTATTTGCCTCGTGTTTATCTAGGACATTTGATCCGGTCAAGACACTCGAAACTCGCGATCGAGATATCGTTGGTTTTGAATTGAACGACCGAAAAGTGATCACCTGTTTTCATTCACGATTGGAACGGTTAAAATTTGCAGATGATCCAGTTGAAACGAAGAAATCTTTGAAACATTGAATTTGTGGAAAAATCTTTGCAAATTTAAAGCGCTGCGAATGATTGATTGTAAAGTTTTTTTTTTTATTTATTTTTATTACTTTACTTCAATTTAGACCATCTACTTGTGCGATAGTTATTATTTTGAACATTTGTGAAAGTTCCATTTAACATCAGATTGGTAACTATTATTGATAAACTTATATTATTCGCCTAACAATACAGCTTTAGAAAGTCTTTTACGGCCGTTCCAACGAATATAGAATGATTTTTATCGGTCCAAAACTTCTCGAGTTATAATACTGGCACATTTCTGAAAATTCCGACAATTCTACACAAAAGTTGCGATGACTCGAGAACCATTAAAGCTATTGACTGCGCTATGGTCGACTTTTTTATCAGTTTTTTTTTGGTTCATTATTTAATAATAAACCATTGTATTCGCCGAAGGAAAAAATGTCTAACCACACCTCAAAATTTGATGTTTTACTTTTCAAGGCATGTAGAATCCGAATATCTGATCAAACCTAGTGGTATGCATAGATCGCACAGTACTTCCATGTTTATAACATTCGTTGGTAACAGGAATAACATCAAGAAGCTCGTACTAAGGGTGCAACGTTATTACACTACAACTGTTATTGAAAAACTAGCTTGGAGAACCCAGAATAGAAAAACGCACGTATTAGTTCGTTTTCAGTTTTTCCCCCAGTTTTTTCTGTTTTTTATTTACTCTCATTTGAAGTGTAATCTAAATGCATCTAGACCTTATTCTGTCCACTTCACATTTCGCTTCCATAACTCCATTTTTTGACATTTTTAGGTTTTCAGCAAATTACTCAAAGTTCAGTCGATTTCCTTTATTTCCAAATGAATCTGTCGCCCTCCAACTGACGATCCTTCAATATAAACACTTTATACTACTACCTGTAATCATTAAAAGTAAAAATTTTCTGAATACTTTTTGAGTTTGGCTGTTTGATGTTTATACTCATTTTGTTGCTATAAAGCTACAGTTCTATCTCCTTTCTTCATCTTTGTTCATTGAAAATCGCATCGAATTATGTCGCAGTTTTGTTGCTGTCATTTGTTAAATTTGTATCCATGCATATAGTCTGACTATCGACTGTACACGAGAACACTTTTATCGGTGATGCACTGAACGTTAACATCCGCGCCATTGTCGAATAATACAAGCTCCGACTGCATCCTGAAACCTAATTTCCTCAACGGACGCCCACTTGTCCCTTCCGGAATCTAATCGAACTGATTGTTCGACATTTCCTCCGATCGGGGTCAAAAGGTTCGACGTTGGCCTTTCAAAAAATTTGTACGATGTGTATTTCTTTAGGATGTCAACCTGATTGTAGTCTCGTCACACGCGCGCTTTTTTTTCTCTGAGTTAAATTATGGGGGGGAAAACCTAAATGACAGCATAAGTTTAACTGGAATTTGACGCGGTGGTTGGGTTTTTTGTCGACAGTTGCGAATTTTTTTTAGGAAATGATTTGTTCCCGATGATGATTTTTTCTCCTTCGGAAAGATGGTTTTACAGTTTTTAGATTCAACAACCCTCGAACAATAATATTCCACTTTCCCTATGAAAGTTTTAATTTTATTCGTTAGCGTGAGCAACGCAATATCTCTCCTCTGCATTGATGACGCTTCACCTGACTCAGAATTCATAAGTGTTTGCTAAAAGGTCACAAAGAAGCCAGTTCGGCTGGGGATGAGCTCATTTGAGGATCCGCAACGGTTTGACATCATTTAACACCGCGAAAACCCCTTAGCACGCGAACCGTTCCATTTCGAAAATGTCGATGAGCATCGATGACTTCAGGCAACGCCCTTTCGAAGGCTGAATGATGAATCGAGGCCAGAGGATTATTTATAACCGCTTTTCGATTTTTCCTACGGGGGAGGATTCGTCTTAGAATTGGTTAAAAAACAGTTCGCATTTTTTTCGCAAATTTATTGGTTCATTATTCAATACTAATCTAATCGTCCAAGAAAAAAATAATTTCTAACCCGTCAACACTTTTTTGACGAAATTATAAAAGCTACATTCTTGAAATTCCCTCTAAAAACGTTCTTGGTTTGACAATGGCTCAATTCTTTAACCAAATCGCTACCTCAATTTTAAGGGTATTTTTAATGTGCTTGGGAGGAGGATAGTCGTGGTATACAACGTTTTTTCAGACAGGTGAAATGGTATACATTTCTATAGAATTTTGGACGCTAAATCGAATGAGATCATAGTGGGGTAGATAGCTTCAATGTCACTCGAGTTATCGCATCTTTCGTGTGTAATTTTCGAGATCATCGAAATTCTGAACTTGGCCACGATGGTATATCTTACATAGAAGTACTATGTGATCTGTGCACATTTCTGTTAAGTTCCTACATAAAGCATCTATATTTTTCTTATCTGTTATTCATAAATTTTTATAATTGATGAGGTTTTAAAAAATTTTTCTCTCCTTCCATATAAATAGGAATGCTGGTTTTCACATAAACTACCACTAATACAACTATTTTTCTCGTGTTCATTCACAAGGAAAACTTCGTGCATTTACTGATGAAGCGGCGGTTTTTTAAAATTGAAATTGAAAGTATTTAGAATGCAATAATTATAGTTGCTTTGAAAGTATTTTTACTGTTATGGGGATACAATTTTTAAAATAAATGTGTCCTTATTGGTCAAGCTGAAGTCCCGAAAACGGCTTTTGAAGTTCGATCATGTCGAATGCCCCTGCCAAGTTACCCTATTTGCTTAATAAGTGTCTACGATCAAATAGTCGTTGTATCTCCTAGAATACCCCATCAAATTGGATGACATTTTCATTTTTAAAGGGAAAAATTAGCCGTTATTGGATTTCGGTTTGCGCTCAATACTTCCTTGATATCAACTCAATTTCTATCTGGTGTATTGTTAGAGAAGGCTTCTTTTATAATTCCATAATTTTGTCAAAACAGGTCGAATTGCGTCATCCTTTCATTTGTCCCTGTCACTTTCTAATATCTAAAATCAGTTTTCATCGCTAATACATTTACTTGCTCACTATGTGAGCGTGTAAATTTTTCCTCTCAGTCAATCGTCCATTATTCAGTGGCTAAAATTGCACCCGATAGCATCGGTTTTGCTGGCGTCGAGAAACGGACGGCGTAGGACGAGAAAAGCGGTAGATATGATTCAGAACTTCTTAGGCCCCTCCTACGCTACGCGCCCACTTTGTTCTGTTAGCACTGCGTTTTGTATCTCGTGCCGATGGGAATTCGCTTCCCGTATTTTTTGTTTCGTTATAATTGCATATTATGTCATCCGAAGAAGATAGGAAAACGTTTCTTTGCGATGTTTCGTTCCGAAATTTGAGAGTGATGATTTTATTGGGTTTTGAATGAATGGAAAACGTATTCAAATTAATAAAATAAAGTAGAATTGATTTAAAAAATTAATTCAAATACAAATTAACGAAATGGATAACAGTTTGATCCAAAGGGAAATGTATTTAGAAGAAATTTGAACGCATTCCCTTTGGATTAAGGAAAATTATGTAAATTTTGGACGAAAATAATGCCGGTTAAACAAACTACAATACAGCTCCAGTTTCGAACACGTCTCCACAGTTTTCTGTAACTGAGCGGTTGACAGTTGGCAGCGTTTATTTTTGTTAGAATAAAATCATCAATATTCTGAACTGGTCGCAGAGCTAACTTACTTGATTGGACGTGCCTTCGATCTCGTTTTTTTGCCTAAAGGCTTTCCATTCCGAAAATGTCCGTACTATTATTTGCGTCGATGTTCAAAACGTCCATCGCTTGCCCTTAGCTCGTGGGTTCGCTTTAGTTGTGTCCTGGAGTTCAGGTTCGTCGGCTACAGCCTTCGAAGTGACAGGTAGTCTGGTTCAGCTGCTGGACCAGGTATTTCCAGTCGAGTCAACTTGCAAGATCTCGGTCGTGAGGTTCGAAGAAGCTCCATTCAATTCACCCACTGACCCGATATGAGAGTTGTCCGGCCGCTTCTACCGAACGAATTTCACCTTCGCTTTTTTAGCTTTACAAATTGCGTCCATTTTTCAACTTGTGCGACCTTACTTAGTAATAATTATTTTCCCTCTTATGCGAATTCTCTCATTTTCTAGCTTCGTCGCTCACTAAACTCATCTGCATATCGATCTATTTGTTTCCTGTCGGTGTCGTAGGCGTTTTGTTGCTGCCTCCTCTTATCTTTACCTTTTTCGAATGACTGAGACTGAGACATTCCGGTCAAGGTCGCCTCCCTCTCCGGTGCACATCGAACTGATTAAATATTCTGAGTGTTCTTCCTCCAAGCTTGTGCTATGAATACTTTTCGTCAACAGGTAGCGTGAAAACAACATTGTTGAAGTAGAATGGTATTCACCTCTTTCTAGAACTTGGCGATAAGTTGGCGGAAAATAATAAGTTGGTAAAAGCAAGTTACAGTACGTGTCTATTGGCGATATCATGATAGTAAAAATTCTAATCGAAAAATTTACTGCAATTTGTTGGCTGGCGATTAGTCTTTCGAAGTAATAAACAAAATGGTAGCACCTTTTTCTTATTTATTTTCTGTTTCAGCGCATCAAAATTATTTGTAGTTAGTTAATATTGAGAAGGAAAATGGCATAGTGCAACCAAATTGACAGATAGACCAGTCTGTAATGAATTAATAATAATAAAAAGTTTATTTTCCAGCTGCAAGCCTAATGAATGACTTGTTGAAATCTTAGGCGATCAAATAAGTAAAATAGGAGCCTTCGGTTTTTTCAGTTTCGACGAACGGCGTGCTTGCTAAGTTTGAATATTTTGTGGTTCTGAAAGCGTATCTATTGACCTTGAATGGGGTAATCTGTAGCGAGGTTGTTGTCGAAGTTTCTATAACCTGTTGGTACGTTAGAATCCAGGAAACTTTGTCGGGTCGAGATGATAGGATTTGATCCGGCCGTACCTCTTATCCTTGCGGTTCTATGTGCCCGAGGGGACCGTTTTCCGTCAGGAGGGCAGCAATTCTAGTCATGATCGCCAGCCAAGGCATCGTAACTAGAAGAACTTCTACGACGTAGCGGACCGTCGATCATTTCTCCGCCTCAGACGAGAATCCCTTTGGGAAAATATTTTTCGACATTATTTCACTCATTTCCGACGAATAATTAATATAAGGCGATAATTAATTGAGCCGTCGTCGCAGAAGTTCGAGATCACTCAAGACTAATGACTGTCCGAGTGGTATAATTATCACGTGCTCATTTATCCCTTGCGGTTCCGCTAATTAATTTTCGATTCGAAAAATGATTACGATACTAATCTTGGGAGAATATTCGTTCGCGGACTGATCAAACAATGGAGAAATCGCTCAATTATATATTGTCCGTTATTTTCGGATTTGTATATCTGTTTGTTGGGCTGATCCCTAGTCCTGAATAGGAAACTCTTCGCTAATTAGGCCTGGCTTAAATACTTATTTGACATAATACATAGAAAATAATACCTAGGCCGATTTTTGAACGATAGAGAGGCGAGGAAACTGAATAGCTGTAAAAACTATCGAAAACAAGTTGATCTCATATTGTTGCGAATATGTCTTCTTTTAAGCTTTCGTTTTCGCTGCAAATTGTCTGTCTCAACATTGACTGAAAACGCTAAGATATTACTAGTTTTGATGCATCAACATCTCATTTGACCGAATGAAACTGATGGTTATTTTTCGCGTGTTTTACTAATTATCTATCACGATAATTTATTTCAAAAGATTTTGGAACGATCCTGGGACTTCTTCATACAAAACCCGGGCTCCTGCTTCGAGTAAAAATTTCAGTGCTCAGGAACATCATATTTTGTAAAAATATTTGACCGATGTAACGATAGATAGAATCAAATTGAGTCTAGCAGTGCTTATGAAAAAATATTTGTTCTGTCGGTAAAACATTTCAAGAATTTCAGTCGGTCGCGGAGCAGAAATGAACGAAGTAGTTTGCGTCCTTTAGGCTCTTATCGATTTCTGCTGCTGGGAGTTCTCATCTCCGGTTTCCTGATCTCATCCCATCAGGCCACAGTTCCATCTACGAGGCTTTCGTTCGTCGCAAGTTATCTTCCTTGTTTTTGAGTTCAGCCTCTGATGGGTTAGAGCCAGCGAACGAATTTCCTCCAATTACCTTCCTTCAGAAAAAGCCGTTGATTGTCGCGTTCCGCAGATGCAACCTCTAATTTCAACTGGAAGGCTCATAGCTCTATTAAGCGTCTTCTTTCCTGCGTCGGGTCAAATATCTGAGAAAAAATTTCTCGCCCGTTATTTACTCGACGTTTCTATTTTGCAAGGAACCAAATTGTTTGGCAATTTAGTCGGGAATATTCAATGCCATGAGCTTACTTTTTTCCATAGTTCTGTGTTTTTTCGACTCTTTTTCAATAGTATTCGCGTTCTTTGGGCAATGGCCGAATTGTCGAAGTAGATTAGTTTACCAGAAGCCATGAGACGCAATTTTTGAGTTTAGTAATTTTTTGAGAGGTCCCAATATCTCGATTTTGTGCTCATAGGTTTGTAGGCTAGTACATTCTATAGCTAACGTTTGTGTAGCAGTCAAGTCATGATGATGCCTTCCAAGGGTCTATTGTCTTCGTTGTTGCTATGGTCATAATCTCCTTGAGGTCCAAAATGGTCCAACTTTCACCACTTAGGGCAGTCCAAGGATCTTCACGCCTTCGTCCTTATCCTGGCTTCGCATCTGCGTTCCATTCTATCCTCCACATCCTTAGGTCTATCGTATCAAGTCATCGTCATCTTACCCTTTATATTCTCTTCCCTTTCTTAGGCCTGTACTCAAATTCGACGTTATGTCGCTTCCTTTTGTCCGCTGGAGGAAAAGATGAATATTTATATCAGACATAAAATAATTTCCACTTATACTAGGCATATAATATCTTCTTTTTTTAATCTGAGGTTTTCCTTCGTTTTTCACGCCATAATGGTAATAAATCTAAGTAATATTTTTCCTCTCAGTTTCATTCCCAATAATGAGCGGAGTCCAACATGCTTATTAAATCCAATTAGAAGGGATCGTGATTATAGTAGTCGAATGTGTGGTGCTAGGCATTGAAGGAAGCAAAAATACGTTGGGTCATGAATATTTCTTCTAGCAGTGGTCTGTTTGAGTCCTGCGGCAGAAAATCGTATTACACCGAATTGCACACACGTTTGTCATCATGCTGTTTATCACACGAGGCTTTAAGTTGGCATGTGCATTCAACTGTGGTCAACAAAGGTATAAAGTTGGAATATTAAATATTCCAGGATAATATATTAGGAAAAATATTCCAGAGGAAATTTTTCTCGCAATTATTATTTTTTTTTTTTCAACTCTTTTACATCTTACTGGTGCAGTTTTACTCTTTTGAAAGCAAGCTACTCATTAAAAATTCAATAGACTTTCCTGCCGCCGAATCGTCAAAATGAATCCGTTTTTTTTTTCTATCGTCCTGGAAGACAAAAATCTTGTTACTTCGTACTTGTGATGAAATTTTATAGCGTCGAGTTCTCATCAACTTGCAGCCTCCCAGGAGCCTTCATTTGACGTCAGGTCAAACAAAAACGAGCCCTTACCGCGACCGCGATGGAATGTCCGCCACATCCGCCCACCCTTTGTCTGAAGCTTGTCCTTAATTCTCGCTCCGTTATATCTTCATTATTCCTATACACGACGAGTAGAATTATCTCAATAGTGTTTGGATGGATTCACGTAATACCTGTTGTAATTGTTAAATTTTTTTTGCAATTAATATTTTACATTTTTTCACGACTCGTTTGTTACATTTTTACATATTTTACCATAGATTTTTTCACATATTTTACCATAGATGTTTTCACATATTTTACCATAGATTTTTTCACATATTTTTAATTAAATTTTTTCACATTCATTTTTCTTCTTTCATTTTCCAATAATAGCTGAATGTACGTGCAAATTTTAGTATGCGCTTTTCATGAATGTTTCGATTTTGTGATTGGTTGTACCTGTTAGCCGAGTCAAACATGGTATTTCTGTGTGATCTATACACAAACAATTGTTTATTGGAAAATCAATGATATTAGTATAATGTATGGGAGTGTTCAGCTGCTTTTCTCTCTAGGTTTAAAGGTCGTGGGCCAATTATGACGAAAATTTCCTACTCAAAGACATTACGGATTAGGATAAGTGGGGCGGAAAAGCGAGGGCGTTTCGGACGCCTTTGTAAAGCAGATAGGGCAGAAAACATTGGAGGTAGAAGCTTCTGGAGTCGTTGGAGATTGACTCGTTGTAAACAGAACAGGAACAGGTATTGATTGCTTCGAACTGGTGCGATATTGCTTGGAATTGAAACCAGGTGGGAACGTCTTTATTTTGCCAGTTTTGCGAGGTAAAGTTCCGTTTATTCGTCGAAATTTATCATTATAATTACCTGGGGATTTTGTTTAGATTTATATCAATAATTAATCCTACGCTGATTTTTGTAGAGATTGCAAAGTTGGTGAAATTCTAGCAATTGAAAAGAGCTATTTCCTAGTTGGAAAGGGCATGCTTTTTAATAACACTGACCTGCTTATGGTAAAAACGTATTTACGGATCGTTAATGCATTTTTACTACGTTAGTATTAATCAAAGTAATTAACATCGGCCTTGTGCCGAGTGAACGCTGATTAATAAGCACCGGAGGTTTACCTCCAGCCCTCTAGCTCCTTTTCAGTTCAAAAATGAACAATAGGCGTGCCTTTTGTTTTATTTGGAGAGCCGCGAAGAATGGATTACCTTTTGCTTGGGTTGCTTCAGCAAGAACGTGCCTATCTCGTCCTCTGCACATCTCCGAAGACATTGCCGTCTCAGGGACTTAACGTGCCTTTAACGCAATGTTAATTTTGTCCAATCTTTGCGACCTTTCTATTCGCCTTATTTGTGAACCTTATCCTTTACTTGTTCTATCCATAAATATACCTCGTAATTCTACATTGAACAAGCCTTGTTTTGAGTTCGGAAAACAAAATCGAGCTGGATTCATTGATTAAGAAAATTGAAGTGTCATGATTGACACTGATGTATTTCTTTTTTGAATAACCGACAAATCACCTTCGTCAAACTGACGTTTTTCGTGTAATGAATAACTCCATTAATTGGAAGATTTTCTAGGAGAAATTATTTCTTCTACCTGATTATCAATATTTTGCTAATTCTGGAGACTAAAACGTGACTATTCTCAATAATGTGAAGAAGATGAAGTATAATAATTTTGAATATTTCTTTGTTTCAGGTGAGCGATAAAATAAGTCATCAAAAACCGTAAACGAGTAAGCTTTTTTTTCTTTTTTCAACAACCAACGATATTTTGAATTTGAATTTTGTGAAATGGTTTTTATGGATTTGTATAATGGTTTTTGAGTTATCGGGGCTTCTGAGAGCGCTAAATTTCATCATGATCATGTGCTTTCTTTTCTTGATAAACTATATACCCTTGGCGAAGTAAATCATACCTTGGTTTCATGACGCGTTTCATTCACGCGGTTTGAAATTTGTGTAGTCGGTTCAGAACGATTTCTCTTAGCTGAAAGCTGCCAAGCGGGTTTGTAATGGCGGGAATAATGGGTTGCTTGTAGTTCAACGGTACAATGTTGGCAGCAGCACTAGCTGAGGCTAGTAACGTTATGTTGTCTCCACTAGAAAGCAGGAGGGTCGATATCACCTTGGGTCGATATTCCTCTAAGTCTTGAACACACCGCTAGATATCAGCTGTTGGCCGTTTGCAATCATTGGTTCCAAAATTTGTATACGTAACAGGTAAGCCACCGGCCAAGAGTAGGTTTTACTGATCTAAGTATGTATGTTTTCTCATGGAATTTTTTGTAAGAATTTTATTTTTAATTTTTTTTTACGAATTTTGGTTTATTAGTCAATAATAAACCATTGTTATTGCTCACGAAACGAAATTATAACCTCCCTCCCCTAAAGGTTTGATATTTATGTTTGAAGGCATGCAGAATCAGAATATCCATTAAAAATATTCTGTCCGCCCGCCGTCAAATTTTCTGAGGAAACATAGAGAACTATATGTTCCAAATTTTCAACAACAATCATTCTTGGTCTAACAATTGCTCAAGCTTTCAGCCTAAGCGCTATCTCAATTTTATGGGAATTTTTGGGAGGTTTCAAGGGGGAAAATTCTTAGGGAGGTTTTTGAAACACGGGTGTTGTTTTCTTTGGTTTTTTTGGCGCTGAATCGAATGGGACCATAACGTAGTCGATAGATTTAATTTTATCACAGTAATTACGTAATTTTCTGTGAAGTTTTCGAGATTTTGAGATATTTGGTATAACTTGATCATTTGTGGAGCTATAAAAATCGTTCTAAACTCGTTGGACAGCTGGTCAAACGTCTTTAACCGTTTCGTTGCCCAACGACGTTTGATAAATTTTATTTCAAATTAAATACTTGACGATAATAGAAATATTTAATTACGATAGTTGGAAAGGAGTTTTCCCTTACAGTTACCAATATGTTGTTAGGCGGAAAGGATCGCAGGAGTTTGGGTTAGTACTGATACAAGTGGATGGTCTTTCCGAATCATGGTTGAAGCTAAAAAATTATAAACACTACAAGTATTTGCAGCGTTTTTAAAAAATCGATTGAATTTGTGTTTTAAACCATTTTTTTCCCCCAGTTAATTGGGTGAGAAAATTTTAGGCAAAACCATGCTCAGATTTGTATCAGCCCTGAAAATTGGCGAACTATGGTTGTTGAAGTCTCAAGGTTAAAAGCGTAGAAGAATATTTAAATTGAAAAATAAGAGGTTATTTGAAAGGGGGAAGAATAGTTTAAATAGGAATGTTAGAACGTAATCGTCTCAAAGATTATTTCGAGGAATAATAAATAATCTCGCCTTAATATCAACATCTTATATTGCTCATAAGAAAACAATTAATCAACCTGACAAGCTATCGATGTGCAACAGATATAAATCAGTCGATTTTAACAATAAACTGACCACTTCATCATTAGAATTATCAGCTCAGTTTTCGGTTGGAACACGCTACCATTTTACCATTTGCAGTCTTTTTTTTTTTTTACTTTCTTGCAAGATTATTTTTATGTCTGCAATTATGAACTTAACTCATAGTATCCATTTTATATTATTTACGAATTGTTGCGAAACCGCCTTTCAGCTCTGAAAAAAATTAATATTCGATTTTGTAATTGCGAGTGTAATATTTAAGTAGCCAACTGCTCAGCGTAGAAAATTGCTTCGCCCTTATTTTTCAACTATAAAATAAAAAGGTTCGTTCCGTCCCCCGCTAACAGCTCTTTGGCCGAGTTGTGAAATGGCCTCACACCCCTCGAAATGATACGTGTAATTTTCGAAATCTTAATAAACTCGGATCCTTGCCCCGGTTCGTGCTTTGCATCCGGTTCTATGCCAAAACTTGACACCAAAGCCGCCGGCGGGCGAGTTTCCGCATTATCCCTTTTGTCCAGCGTCTTTTGTCGTCGTCTACCGCAGTTCTGTTATCCTGGGTCAAAACGCAAGGGAGGACCGGTAACGGATGAAAGCAGTTGCGAAATTCGGACCCTTTTTCGCCCTTGCGTTTTTATTGCATACGAAGAACTCCGCATTTACAATGGTCGGCAGAGAAGTTAGGTTTCGCTCTTGCAATTTTGATCGCTCGTCTCCGCCTCGGCTTTAGTGCATTTGCATTCTTCTGCGCCGGAGAAGATGATCCGGATCTTCGATCATTTTTCACCGACACCTTTGCCCGGTCGTTGGCCAAGGTTGGAACGTGATGACAGCTCTGACATTCGTTTCCCATTTAGTCAACTTGCTGTGTATAATAGGAGTTATTCTTTCACAACATGTTGACACCGCTTGACTCGAGTTGAGTGATTTATGTGCGCGGTTGCTCATTCTCATCCGCAGATATACAATTGCAACCGTAATGCTTTTGCCAATTTAACTTCTGAATCAGCGTAATTACGGGTTAAATTGTGAGATGAATTAAAAATAACTCAATAGAGCGAGAATATTTGCGCAGTCGAGGAAGAGAACGACTGGAGGATTTGTTTTTCGATGTAATTTTTTTGCCCTCGAGCACTTTCGCCAATAGTTGCTCCTTCCGTCTATTTATAACGTCTATCCATCTCGTGATTCAATCGCCTAACGACGATGGCTCAGTCGAGTAGAGGTCATATAACATTATTTTCTTTTTAAGATGATGGGATAGTTGCCATCCTTAGAGGTGACTTCACTGAAATTTTAACTGGTAAATTATCTTACCGTATCACCTACAGACATCTTCACAATCTTATTCGTCTTTTCATGATAATGGCAATTTGAGTATTAATATTTGAGTAATATTCACAAAATTTGGACAACGTTCCCTGATTAATTCGAGAAGATCCAGCTTTGATATGCAGAAACGTCTGGGAACATGAGAATAATTTTCTTTCATCTTCTACTTATATTATTCAATAATTTTTTTTTATATTATATTTTAATTATTAATTAATTAATTAATTATTATATTTTTATATATTATATTTAATTATATTATTTAATAATTTTTTTTTAATAGGTACTAAGTTTACTTCTTTTACTTCCATTGATTGCATAAAAAATGTGTTAATGTGGTAAGTATTTGGGATCGGAGGTTGGGAACTCGTCCTAAAAGTCAATTTGGAACGGAGGTTGGATGTAGAAAAAACATAGTACTTTTCTTAGAAACAATATCTGAACATAAGTTTCTTTTGTCCAAAAGTGAAAATAAATAATAAAATCGTTACAAATTGTTACGTATTGGTCATAAGATTTTTTTTAAATTTGTCTTTTTTTTAATAAATAATGTTTAGGCGCAGAGTTTATAATAGCATAGCTAAGTTGTTTTTCCCTATGTTCAATGCTCAAAAATGAAAATAGTGCTGCTGACAAACGGTATGAACCATGCCATATAAGTATATGATGTTTTGTGTATGGTATTTGTCCGAATTAATTTTTGTCAACTAAACATCGTTTTCAATCGTTCATTGGAATAATTTTCTTTCATCTTCTAAATTTATTATTCAATAATATTAATATTTATTTATTTTATTGTACTAAGCTTACTTTTCTTACTTCCAATGATTGCATGGTAAATGTGTTAATGTAGTAAGTATTTGGGATCGTCCGAAAAATTAATTTGGAACGGAGTTGGATTTGGAAAAAATATATAGTAGGTACTTTTCTTAGTAACAGTATCTGAACATAATTGTCTGTGGTCAAAAAGTGGCAAAAGACGTTATAACTCCGTGAAAAGTCAATGAAATTTTCAGAAAATTTGACCTGTGCTAAATTAGCCGTTTGAAGTACTTCCAATAGATAATCGTCCAAATTTTTTTCTCTTTTGATATTTACGAGCAAGTTGAGTCTTTATTTTTGAATATTGAAGGTTCTAAAATGTTTTATTGCTAGTAAAGGACGGTTGATTTTTATCGATTGGCTCACACACCGTACTTCCGCAATATTTTCGTTCGTTTTTCTATTTTTGAATCTCATGGCTTGTTTTAAACGCGTGTTGCGGTTTTGCTTTTATCGAACAATCTATTCGGAATGCGACGTGTTTCGGTCGCAAAAATATTCATATTGCCTCTTACAATTTACGCGCGCTAGCCTGTTAAAGAGGTTTTTCATCATTCAAAAAGACATCTCGGTTTTCATGGCAAATCGTCGCCGTTGAATAGAATGAAAAGCCGAGTTAGTCTTGCACCATTCACCCCGTTGAAACGGCGCTCGTAAATCTAACGATTTAGATTCGTAACCGAGGTAATGATTGGGCACTGAAATAGGCAAAAAACATTCGGCCCTCTTATAATGGGAGCATAAATTGTCACCCGAATAGGCCGTAAATCTCCAGAAACTAGGGGGAAGTCTTGGTACGGCCGTGTTCGATCACCTGAGTATCGAATGGTCCTACCAACAGCTGGAGGAGCTAGGGTGAATCTAAGTTAGAAGGGCAGATGTCTTGAATATAAGGGTAATCCGCGATCCCGTCGGCCTTTTCTCCGAGGGTACGTTCTTCAGTACAAAAGGTGTACAGATTCGGCAACTAAGAAAGATATGTCTACCATGCGCCTCTACCTGGACGCGTTCTGTAAGTCCGAATCCTCGTCAAACTCCTTGACGAGCAGCCTTTGTTTGCTCGGGTTTTGTTTAGGATCATGCCGTTCCGCTAACGGTCCCGTTGGGAAAATCCGATCCGAATAAGTCAATCAAGATACACTAAGTCCATCACTTTCGAATATTTCCGGCCTGGAAGGTCACGCTAATCCAAGACTTAGTTTTTTGCCCCTTGAATTCAAACAGTTGCGATGTAGAATTAGGGCGAAGTCCTCATGTATGGGATAGGATGAGATTTCGCTTCAATAATCGAACGAGAAATGCGGTATAGAATACGGTTTAGTAGGGATCGAACTTTTAAATACGAGAGGATAACATTTTATCGAATTCGGAGCATTTTTCCAGCCAGGGGACCCATAAAAACTGAGAAATGGACGAAATATGAGAATAAAACAGAAATGTGTTAAAACCTCAGCGATAAAACGCTGCAAATGATTAGTATAGAACGATTTTTATTGCTCCAAGAACTCTCGATTTATACTCTCATGCCAAATTTGAGAAAATCTCACAAATTTTACGCCAATGCTGAAATGCTTGATACAAAATAAAACCTTTTTCTGAAAAAAAGTTCAAAAAAAGAATTTTCTCCCCCTAAAAACCCCCAAAAATACCCTTTAATTGAGGTAACGATTTGACGACGCACAGAATTTCTACATCCCTTGAAACGTAAACAATAATTTTGGGGGAGTTAGAAATTTTTTTCTTGGTTGGTTATTATTGAATAGTAAACCAAAACCGAGCATTGTCTCCTTGGCATTACGAATATTTAAAATCTCGAGCGTTCAAATAAATTCATTCTTGTGGCCAAAAAAAAATCAAAATCAATTTAATTGAAAAATTTATTGTAATTTAATTTAAAAATGGAATACAATTTCATTTAAAAATTCTTAACCTAATTAATATATTATATTAAATATATTATTTAATTATTATATATTATTTAATTTAAAAATTGAAAACCTGAAAGAAAAAAAATGAACGCTGGGTGAGTGGGAAGTAAATTATCCGAAATTCAGTGACTGTCAATTTTATACGATAATTGAGAGTGGTTTTTTATCTAAACACTTTTATTTATATTTTTTTTTCTCTTTGTTTTTGGACACTAGTCTAGAACTTGTTTGAACTTTGACATGTATGATTCCGAATTCACCTTCGGTTCTATTTCGAATTTCGTCGACTATCCCAATAATTCCATTTACTACGTAAAGAAAGGAAGTTGAAAAATTTTGCTGACGACCATTATTTAGAAAACCTAAATATTAGGGCTGTTCAACACGCATGTTGTCCAGACTAAACGTTGCCATTTTACCTAATGGCCGTTGTTAATAAATCTTTCTAACTCTCGAGGCGAATCGATGTTGTTTTTGCGAGTCAACTCTCGTGCGAAATCGAATATACTTGAATGTTCATCTGACTACGTGTACGTCCTCGATGCGCCTTCGAATCTTATCCAGCTGGAAATTGTAACGTATTATCTGAGTTGTTCACTGTTGGTTTACGGTGTCAACACGTTACGGCGTACTTATTCCTTCATGAAAGGGCCCGTTGTTTGCTCGCAGTCGTAAAATATGAAGTTTTCAAATATCTTCAAAACTTGGACTGATCCGAGTCTCTAACTTTTTCTTGATATAACCCAATTGTTTTTTTTTTCTCTCCATATTTTCAATTTTTTTTCTGGGCTTTTCAGAAAAATGCGTTGAATAGAATACAATATTTTTTATTATTGATCTGTGCAATGTTAAAATGGGCTAAATTCATGTCAAAAAACGCTGCAAATGATTGTACAGTGGTTTATTATTCCTTCGCTTCAATAATGATTTAAGAAGACGATCCATTTGCGATTTTAATTATTCCGAACATTTGTGAACGTTTCCACCGAAAAACAGATGGTAACCATAGGAGAAAACTGCGTAACAACTATTGTAAATTTAATCATTTTTATTTTTCTTAATTTCCTAATTAAAAGCTAAATATTTTACCTAACGGTACAGCTGGAGAGAGTGTTTGACGACCATTCCAATGAGTATAGAATGATTATTTATAGCTCCAAGAACTCTCGAGTTATACCCTCATGTCAAATTTCTGAAAATCTCCCAAATTCGGCACAAAAGCTGCGATAACTCGAGAACCAATAAAGCTATCGACCCCGCGATGATCTCATTCGATTCAACGTCCAAAAATCTATTGAAATTGATACCAAATACACTTTTTACGTAGGACGAAGATTGATTTTTGGTGTAAATTTCAAGAATTTAGCTATTACCTATAGTTTGGCTGGATAACTGCTATAAAAAAAAAAAAAAAAAAAAAAAAAAAAAAAAAAAAAAAAAAAAAAAAAAAAAAAAAAAAAAAAAAAAACAGATTTTTGTTTATTGGACATTCGGATTCTACATGCCTTGAAACGTAAAATATCAAATTTTGAGGGGGGTGTAGAATTTTTTTTCTTGGGTGATTACAATGGTTTATTATTGAATCATAAACCAAAAGAAAATGTGCTCACTTGGTTCAATCGCAATAAAATTGAGGTAGCGATTTGGCTGAAGAATTGAGCCATTGTCAGGCCAAGATTGATTTTTGGTGAAAATGTCAAGAATTCAGCTTTTATAGTTTCGTCAAAAAAGTGTTGATGGCGGACGGACAGAATTTTTTTTATTGGATATTCGGATTCTTCATGCCTTGAAACGTAAAACATCAAATTTTGAGGGGTAGATAAAATTTGTTTGGGCGATTACAATGGTTTATTATTGAAAAATAAACCAAAATTCACAATGACAAATTAATTTCGTAAATTACCGTTAATTTGATAAATTTCCGAGTGACTCGTGGAAAATAATTTTCATCGTTAGTAGTTATAGAATGTGCACGTTGCGCAATCGTATTCGTTCTTATGGAACAATTCGTTTGAGCGATTTCACGAATCATTTACTCGCTGTGACTGAGGAATTGCACTCTATTATAAATCGCAGGGTTGAGCGAATTAAATGTTGGCTCGGTCAAGCTGCGCTCAGACACCTGCCGTTGTTGTAATGTCCCGTCGATCGGGGCGTGTTCCCGTTTAACGAGGCGCCTCGATCGGACGTTGCTATTTCATTCCATCTGGTGACGCTCGGACGCACGTGGATCGCGAACGATTTGTCAGTCTAAATTATATTTCATGATCCGCAGGCCGAGGGTGAACTGCCGTGATATACTGTACTTAGGAGGGCACGTAGTTACAAATAACGACTGACCGGTTTCACGCTCGTTAATGTCGCCGAGTTTTCCTTGGCGGCGCGTCTGAAAAAATACGTGAAACTAGGGTGATTCAGGAGGGGAGGAAAAAACGGAGCGTACAAGAGAACGACTGTTGCGATTAGGGAAAAAACGCTCAAGGGACGTACCCCTCCGTTTCATTTTAGTGTCGTTTTACTAGTCTCGTTTGGCGTAAATTTGTAGAGTGGGAATTATTCACGATCCGTGGCGCCGAATGGGACATTAAAGTTGTTAACAACCGAGGGGTAGGTTATTCGACACGAGTGATCTAATTTGAAATTATTTTTTGGTTTATTATTCAATTTTTGGTTTATTTTTTCAATAATAAACCATAGTAATCGCCGGAGAAAAATTTTCTAACCCTCCTCAAAATTAAATTAAATTAAATTAAATCAAATTTTGATTTTACGTTTCAAGGCATTTAGAATCCGAATATCCGATAAAAATTTCTGTCCATCCATTCAACACTTCTCTGACTAAACTATGAAAATTGATTCTATAGAGTGGTGATCGAATTACATATATATTTGTTATAGGATCCCATATTCTTGTGTTCACCTAATTATATTTTTAACTGAAGGAAAACTAGGAAATATCTTCAATTTAATTATTATAAATTTTCTTATTACATAAATATTATCAATCGTGTGTATTAATCGCCTGAATATATGGCTGAAAAAATTGTCCTGCGAGCATTCCAACGAGTAGAGAATGAGATCATAGCTTCACAGAATCTTCGATTTCTCGTATTCTTGAAAATTGTTCACAAAAGCTGCTATAGTTCAAAGTTGTAGTTTCATTCGATTTAGCGTCCGAAAATCTATTGAAATCAGTGCTATAAGCGCTTATCTCTTCAAGCAACGGAAGGTTTAAATTGCCCCTAAAAAACGCACCTTTATAACGAAAATCGTTTCGTACCGTAGGGTCACACGCGGTAACTCCACGTTATTCATATTATAATTTGTGATTTTTCCATTTTCGAGACTCCTGGCTAGAAAAATGGTCTAATTTTGACAAAGATTTGACTTGAATTAATCTGAGCAACTGCGTGGTTTTTTATTATTATTATTTATTTATTTTTTTTTTTTTACCTGCAGAATATTGATTTTTTCAAGAGAGAGAAAACTCATATTGTCTGTTCCTGTCGCAAAGTGTCCTTTGGTTGAGGGAAACTTGAGGTGACTCATTCTCCAGTTTTCCATTCCCGTTCTGCCTAGATCGTGCCGAGCCTATAAATTTTGATTCTGGTTGAATCCAAGCTGGGCAAGTAATAAATCTATCGACATTGCTTCAAATCGCAATTTAAATTGGGTTCATTGTGTGAGCGACTTTTCACGATCGTTCACGTTTTAAAGGCTGAAGACTTTCGGAATAATTTATATGATTCATTTTTCATCTACAGTAATCTACCTACTTTAATGTGCCCTTTATAAACATTTCTTGATTTTATAACCGGTTGCTCTTGTTATCGACTCGAACATGGAAATACCGTGCGGTCTATAATACACTCCAATTTTTTTTCGTATCCTGCTTCCGCGATTGCTATGTAACCGTAGGAATGAGGAACTCGAAATAGATTAGCTTGTTTTGGGTAGACGCGAAACGGATACTAAAGAGGCCGGTGATGAACGCGATTTTCTTTTCTAACCGAAACTATCGGGTCATTGCCGCCTCTTACCGCAAGTGGCCTCGACGATTTCAGGCTGAGATGAAGGGAAACGCATAAATGAGCTTACTCCATGTCTGCTATAGCCAACCAAGGCCGGAAAATAGCCGTAGATGAAACTAGAGAGTGCAGCAGAGAAGGCTATGAGTACGCTTAGTCAAGCGTGCTACATTATTGTGCAAGCTAACTCAACCATTGTCAATGTTGGTGGGAAATCATCGAAAAGTTGAGCGGATGAATTTCAAAAATGCGAATTTTTCATCTTTCGAACATAGGGATCACAAATTGATTGATGGTGACTCCTTATCCGATTGTTTATTTCCGTTCTGGCTGTATGTTTGCATGAACGCCCTGAAGATGCCCGGCCGGGCGAAAGATCTATTCTCCTTCATGAGTGGTACTGAATATTCGTATACGTATGAGTGGTATACTGAATGTTCGGGACTCCTGAACTCCTGAACGTAGATTTCGTCTTAGGCCCCTATTTTTCATTTCTTCAATTTCCTATTTTATTATTTTCCTATTTCAATTCTTGAAATTTTTAATTCCCAATAATATCCCACACGCGGACTATGCTCGATTTTTCGAAATATGAACGTTTTAATATTTAAAAATAATTTTCTACAATTTTTTTTGTTAAAATTTCAAAGTTTAAAAAAGAATTTGTTATGATGCCTTCTCTTGGTTGTTCGTCGGAAGCAACCTCCAATTTAAAAAAAAAAAAAAATTATTCCATTTGGTTGCTGAGAAAAAGTGAGAATACTTCGAGCATTTCCCTCTCACTCGCTCACTTGTCCACATTAACTGACGGACAGTAACAGCACGAATTTTGAGAGTTTCTCTCTCATGGACGAAAAAATACACTGCAGGTAAAAAAAATATATAAAACCGCACAGTTGAATCGACACACGAACATAAAAAAATATGAATTTCCCCTCGTAAAACAAATAAAACTACCGCGAAATTCAGTTTGGCTCACAATACTTCCAATTACTACGTACGTGAACTTGGAAGGAAAAAATTAATAAATTTTTTTTCACTTTTGGGATAATTTTTCATTGTGCAAAATCGAGTTTGCCTGCCGTTTTTCTTGTAATAAATAATAAACAATCCAACATTCTGGTTTGAAAAAAATCAGAACTTCCATACGATTTCTCTCACATTCACGACGAAAACGGACGTTGATTTCTGAAAGAAAAATGTGACTGTATCAGGACACCTTGGAATTCAAACGAAAATGGACAAGCCGACCTTGAACTTGTGACAAGCGAGAGTTTTCGAGATAAATCTCCCGCTGCTGATGCGTGGAAGTTCTGACGCGGCTTTTGAAAACCGATGGCCTCGTTGACTGTCAACCGCTGACGAACGGACAATAGTTGGATAAAACTGTTGTTACATGGCATCCACGAAAAGACAAGGACTGACATTTGTAGAGCGCCAACTGACTTTTCATCGCAATACCGATCCACGTTTGAAGCTATTAACTTTATATAAATATACATTTGAATACACTTTTACAGTAAAAGTAGTTTGCGATGTTTTTAACATTAGAAATGTTGTATAAAAGTTTTTTTTTTTTCATTTTTGCGAAGGTGAAGTTTAGGTTTTTTTAAATTTGATTTCGAAGAGACGCCTTACCCTTTTGAAAATTATAGTTCAAACCACGAAAAAGCTCGCTAAAATGAAAATCTCTCTCACCTAAGTTCACGTTCCCACCACGATATCAGTTTTCCTACGGTGTAGTTGATTTGATTAAAATCCGTTTTCTGTTTAAACTCTAAAAAGTTGGATATTTTAGTAAAATCCGAGTCTCGCGAAAAACTCAGTGAGACTACTCATTTATTTTATATTATACAGCCTACTTTATATTTATGACCTACTTATTTATGTTGACAACAAATGTTTATGTTTTACAGACAAATAATTTGGTAATAGTTAAGCAATTGGTTTTTCTAGTGCTGTATATTTATGAATATAGTGCCGAATGAACTCAGTTGGGTTTCATTTTATTGCTGTCATTGAACTGGAGAAACGCCGTTTTCTCAATGTTTCATATCAGCAGTTACAACCGTGGGAATTCGAATTCTTCGCTTCTAAACATTTCAAAAACACCTTGGACGATTTCTGTGATGATTATCGGTTCCACGCGTTGAACGTTGTTTAATGTTTTCAGAACGGTTTTCGATAGCTCAGCTCGAAATACTCGCTCTCGAAATTGACTGGCCGCTTGCCCGTTAATTCGGCCTCATTTTTTCACCGCATTTTGCACAAATGAGACACATTTTCCAACAGTTCGGCAGATGCTCACACCTTATGGCCCGCATAATAGAACGCGACGAGTTTCCGCCCCCATTTCCATAACCTTGCACGCGTCCGGTCAGTTAACTCTGCATTTGCATCGAAATTAATTCGATCAAGTAGAAATTCATGTAGCGATCGAAATTCGATTAATAATCCTCATTAATTTCAGCCAGTGGAGCTCATGGGTTGATAAAATGGTTATTAATGAAGTGTTAATTGACGATTTCGTATTCATATACTAATTATATCGGTTTGAATTTCAATATTGGTATTTATTTTATTGATATCTAAAGCCTTGGCGCTTTCGCTTCGATTTGATTATTTGAACGGGTCCTCAAATTTATTATTTTTTCAAAAATTCTTATTTATGCTTGTTCATGTTTGACCTCGACGTATGCAGCGAACGTATAAGTTTGACTTTGATCATGTTTTTGAACATTTTAATTTGTAAACGCAGATGGTTTCTTTCGAGTCTTAATTTCGCGTGTTTTTGGCTAATTTTGAACTGTTTTCGTCCCAGCGCGACACAACAACTTGGCGTCATTTTATTCTTGGCCGACAGAAATAAACCGGTGTTGTAATTCTAGCAATGGCGTCTACATATCAGTTGGAAATCATTGAGGAGGACTACACCGTACAAAGTGTGTTCGAATAGTGTTTCTATTCTGATGGAATGTGTAATTGTGGTTTGTTATTGAATAATAAACTAATTGTAATCGCCAAAAAAAAAAAGTCCTAATCCCCCTCAAAATATGATGCTTTACGTTTCAAGGCATGTAGAATCCGAATATCCAATTAAAAAATTCTGTCCGTCCACCTTCAACGCTTTTCTGGCGAAAATATAATAGCTAAATTCTTGAAATGTTCAACAAAAATCAATTTTAGCCTGGCAATGGCTCAATTCTTGAAACAATTTTTTTTTTTTCATTTATTAACAACTGTACATATAAAAAGAAATACGCAAAAATTCTATGCTACTCCCCTTTTTAAGCAATGCTTGTGCTGAGGGGAGGAGTTCGAGTTAAGCATACCTATGTAACAGAACATCACATATTCGGGAACAAAAACTTTCATAATATTGTTCTGAAAAAATATTCATAAAAACCGCTACCTCAACGCTAAAAAATCGCTACCTCAATTTTAGGGGTATTTTGAGGGTTCTGAGGGGGAGAAAATTCGTATTTTCCTACGGTTTTTCAGAAAAAGCTGTATTTGGTATCAATTTGTATAGATTTTTGGGCGCTGAATCGAATGAGACCACCGTGGGGACGATAACTTTAGGTTCTCGCGTTATTGCAGCTTTTCTGTAAAATTTGGAAGATTTCTCATGAGGGTATAACTCGAGAGTTCTTGGAGCCATAAAAATCGTGCTATACTAGTTGGAATGCTCGTCGACCACTCTTCAACTCAACCGTAAGGCGAAAAATTCAGATTTTAATTTGAAAATTAACAAAAAAAGTAAATAAAATTAAAATTGTTGCCACGAATTTTCCCTTATGGTTACCAATCTGTTGTTAGGTGAACTTTCTCAAATGTTCGGAATAGTTAGTCACAAATGGATGGTTTTCTTAAATTATTGTTGAAGCAACGGAATAATAATAGTACAATCATTTGCAGCGTTTTTTTCCTCCTTAGCACGTCTTCGTTTCGAATTCGAATTTTCTTCTCTTAATTATTCCATTTACATTAACATTGTAAGTAAAAAAGCGAGTAAACATAGCAATTAATTTACTCCGCCAATAGTATTCTTTCCCTCCAAAATTCGAATAATAAATGCTCTATTGATACAGTTCTATTCTCTTTCGCATTTTAAAACAATCGTCGGCATTTCCTCTCAAAAGGAACCGTTCGCCCATGATATTCGTATTTGAAAATTAGATTCATCCATCTACTCGCGTGGGCTTTTGTTTCCAAGTGGGTGGATTCGTGGGCGCTGAGCAGGTGGTCGTCGTTGATTTTCTCAAGATCCTTTGACCTTTCTGTGTTTTGTATGTGGTAAAGTAATCAATCCGGTCGCTGAGCTTTCCATTATCGGATAATTTTCACTCCCTCGTGACAATGCGAGTATATATCGTCCGGAGTCGACGAGAGTTCGTTAGTCTCATGAGTCTTCTATATTACGTGTGTGAAGAGGGGCCTCTCTTTCTGCGCTTCGGTCGGAGGAGGGTCGTCTAGTGCGCATGCGCCATCTAACTTACTATAGAATTCCCATGCGCCGGCAGTTCGCCGCGAAACTTCTTATCGTCGTGAACTGGGCGCGCTCCGATGACGTCCTTGCGCTGTTTTTCGATCACGTCGGAGTGATTTTTCGATTCGCCGGTTATAAAAACATTTTTCCTGTAACGATCGCCTTGTGTAATGCTGGTAGTGAGTCAAGCGATGAAGTGGTTTACACCTGAGAAAAAATCATCCCACCAGGGCACTTCTGAGTCCCTTCTACGGAGCTTGAAACGACGATCGCTCCGTCTCAAAAGGCCCAAACATCCTCAGGCGTCGCAGCTGCTTGAAAAGCGAAAATCTGGTGAGTTTATTTGCCGCGAAAAACGTCGATGATAATTTTCCATGTATCGACCGTTCTGAAAATACGGACAACAATTATTTTTTAATTGTATTCTTCGGCACCAAGCGAAGAACTCGTTTTTTCAAGATAGCTGTGAAGATCACTTGAAGTTTAATCTGTTGTGAATTGAATTGATTTTCTGTAAATTTTCTAAATTATTTTGTTTATTGTTTGTAGGATAACTAGAAGTATTTTTTCTATTCTTATTCCACGTATAAGTTCATTAATTGGGCCTATTTATTTGTAGCATTTTATTTACCTGCATTTTCACTATGCTCAAAACCAAATAAATTGTCGCTAATAATTCAGTCGAATTTTCATAAATCGCAACGAACCATTAACAATCTTTCAAGATATTACAATTGTTAACTTGCGTTTGAAATATTTCTTTTTTATCCTTTCTATATTTTACCAAAATGAAAAATCATAATAGTACCTATCTGTATTTTAGTATTTCAGTTAGATTTCAAGTGTACTCTTTAATACCATTATTCAAACTTTTTTCATTCATTGACAAATAATTTTAGTACAATTTTCTTTTTTATATTTCTTGATTTTTTTCAAATTTTATCTTATAGAATAAAGTTGATTAAATCTGAGTTTTTGTTAGAATATTTGATCCAATTGAAGGACTGAATTTATTATGCTGTCGGTTAACTCTTTATTATTATTTTATTTCCATGCGTTAGAAGTATTCCGGTTTATTTTTACTTCAAAAACACCATATTTATCTTGCGTTTACATGATTTCCTTTGCTACAATCCAAAATCAGTTTCACTTTAGTTTTGAAACGTGTAAACCCGTAATCGTTGGAAATTGGGGGTATTTCTCAACGCGAAATACCATCGTTCAAAATAGATCGAATGTTTCCTCTTGTGAATCAGATGACTAACCTGAAATGTTTAGGAAACCTTTAACGGTTCTGTCTCAATGAGTAATGTGCTATTCGTATGCTAAAAACAACTCTCGAGGCGCTTTCTTGAAATCCTCGGGAAATTTTACTGTACTCAGTCGATGCTTCATATTTCCAAAAGTAGAACCATTCGAAAGCCTGCGAATTCTTCTCGGTACGTAACCGCTTGGTCTATTTTCGTCCCGGTTCCAAATATTAGGCGATTTCACTTCCAGCTACCCATTGCGATAATTCGTAATATACGTGGATTATTAATAATTATAGATAACTGCGTGGGAAATAGGTCGACCATTGAGAAAATCGACTTTCTATCCTATTAGCTGCGGTTTGTGAACGAAGTATTTCATTTGAATTATATGCTGTTGAATAATATGCGACGTCATTTTAATACTCGCCTTTAATTTAAAAATTTTTTTTAGAAATGTACTATTTTTAAAATGAATTTTTGATTGATTTATTTAATAATTTTATTTTTATTATTTTTATATACCTACATTTTCTTTTTTTTTCAATATGAATGCGATAAGTATAGCATTTGTCCCTATTGGAATGCGCTTGTTCTTATCCAATCCGATTCATCGCTAGATCAATGCTAATTATTATCTCCCTCATTAATACATTTTCGAGTAAAATTCGAAAAATCCAATTTTCGACCCTTTGTGCGATTGTGCGTTCATTATAACGATCTTCCCTCTGGGAAACCGCTTTGTATCATTGCCGTAACGTTTGTTAGCTGCTTTTGTAAAACGGAAGAACATCTGGCCAATTATGGGCCGTATGGTTTTAATTTTATTTTTGTGAATCGCTTCAATTGTCAAGTAAGCGTGACGAACCTTGAGCGCGGAACGGGGTTGAACCGTATCGGTAAAATACCGTGACGTTACCGTCATGCACACTTTGTTCCGCGATGAAACACTCAAAAATTATGGTCTGTTGTTGCGGGGACTAAAAAAATAGGCGATCGATTACCCGTTTATATTTTGCACTTTCGCCACATCGGGCATCGCCACTTCCATCTCATTAAGGTATCGATTTCTGCGAAAAGATCAACTTATTTAAAACGCTGGAAATTCTTTTACATCAAATTTTTATAGTAACTATCAAATGTCTATAGCCTAATTATTGTATGAACGTTTTCTCCTAACAAAATATATTCAACTAAAGGGCTCTATCTCTCTAAGATATTCTAATTTTTTTTTTAGATTACTTTTTACTTTTTTTTTCATGTTACCTAAGTTGAAGTGAACTTTATCCTGCATAACGCGATAACTTATCAATCTATAGTCTCAATCGAATCAGCGCCCAAAAATCTATAGAAAAGTATTCCAAACACACCTTTCTCTCAAAAACACTGGGAAATACTGATTCCTCCACCTTAACCCCTCGAAAATACTTCTAAAATTGAGGTTGGTAGCGATTTGGTTAAAGAATCGAGCCATCAATAGCCTACGAATGGTTTTTTTTTTTTTTTTTTTTTTTTTTGGGAAAATTTTAATTATGTACCTACCTTTTTTTTGTATCCTCATTGTTGAATAATAAAACGTTTTTACCGTATACTAGATATTATGACAAAATACTCCAATACTATTTTATGCTGTTCGATTTTTGTAGACGGAATTTCGGGCTGCTATTTTGTAATATTCTTTTCGTCATTATAAATTCCATTAGTTTCAAACATTGTGGAATATATTCTGCGCTTCTCCCACGTCCTTTCCGTCGTGTTAGTTTCATCTACATTCCCACACTATGAACTTGTCCCGCTTCCCACCTGACCAAACATTGACATACAAGGCAACAGCTCAAAATCGACCGGCAGGGCCGACTGCGAAGTTTGTTTATCAGTACGAAAAAACCTCGGCTAACGCGATCCGCCTGGCCTTTCTAATTATGCGATTTTTTCCGACCATTAAGATTTACCAAATGCGATCGATAGTGACAGTGTGCGATCTATTTCAACCGAATTTCAAAAGCCTGGATTATTTACAGAGGTCAGCAAAAACTTTTTGACCTGAGAGTAGAAACTGTATTTTAGCGATTTTCTCTTGGAAATAATAACTGGCCTTTTTTCCGTTGGAGTGGAAAAATTATAATCTTGGCGTTTTTACTTGAGCTATTATCTTTTAATGCGGACGTTTTTTGCTTTGAAGCTTTCTCATTCTCCAGATCAATAGAGCCTGAAGCAACTTTTCTCTGGCGAAAATATGTTCATACACTTTTATTACTGAGGAGTCCAGCTTATCGAAAACTAGTGGTGTTAATAGATCACACAGTTCTTCCATGTTTGAGTCAGCTGACAGGTAATACCAATTATAAAATCGAGAAACTCATTGAGTTAGTACAATATAATATTGTCTTTGAAAAACTAGACTTTCGACCGAAAAATGTGTGGAATAGGTTACTAACGTCTTTTGATACAAGGCAGGTTTTTTGAAATAGGACCATTTTCACAGCAACGGTAAAAAAACCCAAAGAAAATCCGAAACACGACACGAAAGCGAATGCACGTGGAAGTACGGTGTGTGACCCGAACGATAAAAATCTAGCGTCATTCATTTACCGTTAAAAGAACATTTTAAGAACTTGAACATTCAAATATTTCAATTTTCGCAGTCTGTAAAAATTGAAATACTAAGTGCGCTCCAGTGAAATAACAAAATACCTCATACCGTAGAAGTACGGTGTGTGAGTCAATAGATAAAAAATAGAGCATCATCTAATTGATAAAATAAACATTTTAAAACCTCAGCCATCAAAAAATATTGACTCTTATGGCCTGTGAAAATCGAATTGAAAAAACTGCGAACGAGTATATTTCGTAAGTATTATGTGCTATCCAAAAGAATCAATTTGGCAAATCAAGTTTCAAGGTTCAACTTCAATTTTCAATTGAATCTCAATGTCTAATTTAATTTCAATTTTTAATTTAATTTCAATTTTCATTCAATTTTTAATTTAATTTAATTTTTAATTTTAATTCTATTTTAATTTCAGTTTACATTCAATTTTTATATGTGGATATATACTAAATATTAAATATTAAACTAGATATGAGAACACAAATAACACCACAATAAAGAGTGACCCATAATATTATCAATTTAAAAATTTCTAGCCATTCAGTCTCTTCAGTACAACGAACGCTCAAAAACCGCATTATTTGTCTGCGGATTCCTTTCCAAGCATTCCCTCCAACTAGATTCTCCTCTGAATGAAAAATAGATGACCGGGCAAATTACGTGTCAATGGAAGTCGACTAAGCGCTGGGAACACTTTCGCTGTTAGGAATGGAAACGTCGAAAGGGACTTTGAAATTCCCATCTCACGCTTTGTTCCCTCAGTAGCCATGGAGTTTTCCTCCGCAAACGCACATCTGGGACATCCTCGTGGGTTTCAGACTCGGCAAAATGCCTTCATCGCATTTCGCATTCACAGTGATTATAACACGAACTTGTCGAGGATGACCGTTGGCCGAAAGGGAAAACATAATCGCGCGTCGAATCTTACGGGATATGACAGATAATAATCTTCAAGAGATTTTCTCTTTACGCCCGTCGAGGCACGTGTGAAATAGAGTACAGAGGCAGTTTTCGATTTCCAACATCAACTCCCGAAAGAGAAACAGCATTAGGCTGGGAATAAATTATGAAAATTACCCTGTCGCACCTGTCGCGTTGCGCAACGGTTTCGAAGATTTGAATATTTGATTTTCAAGAGCGTTAAACTTTCACAGAGGCTATGAGCAAAGGAGGTTCGTTTTGTAACGTTTTACCATAAAGCTTGGCGCAGGAAGCGATGGAAATTCGGATCCTAGCACATAGACTCATGCAGTTCTCATGAGGACTCGAGGAAATGGCTTCTTTGAAAGCCGCCCTGCCAAAAGTGGAACTTATCAGCCTCAAAGGACGAGACGCGCGTCATCCAATCGCAGGCTGAGATAATGAATATTTAAGCAGGAAAAATATAAACACGTCTGCGTCAATCGGGCCAAAATTCATCAAAACAAAATCCGCGCTTTTTTAATTTTATAATCGATTCTACGATTGTCGAATTTTTTATACTATTTCTTAAAAAAATATTTAATTCGCTCGTGAGCTGCGTAATTATTGTGATTTCACTTAATTTTCACTTTAATTCCTTGGCCTGTTCGATCTTCCGCGGTAAAAATAGGATCAACGTAGAAGCCAACTGGTCATTCGAACTATCAACTTGTGAGGCTGCCTAGTTCTTTTAAATACGCTAACAGGATAACGGAAAGGCCGAGACTGCGCGGGTGGGAAAGTCAGTTTCAAGACGCTAAAACAGGTCGTCCGGCACGAGGACCGAGTCAACGTGAATGCGGTCTCGTGGTCGTTATTTTCTGTTTAGGCTCCATCGCATCCAATTTTGGTTTTTCCTAACGGAAGGAAAACTTTCAGAACGCAAAATCAGGACTAAGAAACGAGGGAGTTGGCTGATAGAAGGTCTCTTTGGCCTTTTTTCGTTGAAGTATAAGCTCGCCATACATCACGTTCTTTCACTTTGAAAATCGCGGCGAAGGATCATTTCGTTTCAAAAATCATTTATGTTAGTGCGCGGTAATCGGCACATGATTCGGGACAGGATTCGCGGAAGACTGCTTCGAGCAGGAGTTTTGGACCAAGTGCTTTATCACAGGAAAAAGGAAAGGGTTCGCCAGGGGATAGTTTGAGTAATTTGATGCCGCATTTACGCGCACGTAACTATGGAAACTACACCTGACTGAGAATCTCTTGGCTGGTTTATCGATCATCTTGAAATTTCGTGCATTACTCCGAGCCTATTTTTCTTTCTCCCGATACAACAACAATTTTTACTTTCAAATGATGACGCGACGCATCATCACTTCGTGAATCATCTCATCTATTTAAAAAAAAAAAAAAAAAAAAAAAAAGTTTAAAATTTATTAGAAAAATCAGAACTTATGCCCGTTGGCTCAAATTGGGTTCGAGTTGGCCATACGTCTCGCCAATTCTATCACCTCAGTTCCAATTGTCATACGAGGGAAATATTTGTACAGAATTGGTGTTTTTCTAGACTTTTGGTTTACGTGCCGTGGGGTGTATAATTTTATGGGTGTATTTTTCGTGGGTGTGTAATTTTTTATGCTGAATCGATTGAAACAGGTTCGAGACAAGTACGACTGTATTAAAATGAGAAATTTTAGCTGTAAAAACCCAATTCAGAAAAATGAACATCGCAAACAAAAATTAAAATATATATAGGTACATATGAGACGCTTTTATATCAAAACTCTTTTGAGTAACCCAAAATGCAATACTAGTCTTATTTTGCAAATTTATTGAAAGATCATTTTCTGAAAATTGTATTTTTTTTTACTGTTGTTTTCGACGATTGTTTTGCCAAAAATTCATGACGACATTTGATCTCAGACAGACAGACTACTTGTTCAGACGTAAATAACTTCTTATTGGTATTTCGATTTTTATCAAGCGTTGTTCGTTTAATTACCTACTCAAAACAACAGTTTTCTTTTTTTTAAAAATACTTTCTTATTTTTTTATTTTTGGCCAACTGCGTTGTCCGACGATTTTCCTAAGGAAAACAAAAACGTTTCCACCTCACTTTCCCATCTCGTTTTTGACGTGCCTCGATTTTTAAATTTGCCGTCGTCCATTTCTCTGTGAATCTTGTGGCAACTGTGTAATTTACATTGCCATACTTTGAAAATGTTCGCTGCTTAGTTCGGTCGACTTTTGATTTTCAATAACCCAATTCGCTATCTCACGGATCAGTTTGCCTCGGTTATCAATTGATAAGGCAGGCCCGTGGAAACTGGAGCACAGAACTGCCTTGATGACGCCAGCATCGTTGTTGGCTTAGTTCTGCCACTGAGCCTCTGTCAGTCAACTCAGTTGGAACTATCAACGGGTGCGATGCTATCGGCTGCCGCCTGCCCGAAGTTGAACATCTGCTCTTGTTTTTAATTGGCCAAATGAAGCACGTGTACCTGGTCGTGTCCGCGGCGCGGGTACAGCACCCTTTTTCGAGTTTCAACGGTGGCTATTAGTGGAATTAAATGCATCATAAATTACTCCGCCGATCTCTTTGCTATTTTATCAAGTGTGAACTTGATTCTTTTTGTCCTCTTTGGAAAGTCATGAAATGGATGAATCCGAATCGAATGAACCGTTGAAATTTTTGACTTGAAGGGAAAGGAAATAGAATATTTTTGAATTTTCACAAGTGTCCATCGTTTGCTTTCTAGTTTCATTTTTCCTGTTACCAGAGCTGAATGTCAATCTTCGATTAGCTGCGCCCTCGATGAATCTATCATTTATTTAAGTTAGGGAAGTTTTTAGTTTCGAATAGAGAATATCTTCTACTAGCTACAATGACCGTTGTGATGAATACACCAAGCGCTAGGGCAATACTAAATGAAATGCCATATTAATTGCTGTAATACAATGTTAAAAACAACTTGACGTGAAAAAAAATATTGTTAGGACACGTTAAAATCAGAATGCAATTTCATTCCAGCAGTGGTGTCCGGAACCATGAAAAAAATATTTTCTTCATCTCTAGCCACCGTTACTTAAGAAAGACTGCCGATTCAATCAAACAGAAGTGAATATTGAACAAACAGAATTACATTTTCAGGTAATTTTAATCATTTTTATTTTTCTTAGTTTCCAAATTAAATTCTGAATTTTTCGCCTTACGGAATATTTGAGTGTTCGACGAGCATTCCATCGAGTGTAGAACGATTTTTATAGCTGTGAAAATCTCCCAAATTTGACACAAAAGTTGCGATAACTCGAGAACCAATAAAGCTATCGACCCCGCGATGGTCTCATTCGATTCAGCGTCCAAAAATTTATGAAAATTGATACCAAATACTTACATATTTCTCTTTAAAAAAAAAAAACCTTGGAAAATATGAATTTTCTCCCCCTCAAAACCACCCAAAATACCCTTAAAATTGAGCTAGCAATGTGATCCAAGAATTAAGCCATTGTGAGGCTGGGATTGATTTTTGATTAAAATTTCAAGAATTTAGCTATTATTGTTTGGCCGGAAAAATGTTGACGGCGGACAGACAGAATTTTTTTTATTTTTAAATGTTCAGATTCTAAACACCTTGAAACGTAAAACATCAAATTTTGAGAGGGGTTAGAAAAAGTTTTTTCTTGGGCAATTACAATGGTTAATTATTGATAATAAACCAAAAATCTATACAGGAGCTCCGATCGAGAGCAGAAAGCAAGCAGCCGCGAACATATTCCTGGCTCAGTCTATCAGAATCAAAATACAGACAGACCAACCACTTTGCTACAGATACTTAGCGTTTAAATGATAAGTATTGGATTTTAATCGTATTTGAGGGATAATCGATCGAAACAGAAGCCGTTGTTTTCTCATGAAAATTGTATTAACTCCGGTTGTCAACAACAAAGCATAACTTGAGGGCGTAGCGGCCGCTAACCCGCGGTAATTATTTGTCACGGTCGAGTTCAAACGTGACCGCGGCCGTTACTGATGCGCCGAGGTTCTTCGGTCAAGTCGTTACGGTTTAACGTTGTTTAGCCAACGTTGCCCGAGTTCGTCGGTTTTACCATTGGCCTGAGGAACCGTTGCTTTTAAGCCGCGAGGCCTGCGCCCGGTATTACGGTCAACTTACGGCGCCCATTTGAATTTTCAACAGTGCGATCGGACTCCCCAACTGGAACCCAATAGATATTGCGAGAAAATTTATTTGTTGTTGTTTATGGTGCAATAATAAACCCTTGCAATCGCAGTTTTGGTTTATTATTCAATAATAAACCATTGTAATCGCCCAAGAAAAAAAATTTTATAACCCCCCCTCAAAATTTGATGTTTTACGTTTCAAGGCATGTAGAATCCAAATATCCAATAAAAAAAATTCTGTCCGTCCGCCGTACGCCGTCCGCCGTACGCCGTCCGCCGTACGCCGTACGCCGTACGCCGTTAGCAGTTTTCCGGCCAAACTGTAAGAGCTAAAAATTTGAAATTTTCACCAAAAATCAATCTTGGTCCTACGACGGCCCAATTCTTGAACCAACTTGCTAGCGCAATTTTAAGGGTATTTTTGGGGGGTTTTGAGGGGGAGAAAATTCATATTTTCCAAGGTTTTTCAGAAAAATGTGTACGTGGTATCAAATTATATAGATTTTTGGACGCTGAATCGAATGAGACCATCGCCGGGTAGATAGCTTTATTGGTTCGCGAGTTATCGCAGCTTTTGTGTCGAATTTGGGAGATTTTCAGAAATTTGACATGAGGGTATAACTCGAGAGTTCTTGGAGCTATAAAAATCGTTCTATACTCATTGGAATGGTCGTCAAACACTCTCTCCAGCTGTATCGTTAGGCAATAAGTTTAGCTTTTAATTAGGAAATTAAGAAAAATAAAAATGATTAAAATTACAATAGTTGCTACGGAGTTTTCCCCTATAGTTACCATCTGTTTTTCGGTGGGAACGTTCAAAAATGTTCGGAATATTTAAAATGACAAATGGATAGTCTTCTTAAATCAATATTGAAGCGAAATAATAATAAACCACTGTACAATCATTTGCAGCGTTTTTTTTCCTTCTTCTTAGAATGGCATGTAGAATCTGAATATCTTATAAAAAAAACTCAGTCCGTAAACATTTATCTGGGGAAACTAAAAAACACATATTTTCACCAAAAATAATTCTTGGTGTGCAAACGCGTAATTCTTTTGCCTAACCGCTACCTCAATTTTAAGGGTATTTTGTGGAGTTCCAAGGGGAGTGAAATCGGCATTTTCTAAGGTTTTCGAAACATAGGTGTGTTCGAAATTTGGATCGATTTTCGACGCTGAATCAAACCATAACGGAGTCAGCTTTAATGGTTCTCGAGTTATCGCTGCTTTTGTGCGAAATTATCGAGGTTTGGAGATATTTGGCATGATGTTATAACACGATCATTTGTGGTGCTATAAAAATCGTTGTATAATCGTAGGAAAGCTCTTCGAACAATATTTTTAGCTGTATTGTAAAGTACTTAGTTTTTCATTAAATTGAGTACTTGAGAGAAATAATTTAATTTATGATTTTTATCACGTGTGTCACACACAGTACTTCCACGTTATACGCATATTGACTTTATTTTGATTTTTTCAGACTGCAAAAATTATTATAATTTTAACGCTGGGGTACTTCAAATGTTTCTTTATGCCAGTTGAATGTCGTTTGATTTTTATCATTGTGTCACACACCATACTTCCTCGTAATTCGCCTTTTCAGTTATTTTAATAGTGCGCTTTAGTATATTTGGGTCTCCTTGCTGTAAAAATTATTCCATTTCACAAAAATTAGTTTGTATCGATTATATCACACACCGTACTTCCGATTTATGCGTGGTAAAAGTAGTTTCCTTCTGTGCCCTGCGTTTTTGTCTTTGTTCTTATAATTATCTCCGGTCGTTCCTTCATTAATTAATTTATTCATCGATACTGCGTGGGCTTTTTTTTGTGAAAATCTGTGCGTCGGTGAAAACATTTTCAAGTACCTATATAGTGCTTTGACGATTTCCTTAGGAAAAAATGTCAAATTTATTCGATTTATGAAGACGTAACAACATTGCTGTGGTTTCCTTATGTTATTCAAGTTACGAAGTCTCGAAGGGCTAGGTGATAGTAAAATGTGATTCTATTCAAGAGCCCCGGCAAACAGAAAAGCAGACTATACCATCTGTGGACACCTGCTTCTTCCTTTAGGCTCTTAAGTGGCTCCGGTGCCGCCCAAGAAGGAGGAAACCGGAACAGCCGAAATCAGCAGTCGATTCAACAACCTTAAAGGCTTGCTTCCCCTTTTAGAACACGCTACCGACGATTAACCGCTTCCGGTACTTAAGACTTATTGATTCTAACACTTGAGCACGTAGTCTCACGCTTGGCCAGTTTTGAAAAGGCTACTTGTATAATATTTTTTGGAAATTCCAATATCGAACAGTTCGAGCTACATTTTTGTGAATAAACCCCTAAATTCCTTTAAATTCATATTTTTCCCATTTCATAACATAACCTTTGAAGACAATGCTGCTGCTGTTGCGCTTTTGATCTTTTCCTGCTAAATTTGGATCGGTGTCTACATTTCAATTGCCGTCTCAAAAACCTGTTCTACCGGCTTTAGCATTTTTCTTCCTCTATGCGAGAGCGGAAATCTTGCGGTGGCCAGCGGAAGGAAGTGGCCGCAGTGTCAAACACTGAATTATGTTCGTACACACTGGGACCGACTCCTTGTAATTATAGCCCACTGAGGACAGAAAAGCTCGGTCGGTTCCTTTCATTTCGCTTTCTCCCCTTCGGATTTCGCTTGTTTCACAATCTGAACGATCGCTGTTACGAAATCGGCGCCTCGGATTTGAAAACGGGTTTCTTAGTCTTCCTGGTGCGAAGCCGTTTTTGCGTTTAAGTTCATTAATATTATTTGACGTCATAAGCGATAATTATTTTTAACCGGTAGTCATTCTGCCAGAGAGGCGCCCACTCAAAAGTGATCAATCTGGAGGTGAAAGGAAAGTCTTTCAATCATTTGGGAAATGAGAAATAGTAATTTTTATATTGTTAGGGGAGGTGATCCAATCAATCAGGAATTGGTCCGGTCAATGCGAGTAGTAAAGTAGTCCTTAAAATGTGTAGTCGGTGAATGAGTTGCGAAGTTGGGAAATTTTTGTTATTTTTTCCTTTTCAGAGTTTATTTTATAGATAAATAAATAATTTTTTTTTAAATAAATGAATTGTGAATCTTCGTACATCAGTTCTTGGCTTATTAGTGTCTAAAATTGAACTTGTCGTTTTTACCGGTCCAATATTAAGTCGTCCAATAGTAATGCAGAGATTTGAACTGCTTTGTCGTTCGCCCACCCGGTCCACCTGCCTCGACTTGGCTCCGTAGGCGTACGACTGACTGTCTGTCTACCCTTAGCTAGTGTCGGCTGTGGGCGCTACAGCTGTCTGTACTGCCAAGCCGGCCGGGCAATAACAGAAAGTGATACGTCCTGTGTGACTCACCATCTTGTCTTATCCAGGTGTTTCAATAAGAACCGACCTTATTGACAGATGGTCTGAAGGAATCGATTGCTTGGACGGTCTGAATTCCATTTTGAGCCCTACTTCATGGAAGTATTGTGTGTTATCCGAAATACAATATTCCTGATTGAACTATTTCACCGAGTAAACTGTGGGAATATTTTAGTGGATTCGTTCGGTTTTTTAATAAGATGCGACGAGTTAGGTCATTTTTACCCTCCAATCTTTTGCTAGTTAGTCAACGATAAACCGTCGTGATCGCTCACGAAAAGAGCTGCCCCCCACAATCGAAATATTTTTCATTTCGAGGCGTGTAGAATCCGAATATTCAATACAAAAAAATTCTGTCCTTCCGCACTTTTCTTGGGCGAACGATAGTCCGATTCTTTAGCGAAATAGCCACCCCAATTTTGATGGTGTTTTTGTTGGGATTTAACTTGGGGTAATTTAACGTTGGCTAACTTTGAATATTCCAAGTGTTCGGTATCATTTTGGATAGATTTTTTGTCATTGAATCGAACGAGAAAACAACGGGGTTAATAGCTTTAATCGTTCTAGAGTTATCGCTTTTATGAGGAATTTAATAATTTGTGGAGCTGTATAAATCGTTCTTTACTCGTTAGAATGTCAGTCAAACACTCTCCAGCTCTATCGTTTGGCAATCAATTTGACTTTAAATTAACTAGATTTAACTTTAACTAGAATTTAAATTTTAACTAGATTTAAACTAGATTTTAAACAGATTTAAACTAGATTTTAAATTTTAACCAGATTTAAATTAACTAGAATAATTCAAATTACGATATTCGCGAAGGAGTTTGCCCTGTATGTTGTTAGGTAGAAACGTTTACAAATGGTCAAGATTGTTACCCAAGTGGAACGGTTTTTTAAAAACATAATTGGAGCTAAGAAATAATGATCCTCTGTACAATAGTTTTCAGCATTTTTCTGAACTTTTCCAAGTATGCGACGGTGACATTATCCCCTTATTTAGGTTCATGCCTCCAATTTCACCTCCGCCCCGAATTCTTTCACAACATTCTAACCATCTTTTACCAACTGAAACTGATCTGATTAGAATTTATCGTTATTCTTCTCAACTGCTCGCCAATGCCGTTCGCAAGCTCTAAATTCCAACGACAATAGTTCCCAACCGAAGAAGAGATGAAAACAATTGTCATCAATTTCAAGAATGAAAATCATTGTTGAGCAGTTTACTGTGGTAGCTCGACAAAAGGCTAATTTCTTTTAAAAACTATGATTTATGTCAGCTGTCAAGAATAGGAAGTCGCGGCCTTGCAGCAGCTCGCACGAGTCGCAATCATGGGAGTCAAATGACTGAACAGAGGTCAATAGGTTGATGAGGCGCTTACGTTTCGAATTATTTCTACGCCGTTTAGCGCTGAATACGTTTTACAAACTACCACTTAAAAATGATTATAGGTTTTCGAAAGTGAATTGAAGGGGTCGGACGAGACCCCGCAGCCGCCAACCGTTATTCAAAGAAACAATAAACCTATGTGAAAAGATTGTGGAGAAAAAGTATATTGAAATTTCTTTGTTCGCCGGAGCTCATGGGGAGGACTGAAACATCGCGATGCCCAGGACCTGCTAGATTCGCCTCGGGCCGAAAGTACGAAGAACGAATGCTGCGGTGGCATGTGAATATGATTTACTAAGTTGGAGCACAATGGAGTTCTTGAATGATCGGTCGGTTTCGAAGGGGAGAAGAAGACGAGACATCGGGAAGACAGAGAAGGTGAAATGGATTTTAGATACGAACGGGGAACGGTCGTTAAAGAGAAGGCATAAATAAAAACAGGACAACGAAAAGCCATTCAAAGGGATAACACTGGAGAGCCAGGACCTTACGGACGAGAACTTCACGTCGAAAAAGGGAGGAAAAAATACACCGTATAAAAGGGCTAGAAATCTATGGCCAACTCCTCCTCGTTTCTTCTGAAGACTTCTTCTTTTGCTTCCGAGTTGGAACGAGACTAGCGGCCATCACCTCAGCCTTAGCTCGAAGTTCTTAGGTCTTCAGTGCCTATTCAAGGTCATCCCACGATCTCACAAACCTAACTACTTCAACAACAATCGAACGTTTCTTCTAATCTCTAAAGAGCATTTCAACTGTTCAAAGTACCGAAATTCGGTTCGTAGCCGCGTCGAAAAAATCATCTTCACCCGATGGCAAGAAAATTGAATATAATAAATCGAAGAAATCAAATTTTGGGTGAATACGAAAACATTCAAAACTGTTATGGAAACTACAAGAAGCAATGGTTTTCCGACATTTTGTGACGGAAATCCGGCAGTGAGTTCTACGTTGAGCTGACTCAGAGTGTCATGGGATTTGAAATGTCAAAATAATGTAACATCCGACGTTTTCAGAAGCTAACTTGAGAGTTTCACCAAGAGGCGTGACAAGAACGGAAAGGTTAACTGAAGGTAATCTCTCTTGCGACCTCCTTCAAAACGGAGATGCCCTTTTGGATTATTATCCAACGATTTCGTTTTATTATTCTGATAAAAACATTTTAACCGCTTAAGAAAACGTTTTTCTTACTCCTACCCATAAAAATTTTATTTCCCACTTTTACGGCGTGTATATGATCGAAAATTATATCCATCCTTCATTAACATAGGCATATATGTGAAAATGAAATCTCGTAAAAAAATCGCGATGAGTCAATTCTTTATGCAGACTGACAGCTCTATATTATCCTCTCAATAGTATTCTATCGAGTATTTCGGCGATTATAACGCGGGAAATTCATATTTTCTGAATTCTAATTAATTTTTTTAAATTTATCAATTTTTTAAATTTTTCATTAAAAAAATTAAAAATTTCCAACCCCTTCAAAAATGGAAGGTTATTACGTTTCAAGGCATGTAAACTCCGAATATCCAATTAAAAAAATTCTGTCCGTCCGCTGTCAGTAAAAATTATAATAATGATTAAATTTTTGAAATTTTCACGAAAACATTCTTAGCCATACAATTGCGCATTCTTTAGCCAAAGCGCTACCTCAATTTTAAGGGTATCAAAGGGTGTTTTAAAGGGGGGCAAAAATTCTCATTTTCCAAGGTTTTTAAAACATTCGAGTTTTTAAAACTCGTACGTGTGTTTTTGATATCAATTTGTGTAGATGTTTTGACGCTGAATCGAACGGAACAATAACAGATTCAATCGTTTTCATGATTCTCGGGTTATCGTATTTTTTATGTGAAATTTTTGAGATTTTTGGCAATAAGGTGTAGTTTGATCATTTGTGGAGCTATAATATCGTTCTATACTCGTTGGAAAGCTCGTCGAAGACTCTCTTCAGCTGTATCGTTTGGCAATTAATTTTACTTTAAATTAAGTACATAGGAAATCTAAAAATAATTCAAATTACGATAGTTACCAAGGATCCTCGCTCCCAATATGTTTTTTGCTGGAAAAGTTCGCAAAAGTTTGGGTAAGGTGCTATAACATGTGGATGGTCTCTTTTCAAATCATGTGAAGCATAGGAATAATAAACTACTAACTACGACTGTACATTCATTCGCAGCGTTTTTCTCGTTAAGATTCTCGAGAGGAAATTCGTGAAAATTGGCGGAGTTGAAACACGAAACAATGCTGTAATTATATAAATACAATATATTGTTCAATACTACTCACAGCTAAACTATAAAACCGCAATTGGAAGACTTCAATCACGACAAGGCCGTCTCAGTGTTTGCCATGTCACGTTAAAATTTAAACGATTTCTAGCTTAATGTTCTTTTCTTGAAGTTGACGGGATCTCTTTGTAATAACACTGTTTTGTTATCCCTAACCGAAATACCTTTCGTATCTAATTTTTATGTGAGTCCTCTCTCACAGCGGAAGATAATTCACTGTCTGATAACGCAGAAAGGACGATGCTTAGTCGACAATCTCGAAACGTCCTGTTTGAGACGTGTGGTCGCTAGAATACTCTACCAGGTCTGGTTGCTAAAGATCCATAGGATGTAATTTCACTTCCCTTTTCTTCGATGGTCCTTGGGCGTGCTTTGCTTTCATAATCCCTTCAGGACTGTCACAGTCTGCCAAGACGTATCCGTTTGTGTTCCTTTCGAAGCCTCATTCCTGAGTAAAGCGGCCATGTGACGCACGATCTCTTCTGTTGCCTCATGACGCGTTTTATGAACGTTCTAGTGCGCAAACGTAATTTGTATAATTGTTTATTATAATAATAAACCATTGTAATCGCCCAAGAAAAAACAAATTTCTAACCCCCCTCAAAATTTGATGTTTTACGTTTCAAGGCATGTAGAATCCGAATAGCCAATAAAAAAATCTGTCTGTCCGCCGTCAACACTTTTCCGGCCAAACTATAATAGCTAAATTCTTGAAATTTTCATCAAAAATCAATCTCGGTCCTACGACGGCCCAATTATTGAATCACATTGCTAGCTAAATTTTACGGGTGTTTTTGAAGGGTTTTGAGCGGGAGAAAATTCATATTTTCCGTGGTTTTTCAGAAAACTGTGTATTTGGTATCAAATTCTATAGATTTTCGGACGCTGAATCGAATAATACCATCTCGGGGTCGATAGCTTTATTGGTTTTCGAGTTATCGCAGCTTTTGTGTCGAATTTGGGAGACAAAAAATTTAGCTTTTAATTAGGAAATTAAGAAAAATAAAAATGATAAAATTACAATAGTTGCTACGGAATTTTCCCCGATAGTTACCAATCTGTTTTTCGGTGGGAACGTTCACAAATGTTCGGAATAATTAAAATCACAAATGGATCGTCTTCTTGAATCATTATTGAACCGAAAGAATAATAAAACACTGTACAATCATTTGCAGCGTTTTTTCTCATTTTTTCCCCTGCGGTTTTCGACGGAATACTTTCCATTCGACGAGAATAAGAGACGAAGAGTTAGGTATTTTTCATTCGACGAACCGTTTTTTTTTCATAGTTTCTTTCGATTAATGTTATTTAGGATTTGAAGAAAACCGCTTCTATGGCCCTCACTTCAGCAAGCGTTTGAATTTCTAAACACTTCGCCTCGCAACGCTAAAATTGCGTTAGGAAAATATCCATTTAATTAAAAATAAAAATATTTTAAAAATATTGAATTTGATATTGCTGAATGTTTTTGTTAAACGCGACCTGAAAACTATTATTGACTCACAGCTATAATAACTTTTTCGTTTCAGATTCCTTCGTGAACAGCCAAGAATGGACGGTGTCGCGATCGGTTCCAGATTTGCGCCTTGGCATCGTCGGATCTCTCTCTTCGGGGAAGTCCGCCCTCGTCCATCGGTATTTGACTGGTTCATACATGCAAGAAGAGTCGCCTGAAGGTGGACGGTTCAAAAAGGAAGTGCTTATGGACGGGCATAGCCATCTCCTGCTCATACGGGATGAAGGAGGGCCTCCCGAATTACAGGTAAAAATCCAAGTATACTTAGGATGTAAGAATTAAAATATATATAAGAATTAGATAAACGTCGAATAAGAATTATATTGAATGTAATATGAAAATTTAAATATATAAGGAATCGCTCATTAGATCTTGAATGCTGAAAATAAAAATAACCAATTTAATAAATCTATAATCTACAGCTAATCGCTCGGCAATCAATAGCTATGGAAAAATAACTCTAAATTAATCAAGTTATTGTTTCCTATTTTTTTATTATTTTATTTTATTTTATTTTTTTTTTTATTGTTTGCTTGCACCGAAAAATTCTTGTGAGTTGAAGAACAAAATAGCTTGGGCAGTGGGACACGTATCAAAATCGTCTGGGAATATTTCTGAGTATACCTTAATACCGAAAGATATTGGCAATTTCTTGTGCTGAACAACTAGATCGAACCCGTTCGATGCGAACTTTGCTACTTCGTTTCTATTATCATCAGTTCCAATTTGCATGCAGTCAATTAAAAGTTAGGATCGGAGCTCGAAGCGGAATATAACTAGACTAGATGTAGGTCAGCGAGCAATCCGTGAAACTCTCCAGGTTTCATCGAGCTTATTAATGAATTTCCTGCGCCAGATGAGCGCCCTTTCCGGTAGTAAAACGTTTTCTGTCTTTCTTCTCAATTAAAGCTGCTAATTGTCGGACGCTGAATTAGCCCCACGAAGAAATCGCCTACTTAGGGGACAAGTTGAAAATAGTTTTAACAGCGCATGAATCGAGTTAATCGGAGTTATGTCGGCGCAGGAATAATATGAGCTACGAGTGATTGGAAAACATGAAATTTCCGATGTATGACAAAATTCGCTTTTCCAAGTCATTTTTCCCCACACTACTTCTGCTCAAAAGAATTTGATTCTGCATTAGGGCAATGAGAAATCAATTACTCTTCCCAAGGGCGTAGAGAAATTTTTTTCTACATTTTTTATAAAAAATTATTTGAAAAAATATATAGGTATATAATTTCAAGTTTTTTTCTAATTTTTATGGAGATTTTCTTAGATTTTTTAAATCTAAGTATATTTTTATGTATAAAGAATTTGAAAAAATATAATTTTTTAAATAAATTGTCTAATACAATCATGATGGTTAGTGAGTTATGGAAAAATGTTACATGACAACTCTGATCAGAAATTATTCGTAGAATCTATAACTGGCGGTGTTGTTTTGTATACAATCCTGAAGGTGCGATAGTTCTTGGACAACGAATTATGAAATTGAAAACGACTCGCTCACTTAACTCCACTTTAACATTTCTTCTTAATTTCCATCGTTGTATGGACTAGAATTAAGAACTTTCTAGGATTAATGTTCATAGATTATTATAATTGGGCACTTACGGCGTAAGAAAAACTTTTTTTTTACGTTTAGTTCTGATTATAATTATGCACACGAGAAGTACCTATCAGCTTTCTCTTGTGGACGTATTATAGCTTGAATCGACCGAGTTTTTTATTTTTCCTATTTTTTTTAATGAATAGTTATTTTTTATTCTGTTCTGGTGTCCATCAGAAATGTTCAATCAGCTTTGTTTCACTTATTTTAATCTTTATCTTTGAGAGACCTCGACTTGTTAATTCATCTATTTCGACCAGAGGCCATTTTTCTATTTTTCTTTTGAGTAGATTTTTCAGCAGAATGGTTATGTAATATTATTTTCCTTCCGATTCCGTTATGCTGGAAATTTTCCCTTGGATAAGAGTTTCTCGAGGATCGTCTGTTGGATTTTCCATTGTAAATACGAAATCTCTTCGAAGAATTTGCGCTGAAATTGCTCCTAGGGCGAAATTTTCCTTTTCGTAAATGTTATCCTTTTTTGTGCCTATATTATTCGACCTGCACGTATTTATTCGGCTGACCCTTTTTTCCCCATTCTCCATTATGCACGAGTATTCCCTGCGTTGCGTTCGACTGCATTATGTATTTCGACGGATGGCTTAGCTGACGGTGAAACATGACTTCTACGTGACCCTTAACATTGGTCCTGGATTTAATAAGTTATGTTCCATCTGCAACAACAAGAAGGATAAGTAGGAAAGATAGGATCACGTTTACAGAGGAACAACTTACTGCAAGGTCCATTTTGAGGCCGAATTCGAAGTAGCGGTAAATTATTTTTTGGCTCGCCAGTAATTTTTTTTTGTTCAGTTGATACGTAACGTTATTAGGATTAATGCTAATAATATTTACTATTTAACTTTCGAACCCCTAATTTTTTGTTGTTTTTTTTTTCGTTTTTTTTTTTTTTTTAATTATATTTCTTTCTATTTTTTAGTTTTTTGATTTATTCATTTTTTCTTCCTGTATCAACCAATTCCTTTTTTCTACTTTCCTGTTTTGTCGTCGTTTTTCCAATTTTCTCTTCCCCTCATTTTTCCGCTTTTTATTTTATTTTGCCAGGTTTTTTTTTCTTTCGAATAATAAACTCGATGTTTCGTCGAAGTTAATAGCGGCGAGCTTTCCTGATTATCTTCGATAACAGGCGACCCTAGATTGAGTTTCTCCCTGACCTTCAGTCGTTTACCAAACGACACCTGACGCCTAACGAGCTGAAGAGAGCGATCGAATTTCAATCAACAGAAAATTGCTTTCCGCAACGTAGACGAAATTTCAACGCAATTACACTGATATATATGGTAAAAGGGAGATTACACTGATGAATGTTTTCTCGACAGTGATTCTTCGTAATAAAAGTTTTATACAATAATCACAAGTACAATTATACAAAACAAATAGGTACTGAAATTACATAATAATATTTTTTTTTTAAATTTGTTAATCTGGTGAGGTCAATTTGAATATAATTACTAAAGGTTTCGTGCTCTAGAGATGGTTTAATTAAAATCAGATAGAATTGAATAAAAGAGCATAATGAACGTAAAATTGGACAAATGGTCGTATTTTATTGGGTTTTTTCGAGGACTAGATAAACTTAATCCGAAAATCATTGACTAGTCGGATTTTTCGAAATCCGTTCAAGTCGTTGCGCTCGAACTTTATCTCGTTTTGAACCGAATTATTTGACATAAAGGTATTCCATATACCGTGAAAGTATTTGAAAAAGGGGGTACGGAGGGAAAAAACTGATATGCGGTTCTTAGATCTCCCCTTCAGTCAATATCTCTATTATGCACACGTTAGTTCCCTTTCTGCATTCCGTCCCTCTTTCACATACTCTCCCTCTCCCTCTCCCGTTTAAAAACAATCCACACTGCTTTCAGACGAGTCGAATCGCCTTCTCGTTCTCGTTGCAACCCCTTTTTAACGACCCATGCCTCTGAACAATGGTCCAGCTCGGTCTTAAGATAATGAGCCGCTCTCGTATCCCTCCACGTTCTCATCAGACGTCCAACTTGAATTCCCAATTTTCAAGACCCTCTAAGTCTCCCTCGAAAAATCCCGTCGGCCTAAGATTTGGAAAAAATGGCGGTTCGTTAGCTGAGGGAGTTTCACGTCTTTTTGAATACTGTCAGTTTCACGTCACTCGTTGTCATCCATTGACTGACAGGAGTTCAAAATCACGTGAGAACCTTTTTTGTTCACATTTCGGCCGAAAAGCGGTTTCCGTTGCTAAGTAGCCGGTTTTCCCAAGGTCGTAAGAATCATCTTGGGAACGACTTCGTTGAATTTGATGGAAAGAGAAATTATTCCAGAAACACCCCCATCGCTCAATCGTCGCTCATATCGTCAATATTAGTGACTTGCCGAAATGTTTTTTGGTTTATTGTTCAATAATAAACCATGGTAATCGCCCAAGAAAAAAAATTTCTAACCCCCTTCAAAATGTTATGTTTTACGTTTCAAGGCATGTAGAATACGAATATCCAACACTTTTCCGGCCAAACTATAATAGCTACATTCTTGAAATTTTCATAAAAAATCTTTCTCGGCCTCACAACGGCCCAATTCTTGAATCAAATTGCTAGCTCAATTTTAAGGGTATTTTTGCGGGTTTTTTAGGGGGAGACAATTCATATTTTCGGTTTTTCAGAAAAAGGTGTATTTGGTATCAATTTCTATGAATTTTTGGATGCTGAATTGGAGCTATAAAAATCGTACTATACTCGTTGGAATGCTCGCCGAACACTGTCTTCGACTATACCGTAAGGTGAAAAATTCAGATTTAATTAGGAAATTAAGAAAAATAATTAAAACCACAATACGGAGTTTTCCCCTATTGTTACCAAGCTGTTTTTCGGTGGGAACGTTCACAAATAGTCGGAATAATTACTATCACAAATGGATAATCTTCTTAAATAATTATTGAAGCGAAGGAATAATAAACCACTGTACAATCATTTGCATTTTTTTATTTTTAACTTTATAAAAACCAAAGTGAAAATGGACCGGGAGCAAAATTCGATGTTTTCAAGGACGATTGTTGACTTGACGTTTTTTCGCCTTTCTTGGCATTTTTTGGCCTTTCTTGACATTTTTTGGCCTTTCTTGACATTTTTTGGATTTCATGCTGCATGCCCAGTGCACAGAAGTGCCAAATCGTTCTGCATAAGCTGGCAGCGTATTAAAAACGATGAAAACTATAATAAAATATCCGTATCTTACTGTTCTACTGGCTTCCTCTAGCCCAACAGACGCTAATCGGCCATGAGGAATCGCGTGAAATGTTATTGCTATCGGGAGGATTTACCTGAATTGGGTAAGTGGAAAGGACGTTTTGTTTTGTTAGGGATTTACCCGCATTCGCCCGCTGCCCCCATTGCCCCCAGCTGCTGCTCATGCGCCGCCCCCGGGGGTTCTGACTGTCGTGTGTCTATCGTACCAGTTTTACCTTGGCCTCCGACTAACGCGAAGCCGCCTCCAGGAAAACGTCCAATTCCAAGCCTGACCTGCTCAACTGAGGAATCCGTTGCGTGATTCAGCCTCTGGACTAAGGTGACGCAGGATATAAATTGATTCACGATTAGCCGCATTCCGATGCGGTTTCAGGGTAAACGGCTCAAAAAGGCGTTTTTTTTTTCAGTTATTTCCCCACGAAATCGCGAGCCAGCTAAGACGAATTTGACCTTTTTCTCTGCGATTTTTTTTCCAGCACTTTTCGATTTCTCAGGTTCCTAGGGCTTATAAACCGAAACTTGACTAATTATTTTGCTATTTGTTGCTCTCGTTTTTATCTCAGGGCTATTATGAGACTTACTGTGTTAACGTAAAATTTATTCCATTTAATAGACAGTCTCGACAAGAATAATTTTTATATTTAATTGAAAACTAATTGTTCTATGGGGTATTATTCTTTATAAAAACTCACTCCTGCGATTAATTAATAACGTAAATAGTTTTTTCTCGAATTTATTCGTCACAACTCGCTATTTTATTGCGCTTCATTTTCTTAAACACGAAGTCCCGAAATAGGGAAAGCTCTCGGTGAGTAATATATGAAGTAAAGATATCTCTCACACTTTCTCCACTATTCTTTCTACAATAGAGAATAAAAATATGGAAAATGATTCCGCTGATCGTTAACGATTCGATTCCATTGCACTGACAGCTAAAATGTTTACCTATTCAGGGCGTTTAATTGGTTGAAACCTCATCGTGCTGCTGAAATTGCTTTTTCACTCGCCGTAAAAATAATCACATCTTGCGCAACACAGAGTTTCTTATCAGTAAGAATTAAATGCTGTCAGTTTCACGGTCGGGAAAATATTTTTAACCAGTTCTAACGCCTTTATAGCCTCGGCTCCACTTCTGACCGAATTAAAAGTTTTATCTGATTCGAAAGCAAGATATTAAAAGCTGAAATATAAACTCTTGAACGTTAAAAAACTGATGTTTTGGTCGTTTTTAAACCTCCTGTTGATACTGATTATTTCGACTAGTGAACTATACGGAAGGTTCGTGGAAAAACGTTGATTATCAGCTAAACGTTGAATTTTCCTTGAAAAAAATCGCATTTCACGCTGAACGAAAATTGAGTTATTAATGGAAAAAATGTATTTCTTGTCCAGTTTGAACTCAACATAAATCAAAGCTTGCCAAATGTTTTATAATATAATTCAAAGATTTTATAATGTTCATGACAAATATTTTATATATTTCAAATCAAATATTTAATATATTTATGGCAAATCTGGTGAGCTGAACGATGAATACCAAGCGTCATCTACTTGATAACGTTTAAGGCTAATGTCCAGTGGCAGGTAGTGAGATTCTCAGTCAATAGATGGCGCTGCAGTCGCCCCAACTTATTTTCAGTTTTTCTCGGCAACCAAAAGGAATAAATTTTTTTTGAAAATGGGAGGTTGCTCCCGACGAACAACCAAGACAAGGCATCATAACAAATTATTTTTTAAATTTTAAAATTTCGAAAATTTTTAAATTAAATTTCCTCCATTTTCTTCCACAGCACCTAATCGTTCCCATTTCGGGAACGTGACGAAAAAAAATCCCAAAGTTGAAACTTCAAAGGTATGAAAAACGAAAAAAATTCGAAAAATATTAATAATTGTTCGATTTTAATTTTTTTCACTTTAAATTCGAATTCTACGTCTAATTCCCTGTAAGAATCATTAGTTAATCAAATTTGAACAGTACTGTAAGTATTTGCAACAGATTTTCAAAGTTGAAAAACGTAGGAGTGGCGTAGTATTAAACCTCGAAAAACTTATATTTGTCGTGAAATTTCCACCGTTTTGACGTCATATTCGGATTCAGCATTACATTTCCTATGAGAAAAGCTTTCAAAATCGCTTAAAAACAAAAGTTTAATTTTGCTGCCATCGGAGCTCGAAATATCGGCCAGTGAAAAACTCGATTTACGGAAAATAATTTCTATGGCGCCGTTTAAAGTTTTTTCTCCAAATTTTTTGCTACGTACGTGTGTAAGGCGTTCAAATGAAGACTCCTGCATAATAAAACAATTGATTCCCATGAATTTTGACCCCGAAAATCACGGTTAAAGTCCAATTTTTGAGCTTTCAAAAACTGATTTTTTTGTAACAGTTGCAGATTTTTCCGAGAAATAAAAAAAATCACAAAAATAGATCTTGGTAAGACACAACTTTCCTAAAAATTTCAGATTTTTATCTGTATTGAGAGACGAGTAAAAAATCGTTAACTGATCGGTTGAAAAAAATCGCAGGGGTACCCCTTGGACTTTTCGCGAAAAATTTTTTGAAATGGATTTCGCTCAAATTCAGCATAATGATAGTTGATGATGTGTATATCAATAATATATGGTTCATTCTTTGTTTCTTTCGCACTGAACAGATGAAAATAACGTTTAAAGTGGAAAAATGTGATGTTTTTGTGTATAGTCTACTAATATTGTTGAATAACGCAAAAACGGTTGAAAAATGGATAGGTACATTACATTAGGAAAATGTGGGCAATTAAATTACCCATCTTTTAGTATATTCAAACACTTCGAGACACTTCGAAGCTATTTCCCGTCATGAGTGGAACTGAATGATCGGGACTCCTGAACGTAGATTTCGTCTTAGGCCTCTATTTTTCATCCGATCTTTTCAATTCTTGAATTTTTCAATTCCGTATAATATCCCGCACACGGGCTGTACCCGATTTTTCAAAATATCAACAGTTTAATATTTAAAAATAATTTTCAAAAAAATTTTTTTTAAATTTAAAAATTTTAAAAAGAATTTGTTATGATGCCTTGTCTTGGTTGTTCGTCAGGAGCAACCTCCAATTTTCAAAAAAAATTTATTTCTTTTGGTTGTTGAGAAAAAGTGAAAATACTTTGAGCACTCCCCTCTCACTCGCACACTTGTCGTCCACATTAGCCTTAAGACGTTGGGCATTTTGGAAATATTGATTCATACGGCTGTAAAGATCATAATAGAGTTTTAATGCATTTCGTGTTCTTTTATAACTTAAACGAAGGCGTTTTGGTTTGTATAATCATAATGTCTTCTATGGTGACCACAATCTGCCATCCACTAGGCGGTCACCATAAGAAACATATGATTTAACAATGTAACCATAACTCGCACGTTTAAATTTTTGAAATACACAATTTGCACTACAACTCTCTATTATAAAAAACGTCGAACAATTAAATCTCGGAAGTCCTGTGTGTTATCACTGTGTAATCGACTGGGAACTCGCATTATAAAATTTTCATCGACTTTGATTCACTTTTCGTAGAAATTCGACGACTTTAATCATCGCTGTGGAAAACAATAGACTCTAATCCTCAATAAATTCTGTGTAAAATATTGTCCCTAAAACCCGTGCGCTCGCTTTTCGCTTGACTTCTTGGTCTACAGTTGTTCCATGGCCTACAGAATGTGACGGAATAGTTTGTCAAAGATAGGACTTGTAACTCGGGTACGGCGTAGTACGTTTTACACAAGGGTTGCCACATCACAACATTCCACCGCTACAGTATACCACGGAACACACGAGACGTGTAGAACTTTGAAGGCCACCAAAGGGCGCAGTGCAGGCGGGACGAGGGCCGCGATTATCGACGCCGGCGAAGGGAGCGCTATCTGGGACAGTACAGGGTAGAACAAGGGCATCCCTAGTTCGAATGGTCTGACGTTCCGATTTTCTGAAATACTTAATTTTCTTTCGGTTTATTATTCAATCGCCCTTGGAAAAAATATAACTCCCTCAAAATTTGATGTTTCACGTTTCAAGGTATGTCCAATTAAAAAAATTCTGCCCGTACGAACTTCAAAAACCGTTCTGTCGTTGGAATGCTCTTCGAACATTCTTTTTAGCTGTATCCTTATGCGATTCGTTTGACTTTAAATTAATTTATTAACGTAATTATGAATAATTGAAATGACTTAAAGTTACCAATCTGTTGCTAAGTGGAAACGTTCACAAACGGATGGTCTTTTAAAATCATAATTGAAGAAAATGAATAATAAACCACTTTACAATCATTGTTACAGCGTTTTTGGTTACCATTCAATAATTAAACATTGTTATCGCACTAGAAAAAAGATTGTCTCACCCACTCAAAAGTTTGTTTTTTTATTTCAAGGTACATATTATATAGTACCTATATGATTGTAACGTTGGGCGAATAATATAACTTTTCATTTGAAAATTATGAAAAATAAAAATAGTTAAAATGATCATTGTTGCTGGGGATTTTTCCCTTTTAGTTACCAATTTATGTCTTTTGAAATCATAATTGAAGACTAGGAATAATAAACTACTGTGCAATCATTTTTTGCAGCGTCTTTTATTTTTTTTTAAAATATTTATTGGTTTAAATAAATATTTTCGGTGAAAATCTATTATGAAATAGAGAAATATTTGTATGTATAATCGCGGTTAAACTGAAAATGAAATCAAATTTTGTTTTAAATCGAGGAGTTTATCTTTTCGTTAATCGAAATGGGGAAAAAAATAACATCCCTAGCAGTCTATAAATAGAAATCAATATTGCATTTTGAAATGGGTATTATAGGACACGTCTAGCACGTGCTCCGAGGAGCACCCATCGAATCCTTTTGCTGTCTCTGTTATTGGCTGCTAATCCTGCTTTATCCGTTCGAACGATCTCCCTTTAGAGGAGAGGATGACAAGCACGATATCTAGAAGAGTCCGACATTATTAAAAGTCTGCTTCAACATTATATACATTTCCTTGCTTATAAAATAGAAACTGTTTAAACTCATATTGTTGTTACAAAAATGTCGCATTGTATTTGTTCTCTGTGTTTTTCTTCGTCATCATGAAAAACCGCGAATTTTTAGTTTAACGTCGAATTATGGATACAATTTTTATTTTTTGTCAGAAATGGCCATTATTAAAACGTGACCATTATTTCCAAAATCAAATGAAAATCGGGCGCAGCAACTAGAAAACGACGAAAGTTGCAGCGCCGCTCGTGTATTCACAAAGTGGAAATCCGATGTCTCCGCATGTTTTCCGGCTCCGATAAATCTCGTATAATCGCTTTGCATAGAGCCTAATCAGCTCAAACGCCCTTTCGGGCCTTCATAAATGCGCCGGTTTGATGTATAGTTGGGATGGATATGCTGGAGTCGACGGAATACCAAAGTGCTACCATCAGATGCGGCGTTGTGTTTCCGTACTTCCGTAGCCCGTGCTTGTCGAATGTGAAGGATCCCCTTTCAAGTAACAAGTGGCTGAACCCTGGTAGTGTTTTCTCGTGACAAAAAGCTCCCCCTGTCTGACGTGGATCAATGTAGATGCTTCCTTCCTGTTCGACAGCTGACAAGTCGCCATTTATATTGAAGATATGGGCTGTCAAAGCCCTCATCCTTGGTCTAAAACAATTTCTCTCCCTTGCTGGAAATTTTTTTCTCGAAAAATTTCAAACATTCCGATTGATTGATGTTGGCCGACAATGTCACGCTGTTGCTTTGCAAGGTAATTCAGGTGTTGTATTCCGCTGTGATGGATTGCTCTTGCGGAGCACGAAGCGCTAACTTATAGCGTTTTATTCGTGACATTTTCTTCAGACTCTGAAAAAGTTCTCCTGGTCGAAAAAAATTGATGACTTCACGCGAAACCGAAAGTGTTCCCATATAGTAACCACCCAATTTTTGCTCCTTTTCCTAATCCAATATCACGTCAAATTTTAATTGTATTTTATAGTTGACCTGATTGTTGTGTTGGGTTTGTTTTGGCTGCGGAATGAGGAACTTGAGTTAAATACCAATCGATATATCTGTGATCAACATCTGCACCGATCTTTTTTTTTATTCTCGTTTACCGAAAGATCAACTCTCGTACGTGTAGTTTGGTTGAGTGGAGAAAATATTAAATTTTTCTTCATTATTTTATTGCCTGCCGAACACTTTCGCCCCTTCGATTTATATCCATCATGGAGGTACAAGGATAAATACTGTTTAATATTATACTTGTGGGCGAGTATGGCTATAAAATATTCTCGATTTTCGTGTCTACCTGGATCCCTATCCCCTAAAGAAAACAAAAAGCTCCTAGGTCAACTTTCATAACGGTAGTACTTAAATGCGAGTTGAAAAGAGGAGTTGTAACTTGTGGAAATTTTTTTAAACATGCTAGAGATCAATTAGTTATTAATTCTATTTTTTCCTATTTTTATTTTTCTTTCTTTCACTATTTTTCAATAAAATCTTATTTTGTATATTATGTAAGGTTCTTGGCCGGCCTTTATCTTTCCATCCGTACTGGATCAATTGTGTGTGTGTGTGGTTTTTTTTTTATAATTATTATTATTATTTTTTTTTATAATACTGCAAATTGTTCTAATTTGCGTCAAAACTGATTCTATTTCTACGTCCTAATTATCTCTACGGTGCGCATAGAATTCTCGCTTCATTGCTTACTTAGCATTATTTACTTTCACCCCTAGTGAAGAAATCTTTCGTCCTTTTTCCTCGATACCTGAAAATCCGTTCTCTTAATGCTCATTTCGTCTTTCAGCGCTTACCCTTCACTTGAGGGTTGACACTGAATGGGCCCTTGTTAAGATACTGTCAGTGTTTCTATGGCGATTGTCATTCTTGATACAATGGCCCTTTCTTGGCTTCTCTGATTCATCCTAGGGGGAAAGCTTGCGATAAGATGTCTTTCTGGCACTCGTCCATGAACTTGTGGGTTAACGTCCCAAATAGGCCGAGCATGTTGTCCGAGTCGTGGGACATGGAATTGTCAATTAGGATCAGTAAATTCATTTCTCTTTATTTGTAAATTTTTACGACCGGGATTAAGTTACACTCGAGTTTATTAACCAATTTGATGGCGACGTTTTCCTCATTCTCCAGACTTGGCTCTAGGATTCATACTATTGCTCATCCATCCTATTGCCAGCTCTTAAAGTTCACCTGGGGAGAGAAAAATTCAGGGACAACAACGAATTCGAGGCCCTCTCTCAAAATGACAAAAAATAATTCCACTGGTCAACGAAAATTAGAGCGTCGCTATCGTAAATGCGCCGACGATAACGGCGATTGTTTGGTGAACATTTTTAGGTACAAAGATTTCTAAATAATTATAATATAGCGTTTTTTTTTTTTTTTTTTTTAGAGAAAAAATTTAGGTACAAAGGTTTCTAAATAATTATAATATAGGGTTTTTTTTATGGAAACATTTTAGGTACTAAGGTTTTTAAATAATTATAATATAGGTTTTTGAATTTTTTTATTTTTTCTGTTCGTCGGGTTTCACTTTTGGAGGTCCTGTGCCAATTTTTGATACATGAATTACGAGGGTTTTGCTATTTTTTCATTTGAAAAAGCAAGAATTTCCTTTTATCGTCCACGAAAAACGCCGAACGAAACGATCAAAATCAAAGCCATTTCGAGCCTAATAAAAAAGCTTCAAAACTGACCTGAATAGCGAGTGGCGGGTTTAATTTACGACAATGCACAAAGTTCAAAGCTGAATTGACTCTGCGACAAGGCGGAAAAAACGCGACAAAAGGGAGGCTTTTAATTCGATAAAACGCCCGCTTTGTGCGAACTTGGGCCACGTTCCAATTCGATAGTCGCCGGCTTTGGTTCACTAATCTTGACGCAGTATGCAAACTCAGGCTCATATTGGCCTACGTACTCAGCTCTACGTTAGCTCAAGTCAACCGACTCGGTTGTTATTCGATTTGCCCACAACCCTCCACGGCGATCGAGGTCCTACAACCTGGCGCCTTTATATCGACCAGGGTAAGTCTGAGTACAATTAACGCCGGCAGCGAGGTTCCCCCGCTATGTAGTTTTATCCCTGACAAGATAATCCAATTCCTTTATAGGTAACCGGTTGCTAAAAATATTTTCTCGAAACGAATTGCATATTTTTTGTGTGCCAACCGAAAACTGAGCTGAACTCATGTATGAAGTTGTCAGTTTATTGTTGATAGATAGATAGATAGAAAACCGATTGATTTATATCTCTTTTCACGTTTTCCTGGTTGATTAATTTTCTTATCAGCTATATAAGATCTTCCATTGATTTTTGGACGCTGAATCGAATGAGACCATAACGGAGTTGATAGCTCTAATGGATCTCAAATTATCGCAGTTTTTGTGTGGCGAAATTGAGATTTTTAGAAATTTGGCAAGATTGTATAACTCGAGATTTTCTAGATCTATGAAAATATTCTTTTCTCGTTAGAATGCTCGTCATACGCTCCTAAGATTGGCGAATAATTTTGCTTTTAATTGGATAATTTAAATAAAAATAATTAAACGAAAGTTGCTATGGAGTTTCTCCTTCGACCAATTGTTACCAATCTAGTGTTTGAGGGAAGCGTTCATAAAATATGTTGTGGCTAGTTACTCTCGCAAATAGATAGTCTAATAAAGAAGGCCAAGAGAAACTGTTCAAGCTTTGAAATATATTTTTCTGACGCCTACAACTCGAGAAATCTACAGAAAACCTCCCAAAAACACACATTTTTGCGTCTCTTTCGCTCAAACGGTGATAAAAAAAAAAAAAAAAAAATTGGTAGGGGATATAGCCACATCTATAACGGTCATTTTAAGCTTTAAAACACGAAAATCGGTCCACTGGTGTGGCCGAATTTAGAGGAAAACCTCCAAAAAACGTGGGCCGAACGCCCTTAAATCATAATTAAAGCAAAGGAATAATAAATTATTGTACAATCATTTGCAGCGCTTTTCTACTGTTGTACGTCCTAGAATTATACTACTTAACATTTTATGGGTTTCTGATGGGGAGCTCCATGTTCAAACTGTTATCTTAGTCCGCTGCGTTAACTTTCTAGCCCCAAGAAAAAAAATCAGTGTTATTCTGACGTTCAACACGGAGTATTCTCATTGGTTCCTCATAATATGATGTTTCCACCACCGAATGAAAAAAAAATCAGCAAAAGGAACTCACTTTGTGGCTGAAGTATGCACAGAAATTTACTCGTCGACTGAGTACGTTTGGCCATTTCTCCTGAATTGTTTACCAAACGCTCTTTGATAATCTGCATTTATACTGGAACCGTTTCCTCTCTCATTCTTACACTCGATCCGATCCAGTCATCCGTGTTCGGCTTAAACATTTCCCGAAGAATCCCCGAGCCTGAAGATGAAAAGGGTGCATTTCTCAATTAACTTCGAAAGTGATGATCTGAACGCTCGAGTCGCCACTTGATGAAAGAGCCCGACGAAATCACGATCGGATTATGCATCTCGTATCTGATTCGAGAAAGAAAATAGCTGAATGAGAACTGTTGGCGCCGAAAATGTCGCGTGCCAGACGGGTATGGGAAGCGTTGGCGCCTCAAGGGTCTCCGTCTCCGAGACTCGTGGTTTCCTGGATAGCCAGCTCACCCACGCGTATCCTAATATGCCGCACTCACGTTATATCGTGCACTCGAAGTTGAACTACTTTGCAACCCGTGTCGAATGCAACCGAGACCTAGAGATTATTCGATTCTGCTCCAGCTTTTACGTAATTATCGAATAATAGAACAGCAAATGATTGCTATGAGCGTTGGTTCAAGATAATTCACGTTGTTTGAATGGAATGCATTCTTGCCTAGTGCGTTGATTAATATGTGACTACAGTGAATATTTGGTGTCTCTCCGCAATCCATAAAATTTATCACACAACTTGCTGGTACTTGATTTCACCTTACGACTTTACTTCACTTTACGTAACTTCCCCTTTACTTCACTTTACTTTACTTTCACTTCACTTCCCGTCACTATACTTCTATATTACTTCACTTCACTTTACTTCCCCTTTACTTCACTTTACTTCTAATATATTTCACTTCAGTACACTTCACTAATATATTTGACTCCTCTATTACTTCATTTTACTTTACTCTGCCCCACTTCACTATTACTTCTCTTTACTCTGCTTCACTTTACTTTACTTCCCCTCTACTTCTACTATATTTCACTTCACTTCACTTCTCTATTCCTTCATATTACTCTGCTTCACTTTACTTCCCCTTCGCTGCACTTTGCTCCCCCTTCACTTAACTCATTTCACTCCACTATACTTCTCTATTACTTCACTTCACTCTGCTTCACCTCACTATTACTTTACTTCGCATTACTTTACTTCCACTTCACTTTACTTCTCATATATTTCACTTCACTACACTTCACTAAAGTATTTCACTTCTCTATTACTTCACGTTACTCTGCTTCACTTCCCTTTTACTTCCCCTTCACTTCACTTCACTATACTTCTCTATTAGTTCACTGTACTTCATTTTACTTTACTCAGCTTCACTTCACTATTAATTTACTTCATTCCACTTCCCTTTATTTACTTCGCTCTTTCATTCTTTCAACCTACTTGAACATCTTAAAAGATTTATATATTTACAAATCCACTCAACCTATTTTTAAAAAACACCGATGATTATAACACAGTAGTCTCGAGTAGCTTTGATCTATTGGGAGAGAATTTTACTGACTGAGCACTTTCGCCCCTTCGGGTATCGTATAGTTGTTGTTGACTGTAGAAGCCTTAGTTCTTGGTAGTTTTCCTCTTACAACACTCGATCGCTTCCATAAAACGTCTATCAATTGAAATGTTCTACTATACAAAGATATAGGCGATCAAGTTTTCATTTTCATGTGTCCACATGCTGTTACTTTTCAACTTTGAAAATTTTTCATAATAATTAAATCTAACTTTTTTTTGCGCAGTTTACCGCATGGGTTGACGCTGTTATTTTCGTTTTTTCGCTCGAAAATGAAGCCAGTTTCAACGCTATCTACACTTACTACACTCAGATGGCGCATTACAGGAACTCCTCGGAGATCCCACTCATTCTAGTCGGAACACAAGGTAATAGAAATATAATTGTTATCCCACGAGTTCTATTATTTATATCGCCTCATTATTTATTGCCTTTCATCGCACGATTGTTTCAGATGCAATAAGTGAAAGTAACCCGAGAGTTATAGACGATTCGAGGGCCAGAAAATTGGCCAACGATCTCAAAAGGTGCTCGTATTATGAAACTTGTGCTACTTATGGCCTGAACGTAGAAAGGGTCTTCCAGGACGGTACGTAATTAACGATAATCTCATTACTATTAACATTTTTATTGAAGAGCATTCCTTCGTGCCAGTGTAGACGGCGTTTTCGAAATCGATCCGGGTCACCCCTCATGTTTTGTTACGCGTCTCCCTTTCAAAATAATTCCTTCTTCGACCCCATTACATTATTACTCTGTCAGATGAGTATTTTCAGCCCAATGCGAGTTCCCTCGGTATCCATTTTGTTTTAATTAATCGACATGAGTGAGATGTGGCTTTAAAAAAGTGATTATCGTATAAAAAATGTATTATGAATACGATAATTCATAACATCAGCTGTACCCTTTAATAAAATTATTTATTCGCCATTAAATATTTTCTTTTTAATTAAAATTCTATTTTTTCCATGATTTTAGCTTGCCAGAAAATCGTCCAGCAACGATTGAGCAGGTCGAACTCCAGTTTAGGGCCATCCAGTTCGCGACCGTCAACTCCGATTGGGATCTCGATGCCACCCCCTCCCCAGATTGTTATACCTGCCTCGCCTGTCAATAACCAACCGTTTGTAAAAGTAAGCTTTGTTCTCTCCAAATAGAAACAGAACAACCTATTTTTATATATAATTTTTATTTCCATTAATTTAACAAGTGAAATAAATATCATAGCTACCATACAGACTGTACACCAGATCACAAAATACATAAATAAAAGAATATCGGAAATTAATTCTCCATATGGGTACAGCCCGTGTTGGAGAATGAGCAAGTGAGCGAAAACACACACAAAAAAAATCTGATTATTACAAATTACAAGGGTATTTTAGTAATTTCTTCCCAGCGTCCCAGATAATATATTTTCAATTTTTTTTTTTTTTATTACCCAGTTCTAATGATAAACACCTAAGCTATCTGACCTTGTTTTAACCAAGGCATGCGTTTTTTCGTATTCTGTCACCTGACGAATGTTCAAAAATCCAATCGTCGGTGGTAAATTAATGCGAACCGATTATTCAACAAATTCTCGGGTCATTATGCTGACAAAAAATAGAATTTTTTTTTTTTTGTAAACTATTAATTATCGAAAATTATTTTGCGTCAACAGGAGGCTAATAACCGGAGCATCGGGCACAGCCTATCTACAAGTTCGCACGCTTTATACAAGGAGCTCACGAGCGATAACAATAATCTGTCTCGACTACCAACACTGGACAATCTTACACTCAATCCGAACATGTCCGCCAAAGATTTGCCCACTCCTAGCTCAACGCCAACTGCAACCAGGTAATGAGAATTTGTGAAGAATTAAGAGATAAAAAAGTTTTGTGTAAAAAAAATTAATCAAAAAATAAAAATAGATACAGGTGATCGCTAGGAAATAAAAAAAAAAAAAAGTAAATCGCTAGGAAATAAAAAAAGAAGTTTTTCAGCTAGCGTTTTTCTCAATTCCCGAATTTATTCAAAGCATAAACTTTCTCAGTTTCCTGATTTGTTTGAACACTACTTCCGAATCTGTTCGGAAACATACTTGGATAGTCTCGAGTTATCAAAAATATAATTTTCACAATTCGACCAAAAAAAAACTCAGTTCGTTTAAAATCAATAATAATTTCTTGTTGATTTGTTTTTGTAAAAAATGTTTGCTAGAAATATTTGGACACAATTAAAATTTTAATTTCGGCCCCTATTGCTCGAAGAAATGTCGGAATTCCGTCTGAAGCTGATGTTGTATTCATGAAAGGAATGTTACCAATTTGATCATTTTGAGTCGAAACTTTGATTTTTAGATTGTTACAAACTGGCGAAATTCTTAAAAACTCGAATCGCTCCGAAAAATTTCCAGCCGAAAACATACTGCTGTTCCCAGTAAAGCGTATTCTGTTCCGTATTCATTTAAATTTATGTAAAACATGATGTTGATCCATAAAATCAGTCTTCATCGCTACCGGTTCTTGTGCTTGAGAATAGGTTCTTTTCGGATTGACATTCAAGATACACCCTTAGGCGGTTTACCCTCATAGAGACCATGCGACCTTTATAGTTCACTGAAAACAATTATTAGGGGTGAAATGAGCAAGTGCTCAGCTCTGAATTAACTCTCCTCGTTCAGAATTTTTTTTTTCTCCTCGTAAAATTGATATCTCAACTGTAAAAAAGCCTTGAAAAGTTTTTTCTTATATTTTGGATGATATTATATTATTTTATTACTTAATTATTTATTTTATTAGCTTGTTTTAAAATGCTTAATTTTCAATCCAATCGCAGGAAGAATCGTAGACGATCGAATTTGTTTACACCATCGAAAAAAGGCGAAGACAAATTGAAGAACGGAGAATTGGGCAGTGGACGTGCCATCCCAGTTAAGCAGGGCGTCCTATACAAGAAAAGCAGCAAAGCTTTGAATAAAGAGTGGAAGAAGAAATACGTCACTCTATGCGACGATGGTCGCCTCACGTATCATCCGAGTTTGCATGTAAGTATAGAGCCCTTGTTATTGAAAACATTGAAGATATTGTACGAATCGATTGGCTAAGACACTTAAATGGTCCTCGGCTTTCGACAAAAATTCAACGGCTGACAAAACAACAGTATTCGGGACTATTCTGTACTGTCTCCCTAGTGCAGTGTCTATAGTGCCCAACGCTGTAGAAAATAGAAAATATTCCTTCTACGACTTCCTCAATGAGGAACAATAAATGAAAATATCGTATCAACGTCCCCTGAAATTACATTTTACAAATTAGGCTTTCTCTTTTTCCAATATTTTATTTTCTACTCCGTTGCAGGATTACATGGAAGACGTTCATGGGAAAGAAATTCCACTTCAATATGTCACGGTGAAAGTACCCGGTCAGAAACCGCGCGGTTCCAAAACCATAACACATTCAAACGGAAGCAACGACGCTCTTTCTTCGATTACAAGTGAGCTAAATCTGGGGATTATGATAAAATGATGGCCGGTTTCTCGAACCACTGCAGATGCGGTATTACCCAACCCGTTTTCGAATGCAATTGACACGGAGTCAACAGAAAGCGTTTTGGTTTATTATTCAAAATAATAAACCGTTGTAATCACTCACGAAAATTTTTTTTAACCTCCCCCAAAATTCGATGTTTTACGTCTCAAGTCATTTAGAATCCAAAAAAAATTAAACAATTCCTCCGTACGCCATTAACACTTTTCTAACGAAACTAGAAAATTCTCGAAAGTTTCACCGAAAATCAATCTTGGTCTGACAATGGCTCAATTCTTTATCCAAGTAGCAACCTCTATTATAAGGATATTTTTGGAATGTTTGGTTTTGAGGGTGAGAAAATTAATATTATCCAACGCTTATCAGACAAAGTTGTATTTGGTATCTATTTCTATGGAATCGAATGAGACTATCTCCGGGTGCAGCATGATTAAAATGGGGTAGCATGATTAAAATGACCATAGTTGCTACAGTTTCTATCTGCTTTTGGTAGAAACGTTCACAAATAATGTTCAAGGTTATATCACAAATGTATGGTCTTACCATTGATGCAGTCGAAGCTTTAATTATCGAACTTACAATTAAATTCAAATAGTTTAGCCAAACAGTGCTGCCAATTTTATTCACTACTTCGACCCAACCGAAATGGCTCATTGTTAGTCTTCATTTTTAGCATCAGAGAAATTGTCCATTCGCGCAATAATTTAAAAAAAAATGAAAACAACAGCTAACTTTAAAAATAAAAATGTGTTTTTTTTTTTTGTGAAATCCATCTTTGCTCATTCGTAGGTCAGCCAGATCAGAGCAGCGGGTTGTGTTGAAACGAGCAATTCATTTAGCTGAAGAATGAAAATACGAACTTTTCCATAAATGTATTAATTTACTATGAAAGTAAGAAGAGACCTAATGTTCAATCAATTAGGGCATAAAAATCGGTCTCTATTTTTTACAATATTCTTCAAAAATTGCCTTGTTAGAAGGTTATGCTGATTAAACTTATTTTTAAATTATCATGCAATTTAATTAATTCACTACCTAATTGTGGTTTCTGAAATGATGTATAAATTTAACAACGAAATATCACTTATCGGCTATTGATGAGGAGTTTTGGAGAAAAGGGTAGTATTCATCTTGAAATAATGCGGCAATCATTTTTCGGGCTACAACATTAATCCATGAATAGGTGCGTTATTGAGAAATATTTGATCAGTTTGAATAAATATCGTGAAAATATGCCAAACCCATCGATTTGCCCCATCATTAGCTAGCTCCTCCGCCGTGACATCTATATCCACTTATTGATGTAATCATGAAACCTGTAAGAACAAATTTCTTGGAAAAAATCTCTTGTTACTGCTTATTAAAAAAGTAAAAATCTGATCAATATGAATCATCGTGTTGGATATTCATCTAAGTACGATCATCTTTGATAACAATTAAGTACCTAATATGACCGATATCGTTAAACTTACCTCCATTTGTAAGGCAATTCTCACCAATCGTAGCACATATCACAATCACAATAATCTAGAAAAGAAGAGAAGCGAATTGAAACTGAGAAAGAGAAACATCAAAGATGTCGGCCTATGCAGCCTCAACTCAGTTTCAAAGCCGTTATCAGCTTATCGACCAATAAGAAGCCTTGTGAAGGTGCTAATCGTGGGATCTCGGCCAGTTGCAGTTATGGCATAATAACCCGTGATAAATTGCTAACGGAGGTATAAGAAACGCGTTTTCCAAACGTCAGCTGACGCCTCTGTTAAAGTTAATCGTGGTACAAGAAACCGGCCCCGATAGATTATTCAGTTTTGATTGCTTTGTATCGGCTTACCTGACTGGCTTAATAATGCATGCGTTGCTTTTTACGCTTCTTACTGGATTGGCTTTTGGTGAGTTCTATTAATTGTAAGCAATTCCACTAATCAGATGCTGAATTCCTCCTCTTCTTCGTATTTAAGCATTTATAAATCTAACAATTGCCGTTGCAGATTTTCATCATAAAGAAAGGAAAATACAAGACAAAGTGACGCTCACCGGGTTTGAAAAATTGAGGGAGCCTGGAAGAGTGTCAAAGTAAGTGTTTTGAGTTATTTTTCAGTCTTTTCCCTTCAATGAGTTGAAAAAGAAGAACAAGCTACAATTAATAAAAAATGTCTGGCAAAAGATTGTAAGGGCATGGAGCTTTAGTAAATTGTACAAGGAGTGCAAAAGTTTTTATTCAACGCAAAAACGTTGTATGAAGCTGGAACCGACGGGCTTATTTTGTGTTGGGTCTCTGGGCAACACTTGTGGCTGGAAAGTGATTGCACATAGAGCTCCTCCTCACAAATCTCTAAAATGGTGTAATACTGCCTACAAAAATGCATCGACGATCGATCATGTGGAGAAATAGGTTTATATCCTAAGCTTTCAAAATATAGGTTGTTATTTTGAAGGGGCATTTTATTATTTTTTCTGGTATGTCAGAACTTACTTTAGGAACGCCTTTTGCTGCTGCCACGCATTTTGACCAATCTATGGCCACTATTTGTTGCAGCAATGATGATTCCTTAATCATCAATAACAGCCTCACCGTTGCTAACGGGTCCGACTTGAAAGCGGAGACGCCGAATGTGAAAAAACGCCATCGAAGGATCAAAAGCAGCAGCGTGAAAAATCACGAATACGACGGTATGATTGTTGATGATTTCCATATCGACTGTCGATACTATTTAGGATTTTAGATACTGATTGCAAATTCGATTGCAGATACGGACGGATACGAATTCCTTATTGTTTCACTGGACAACAAGCAATGGCATTTTGAAGCTGGTAGCTGCGAAGAACGGGACGAATGGGTTACAGCTATTGAAAACCAAATTCTGAACACTCTCCAAGTACGTCCTCTATTATTTTTATTAGGAAAACCTAAGGCATAATATAGAATATACGGAATACTAAAGTTAAATCGCAGAATCGTCGAGCTTAATGGGAATTAGTACCAAATAATTGCCTATATGAATAGCCGAAATTCGGAAATAATGTTCAGACTGGTTGTGAAAGTTTTACAATTCTTACTCATTGAATACTATTATAATAATCATCGTCTGATTTTCCGTATAATTCGTCAAATTTTTCATTTATATTGTTTCACCATGTGTCGAACTGCGAATGGGAAATTTCAATTCAATTATTGGCGGTTTCAGAGCGTAGAAAGCAGTAAAGGGAAACTGCGGCTCAACTCTTCGGTCGAAGCGGCTTCGATCCAATCGATAAGAAGTAGAGTGCAAGGCAACGGTTACTGCGCTGACTGCGACGCTCCAAGTAAGTATTGTGGTGTATTATTTCATTGTTGAAATTAATTTCCTACGTTGGACCAACTGTCTCCCAGCTTTCCCCTTCCAACGTTTCAGTATATGGATAATTTTACATAATTCATGTTATCTCATGGCTCTGGGTTTGAGTTGATACACTGACTATTGGTTTTCATGGGTGCCGCAAAGATCACTGTAGGTGAAACTTTAATGGTGGATTACGGGAGAAGCTAACCCGCAAATTTCAATCCTTGCTCAATTGAGGTGTTAAGCGCTAAATCGAGTTAAGAAATACTTCCACTTCTCGGCATTGGCTTTATCCTTCAACATTGTGACGTCGGTTTTTATATTATTTTGTAATAAACCATTGTAATCGCCCAAGAATAATAATTATCTGACCCCTCCTCAAAATTCGATGTTGAACGTTTCAAGTTATGTAAAATCCGAATAACCAATAAAAAATTCTGTCCGTCCGACGTCAAGAAATATCTGAATAAACTATACCTACGTACCTGAAATTATATTTAAATTATCGCTAGAAATCATTACTAGCCTGGTAATATCTCAATTTTTCAGCCAAATTGCTATATTCCAATGTTGTTGAGAAATAGGTGAGTTAGGCATCGTCTGTTGATTTTTGGATCGAATGAGACCATTCAAGATACTGCAGCTTTTCAGAGCTGGGTTCGAGAATTTGAGAAATTTTTTCTAATGATATAACTTGAAACTTATTAGAGCTATAAATGTCGATCTCAACTGAATGGAATGTATCCAACTGTATCGTTGTGGGATTTGTTTGACTGTAAATTAGTTAATTAAGAACAAAAAAATTGTGTTAATTATCATTTCACTCAAGGAGTTTGCTCTCATAAATATCTGTATGTTAGCTGGAAACGTTCACAAGATTTTTGTTTATTTCAAGGGGATGTTGAATCATGATTGAAGTAAAGAATAATGAATCACTTTTTATTTTTTCTCGGCATTTTTATTTTCTGAAACATCCCTCCTGGCGGTGCTAACTAACCCAGCTCTTCTTCGCTCTTTAATAAGTTTGAGTTCTGATTGCCTATTTGTCCTAATCCTGCTCAACTCAAAAATAATCAAAACGAAATCTCGACTCTAAAAAATAATCAAACCGACGAACTCAACAGAATTACGACACTGACGGCTGATATGACACACAGAAATAACAACGTGAAATGAAAGGCGTTTTTCTTATAACTGAATTTTCCACATGAACGATCAAGCGTTGGGGGCAAAAAATTCCTAACCTAACCTAGGATTAGTTTTCACTACCATCGATGGTGGAATCAAATCTTGAGTAACTCGGAGATTGGCTAACGCACACTTTAACCCTCATTTGGTGAAATCTAACTTAAGAGAAATTGAATTCTAACAAACTGCTTTTTTTTTTTTTAGACCCTGATTGGGCGAGCCTCAACCTTGGCATTCTTCTGTGCATTGAATGTTCAGGGATTCACAGGAACCTTGGCTCTCACATATCGAAAGTGCGATCCCTTCACCTTGACGAATGGCCGTAAGTACTTTTCAACCCTATGTAGCGAATTCTAATTTTTTTAAATTTGTTCATAGCCACAGATAACGAGTGTTGAAATACGGGTAAACGAACTTGACCGTTGGCTGATCATAGCTATTATCAACTGTGATTACGATGATGAAGAATTTTTGTTATCCATTCAATAATTGCAATTATGTCCAAACCATTTCTAGAGCGGGTCACCTGAGCGTAATGCTTTCGATTGGCAATCGTCTTGCAAACAGCATCTGGGAAGGAGACCTTAAAGGCCGGCGGAAGCCGATTCCCACTTCGAATCGAGAAGAAAAAGAGAGATGGGCTTCGTCTAAATACATCTCGAAAGATTTCCTGACACCTCTCGAATCGCCGACACATCTCAGCCACCAACTCTTCGACGCTGTGACGAGGTAGGTCAATTTTCTCATTTTTATGTATATATATTTTTTTTCTCTCTACTTGCTCGATTGTTTTCTTTTTAATTGATTTTTTTTCTCTGTTTTTAGAAACGATATGAAAGCAGTGATCGACGCTCTGATTCGAGGTGATTCGGATATCGTCAATTCTCCTTTGAGTCCGCAAGATTCCCGAACGCCGTTGCATTTGGCCTGTTTTTCCGGCAACCTGGCCATAGCTCAGTTGTTACTGTGGGTAAGTGACTATGAATTTTCCTCATCACAGAGAGAGAGCTATTCAACAATTATTGCAATATTCCATCAGAGCGTTCCTGTTTATGGACCGTACACTGGAGTAGTTGCAGAGCGCTCTAGAAGCGGGCTAGGATACTTTACTGGAGGTTAGCGGACGCGGGATTTCATACTAATTTCGCCTAAACTCTGTTTTCTCTTATCCAACTATTTATCGCAGAGACAAAATTAAAATGTCGAGACGTAAAAACTGGAGAAGCCGAAATAATTAACTGCGTCCTGCGCATTTTGAAATAAATCAATTCACCTTGGTTTTGAGCAAGGTTCTTTGGCCGACCTGATCGTTTATTAACCCAACTCGTGCGTGTTTCTATTTTTGGTTCTCCTGGCTAGTTTTTCAATAACAGTTGTAAGTTACTAAGTTGCGGCCTTTGTATGAGTTTCTTAAGTTTAAATTAGTACAGACTCAAACTAGCGTCATCTATGCACGCCTCCGAAGTTCTTTAAAATCAGGTAAAATCAACAGTTTTTGCTCTTCAACCAACGTTGATCAACGTTTTCCCAATGTAGCGACATTTTCTTCCAAGTGAGGGACCACGGAGCCCTCTCGACTACCTTCTCTTCCTTGATTTTATATTTAATATGCAATTCACTGATTCTTTGTTGACTTAACCTTTTCAGTACAACGCTGATGTGAGCGCTTTGGATAATGACGGCAGGTCATGTCTTAGCTTGGCTCGCGGCGCGGCTCGAGGTCAAACGGAAGGAGCTGGCGCCTCAAGCCTCGTTGATCTTCTCCTTAGCGTAGGTTGCCACGATCAGACAACCGTAGTGACCGCAACAACCACCACTACAGTAATTTAAATCCACCTCTAGTATGTAAATTGTCTTAGCTACATTATCTCATTCGTGTTAACGCAAACTACTTGTTTTTAATATTTTAAATCGTATCAGTATTCGTTTGAAAGTTATTGGGCTATGCGAGGTTATTTTATATTTTAGACGAACCCGCAATTAAATGTTCATGCGATTTTATTGGCTGTAAATACAATAAATTATCTCGGCTCAATAAAAAGCTCATGTTAAAACAAACGGCAACATTGGACAATTTGTAGCTGTCGTTAACTAATATTGTCGTTCAAAGGGAATTTCAAAAACGAGGAAATTAATAGAACGTTCGTGGAGAACCGTCTAATAAGTAAAATAATAAATTATACGCATAAAAAAATGTCTCTTGCATATTGGTGAGCAATGTCATTATGATGCATTTTATGTCAATTGACGAGCAAAATTAGCTTTTTTTTTTTTTTTTTTTTGGAAAAAAAACATACATTTTCCGCATGTACTTTTAATAATGTATAATTCGATAAGCGGTTCTACGTGTCGTTATTATTCTTACATCTCAGCTACAGGGTTTGATCAGCTTTTAGGTCGATTTATGTTAAGTAATGAACTTTTAACTCAGTAAAAATGGAAAGGAAAGAAATTGTACTGGATGAAAAACCTTGAGACATTATTGTTCTGGGGATCATTTTCTATTGTTCTCTAAAAAATAATCATACGTTGGGAGGGGAAATTATGATGGGGGAAATGAGTCAATTACGGCTTGGGATTATTTTTTACATTATCGGTATACTAACTCGTATTGATAAGGTGGCGTATTTATAAAAGCAATAATCCGAGAGTAGCATTAACAATGAGCATTGTGAAATACTTATATTTCGAACGAGAGTACAAAACGTTAAAGGGCGCTAATTGATATTATCTATAATTCATCCATTAGTTCTAATCGTGATGTGGTTCCTATGCCGCAATTGCTGCGAAATAACAAAAGATACTCTGTAGCTTCAGACTCAAAAGCTCTTCAAATTTAATAATTGCATTGTCGTACCTTAGAAATTGAAATCAATCACAGAATAAGAAAAGATAAGGTTGCTAACCTCTGCGTTCAAGAGCTCGAACATGAATATTTGAGTTTGCAAACATTTTCCGTTTTATTATAATTGATTTTTGTTGTTAAAAAAAAATTTGACAATTATTTACTAAAAAAAAAAATTCTTTCTTTATTGTCGGAACCGCTCAGCTCGTTTAGTTGATGGCAGCGTCTAATAAAACTATTGCGTTCAACTCAATGTTGGGCGTTGATAAAAACGAAAAATTAACAAACGAAGAGTCGAATTTTTCGAGTAAAGTTACCTTTTTATGTTATACTTGTATTTTGGATATTTTTCGTTAAACTTGACGTTGTTTGTCGTTACACGAGCCTTGTACCTTGTTTTATTGTCACTATTATAATTATATTCTTGGTTATAAATTATTTATTCGGCTATTAGATTTAATCGACGGGTGAAGTCGTTAGATGAAGGCGCACTTTGTAATAGCTTGCACGAATTGTTAATTGAGCACGGGAAATTCACAAAAAACCCATCCATTACGTGCGTATAATACACGTTAAAATTACTCGACCTGTTTATTTAATTGTAGGCGTTTGAGATCCGACGCCATCAGAGAAAGCTGTAGAATGAGATTAGACGTTTACCTGTGTGAGATTCACCAACCAAAGATGTAAATATTTCATAGCCAGTAGGTATTCCGAATGTGAAATCCAAAAAAGAGATTAAAAATGTTGAAAACCTGGTTGTTCATTTTTTGTATTGAATACATTTTTCGTAAAGAGATCACGGTGAAATTAAAGTGCGAAGTGATCCTGATATTTGCAGCGGGAATATTCTAAAGCAGCATTTTCATCATAATTCATGCTCGTAGAAATAGTCGATTCCTGATACTAGTGGCGGATATAGCGAGAAATGGGTTATGGAGGCATTGGACCAGGCGTTGTCAAGGATGGCGGTCTATTTTGTGTACCATAGAGTATGGCAATGATATTTTGAGTTTCCATTGGGGGAAGAGGAAATGACAAACCGCTGTTGAAGCAATTGTGATTAGATTAGTATCAAGATCAGCCGATTAAATTAAAAAAAAATGGATAATTACATAGGTTTCAAAAAATTCGAAATCTTTATACAACTACTAAATATTTTTTTTTTAAATTTTGAAAATAGGTACATTTGAAAATTTGTTTTCTCATTTTTAGCAGCGTTCTCTCTTTCTTTTAAATATATATTTTAAAATCATCAGCCGCTGATTATTTACTTATATGATCATAATTCCCTCTCGAACACGTGATTTAATCCGACGGCCTTACGCGATAAAAATTGCATTACATAATTTAGTATCGTTGGCATTCTCGTTGAGATAGCTCATATCTGAGAGAAAAAGAGAAACGATTCGAAGTAAACATGTAAGATCGCGTCATCTCGGCGTTTATCTGTTCTACGTAACGTTCGTTCAAAACGTAGGTTTTCTACCTGAACGAGCCTTGGTTTTATGCCTCAAAACGGTGTCATTGGAACGTCGCTGTCACTTCCTAGAGGAAAAATTGAGAAGTTTCTTAATTTGTGCACCAAAGTTAACACTGAATTGGGACGAGAATTTCTCCCATTCGGTACGATGGAAATGGAAAAAATTGGGTTTTTCCGAACTTAATTCTCATCAATGTTTTTTTTATTGTTGAGCAATTTCTCCATTGTATGAAAACTTGCGATAAATTGCCCTAATATAGTCGAATAAAATTCTGATCTGTTTCGTAAGTGGTTTCAGAAAGCTGCGAATGATCGTAATACATTTTCAGCACTGTAGGTGCAATACAATGGAATCTATAGAGGTGAAATTTTCACAGACAAAAAATCTTTATGTTTTCGAACTTCTTAGTTTTTTTATTATAACTTCAAAGCGGCGTGTCATAGCGCAAGGCTTACTAACAGGCAAATTAAGAGCGATTCCACAGAGACTGGTATCTTGAAACACATAATTTTTGATCAATTTTTGTGGGCGCAATGGGCTGTCAAAGTATGATGTTTTTCCAAGAGCCCCTGCGAGCGAAACCGTATAATAATATCTTAGAATAAATTTAACCGAATTCCAAAGCAGCTTTACTTTTTAAAATTAACGATAAACTCTCTACGACAAATACCTCAAGAAATGTTCCCTTTTTTTACTGTTTTCCACCAAGTCAAAAAAATTTTGGTTTTATTTATTTCTTTTTTAATTATTTTTTGTTACTAGTTACTAATTATTTTTTTGTTCAGCGTGGAATACAATTTTACCACAACTGTTACTGATGATGGCCTAAACGGCGAAATCGATTTAACAATCTAGCTCATATAAAATCAGTGAAATTTTTGTCTTCTATCCTCTTGAAATTTTAACCAGTTGTTCAATGTGGGGTAACCATATTTCAACTACCCTCTTCAGGGCCACTAAATAATCAAAATGCTAACAAATAATAAAAGAATGCATGTAAATTAAGTTTTTCCCACTAATTATAATTTTCTTGGACACTATTCACCCAATTTATCGGCTCGTTCTTAAAACCTTTGCACTTCAAGGGTTTACAATTAAAAGCTCGACGCAGACATCAAACTTGTTTCGCTCGGTTATCGTCAAGAGCCCAATCAAAGAGTCTGTGGTAGAAAATTATTGAGGTGGGAGGGCGACAGAGGAGTTCAAGGTTGAAAAAGTTGAATCCTTGTCGTCTCATTCTGTCAACAAATTAGCTTCCTCCCGTTATAAAATGTCTAATTTGAAGCTACAGTAGAGGTTTGGTCATTAACTACCCTAACGGTTAATTATTCGACTCTATCCATTGCTGGATCTTGTCTTTTTAGCATTTTATCACTTTCTGTATTAAAATTTCTCAATTACCAAAACTCCCTAATTTTCATCTGAAATTTTCTCTACTCCGCAAAATATTCCTACATGCAATTTAAACCTGTGTAACTGCAATTTAAGGCGTCCAGTCGAATAATTAATTGCTCGCCCGTCTCATATTTTTTTTACCTATCAATTTCACAAGCATATTCAAGATATCGGTTCGAATAACTACGAATAAATTGTATTTAATAAGTTTGTACGTATTTTTCTCTCTATTAAGATAGGAGGAAATAAGAAGGTTGCACAATTTTTCGATCTATTCTATATACTTAGTGTACGTATCGTCAAGTTAAAAAAAATCGTCAACACGGCCTGTTTTGCATAAAGAAATGATTTTTAGATAGAAATTAAGAATTTTAGCAGGTTTTTGATAACTTTTTTTCCCAACAATTCTGCTTTTGATATTAATATTATTTTTTACGGTAATTTTGCATTAATTTTATTCCAATGTAAGCCCTAATAGAATAAGTAGCCTATAAATTTGTCAATATATGGCCTCAAAAATATTCACAGCAGCATCAAAATTGTCTCTAATATTAAGCCTAATAACGGATATAATCGAAAAAATATACAGTGGAAAATATATATTAAAAAATATATATATACAGAAAATATACAAGTGGAAAATAAATACTCTCGTTGGGGGTAGTGAAAATTTTTCGTAATACGCGATTAAAATCCATTTACTATCGATCCCGAAAATAGTCTTGAAAATCGTCACGTCAACGAATTATCATCATTAATCATCGCTGCTTTTTTCTCGTATGGCATTTTCTTACGTCGGTGAAAACAATTGCTTGCGAACTCCAGCGAGTTGCAGTCAGTAGAAGTGGGAGCCTTGATAGGGGACCTCAGATAGCTTTTCATTGCTGAAAGAAACGGTCTTTACGAGCCAGCCGGCGGATTGAATTCATTCGAGCTACAGTTTTTGACGAGGCAAGAATTTGAAGCGAAGAACGCCTTCACAAGGGAAAATGCCGACAATTAATTTCGGAGCCGGGCCGGCTAAGATGCCTGAAGACGTGAGTAATTTTTCAGTAGAAACGTAGGAAAAGAATTATCCGTATAATTTAATTTTTCAAATTCACTTTCATGCAATCAGCAAAAAAAAAAAAAATCATCTTAGAAGTAAAAACCTTTAATTCAATCGAATTAAAGACCTTTCTGCCTTTCAACGCAATTTATTGGTTTCGATTTATTATCGAAAGTTATACGCTACTATAAAAATTGACCGATTTTCAAAATCATGCAAACTCGAGGCGATAATTAAAATGATTTTCTTAGGATAATAAAACATTTCCGAGAGAAACTCGTGTTTTTCTAATTTTCCTCAAAAATAATTTAAAGACTGGCACATTCTTCAACCAAATTCAACTTATTGCGTAGTTTATGCAGCATAAATTTTTAGCAGAATTCGATGGGTGTCAAAATTAGTTCTTTTCAGTCATTAAATTATCGGGACAATAAATGGTCGAAATGCTGTACAAAAACGCCTGCAAATTATTGTAGAGCGGTTTCTTATTCCTTAACTTCAATAATGTTTTAAGAAGACCATCCATTTGTGATAATAACTTCTCAGAACATTTTTGTGAAGTTTAGAACAGTTTCAACAGTTCCGAGACTGACTTCTATCCTCAATTAATCAAACTCAAAATTGTAATGTACTAATTTTGTAAAATAAAGTTACCTTTGTAAAAAAAGCCAAATTTCTGCAAACCTCATAAAATTCTCTACAGCTGCGATAACTCGAGAACCATTAAAACTATCGCCCCTCGATGGTGTTATTCGATTCAGCTTTCAAAAATCTGTAGAAATAGATATTAGGTATATTTGTCTCAAAAGCGTTGGATAATATGAATTTTCTCGCCCTCAAAACCTCCCCAAAAATACGCTTAAACTATATGTATCGATTTGGTTAAAGAATTGAGCCGTTGTCAGACCAAGATTGATTTTTGGTGAAAATTTCAAGAATTTGGCCATTATAGTTCCGTCAGAAATTATTGGGTAGGGCGGAATTTTTTAATTGTTATCTATTGGTTGTTAGAATCACATGCTTTGAAACTTGAAACTACACATTTGGGAGGGTTAAAATTTTTTTTAGATTACAATAGTTTTCATTGGATAAAAAACCACAAGGGGGATAACCTGCTAGCTACCAGCGGGTTAATTTGGAAAACTCTGTTCTTGAATTTTTAACTACCTTTTTTGCTACCTGATTTCGGGGATATTATGGACAGAATTTTATAAATCATCATCTTATTTTCGAGTTGAAAAGGAAACAAAATTTGACAAACATGAATGAGAATCCAAGCACTTTCGCCCCTTCGGGCATCATCAGGGCTTAGTCGTGGCTCCACGTCGTCCTGAAGATGCCCAAATGGGCGAAAGTGCTCGGCCAGGCAATAAAGAACTGGAGAATGAGTCGACTAGTTTTTCTCCCCCTCACATCACTCTATTATTTCAACTTTTCATATCGATAAAGCCTAATTGTTCTCTGGTTGAAGCTACTTCACTCGTATTCCTCGGTTTAAAAAAATTGATTTTTCCACAGGTAATGAGGCAGGCGCAGAGGGAATTCGTATTCTACGGCAACACCGGGCTTAGCGTCATCGAAATGAGCCACAGGTCATCGCATTATGAAAATATCAACCAATCGTCCCAGGATACGCTCAGACGAATATTGTAAGTACTATAAAGGTTCGTTGTGATTTGTCGCATATATCTATTTGTTTTGACGTGGGGATGAGGTTGAGATGTAAGCAGCGACGTTATCTCATTTTGAACTTCTATACTTCGAGCGCTTTCGCCATTCAAGGCCTCTTCAGGAAACATCTTCTTCATAATTTTTTAAATAGGTCCTGTAAGTACAAGGCTCAAGAAATTTCCGATGCATGACAATCCGAGCCTTGTGGAGCTACTTACAGGACCTATTTTTAAAAAATTTTAAGAAAAAGATTTTTCCTGAAGAGGCCTTGACTGGCGAAAGCGCTCGAATAATAGTGGCAATTTACTCGTTGGGCAATAAACATTCTATAGCTGTCTGTGCAGATTGGAAAGGGGTTTACTTGAAACGAGGAGAGAGAAAAACAATTATCCGAAATGCCTATTCATTTGAACGAAAATAATATTCAATGAAATGAATGGGTGCTGGTTCAAAATTATTTGAGAAAAAGAAATCAATGGAGCTCGTATTCAAAGAAAACACTAATACGCAAAAAAGAAGGCTCTTCTTATGTTTGTAGCATTTTCAACGTAATTGTTGTGGTGAGGGGGAGATAAATACGGCGACTCTTTCTCCATTTTTTCTTCTATTAGCGGAGATCTTTCACCCATTCGGGCATCTTCAGAACCTCCGACCGTAGGTACCTATGAAGATGCCCGAATACGGGAAAGATCTTGGCAAATAAAATAAAAAATGGTGAAAGAGTCCATGTTTATCTCCCTTTCACCCAAACAATTACGTGAAGAAAAGAAGGTTCTCTGTTTATCTGCCCTTGGCTTTATCTTCCCATGATCCAATAAACTCACTTATGAAGCATTTCAACGACATGTTTATAGTTGTGTATTTCTGCAGGAAGGTGCCGGAAAACTACAAAATCCTCTTCTTGCAAGGAGGAGGTACTGGAATGTTTGCCGCAGTCGCTATGAATCTCATGGGAAGGACTGGAACAGCTGATTACATCGTAACAGGTGAGCAAAGAAGAAGTACAGGTAGAGAAGGGCTTCCAGACTTGGAATACTAGTATTTGGAGACATTATAAGTAATTTCTTCTCGCCCGAGTCTTTTATTTTTCAAGTTGATGTCAGATTGTGATAGTGCAATAAGAGACGAGCAGATAGTGTTAATGATAGTTCTTTTTTCCTTGCAATTACTTTCCATCTCGGAATAATGGATACAATTCTTTGGACATCGAATGAAACAAAATCAAGGGGGAACTCAGGTTTGTTTTAGAGAAATCTATTATCAGCACGAAAATTATGTATTGTCGTTTCGGAAGGAAACAATGAGCCTACCAATGAAGCTTAAAAATAAACGACTGGCTTACAGTTAAGGAGCGCTCTCAGCGAGTCTTCATTACCTAGAACCTACTCCTAGCTTTGTGCCAACTAGCTGAGATTTGAAGTGGAATAGAGTGATGGGCTTACTGTTTTAGACTTCGCGATTACATGTAACTGATCCACCATATGATAATCCAGCCACCGTTTTGTAGACCACGGACCAATTGGTGTGGTTGCATCTGGCTGCAATAGTTACATCTTGATGGCAATGACACATGCCGAATTTGAATACAATGTCCCATCACCTCAATCGGCAAGCCTATCAGGCAAATGAAAAACGGTCAGTAAAGGAGCCATCCGAAATTATTCCAAATTGGACCCTGACAATGTCATTTTATTTTTCACAGGTTCTTGGTCAGCCAAAGCGGCTAAAGAAGCTGCCAAATATGGCAAAGTAAATCTGGTCCTTCCAAAGACGGATAAGTATACGGTAATACCCCCCTCAGAAACGTGGAACCTCGATTCTAACGCTTCATATCTCTACTATTGCTCCAACGAAACTGTCCACGGTCAGTATATAATGCGTAGGTTCCAATATTCTAGAAAAACTGTTAAAGAGGTTCGAGTGATCTGTGTCAAGGACATGTTAGCGCCTCGCTAGCACCTATTTCTCGATTCATATTATGTTCCATTTGATCAAATAAGGAACAGTACATTTTCTTCTAATGGCGAACTTGTAATTTTCTGGCTTCAGAAATGTCAGCGAATTTTTAATTTTGTCAGAATCTATTAACTGTAAATCAGATATAGTAACTGAGTCAATTTACAAATTTTGTATCCAACATACTTGTCACAGGAGTGGAATTCCAGTTTATCCCCGAGTCTAAAGGAGTCCCTCTTGTCGCAGACATGTCTTCCAATTTTATGTCTCGCCCTGTTGACGTTAGCAAAGTAAGTGAAAAACTCAGCTTTTTGTCTCATTGTGACGCATTTTTTCAATGAAGAATAATTATTCTCAAAATTTGGTAACATTTTTCATCTCTTGTTGTTTTCAGTTTGGGGTAATCTTTGCCGGAGCTCAGAAAAACGTTGGCCCTTCAGGAGTGACTATTGTGATTGTTCGAGAAGATCTACTCGGTAGCCCGTTGCCAATCTGCCCGATAGTGTTCGACTTTTCTATCATGGCCAAAGACAATTCGCTGCACAACACTCCGCCCACGTTTGGGTAAGCTTTTTGCTGGATTTTCAATTACGACAAGACCAACAAATTTGGCAAACTTGACACATATTTAATTTGCAGCGTGTACTTTACTGGGCTCGTTTTCTCGTGGATTGAAAATCAAGGAGGAGTGGAAAAAATGGCGGAGCGAGCAAAGGTTAAAAGTTCATCTGTGTACGACTTGATCGACCAATCGAAGGGCTTCTATTCCTGCCCAGTGGAGAAAGACTGTAGATCAAGGATGAACGTTCCTTTCAGAATTAAAACCGAAGAGTTGGAGCAAATTTTTTTGAAAGAAGCCCAAAGCAAAGGCATGATCCAACTCAAAGGCCACAGGTGAGCTATAACTTATATAAACAAGAGAAAAAAGTGTTATTGTGGCGTTCCAAAAGTAAAATTTGAAAAAATAAAAAATTCAACTTTTCCACAAAAACTAAAATAACTTCTAGTACATCTTCATATTTCTTACTAATTGCAGGTCTGTCGGCGGAATCCGAGCATCATTGTATAATGCAGTGACAATAGACGAAACCAATACGTTAGTCAAGTTTATGATCGAATTTATGAAATCGCACCAGTAGAAATAATTAGCTAAATAAAATTTGACAATCACTGTGATTATTTCCCAGCATGAACATCCTCACACTATTTCGGTCAGCGGTTCGTACTAACAGCGGGTAGTCGTTGATTTTTAAACAGATCTCCTTTATTTCAATTCTCAAAAAAGGCAAAAATACTAATGAAAGATCACCAGCGAGACAACTGTACAACATTAATTACAACTGAACAATGACTAAATTACCAAACCAATTCAGCGATGATAATTTCGCCCTGATAAAAACCGTCAGTTTTTGGATCGAACGTACTTACATGAATGATATCAACGGCAACTCTAATTTACATTTACAAGATCGAAGGAGGTCATAGAGAGCAGTGTATTCGGTGACAGCATTGATACACTGGGCAATTGTATTCATAGTGATGGTGCAGAGAGTGAATGAGAAACGATGTTTGATTGCAACAGAAATAAATCCAACACGAAACACACCCTACAGTGCATGACAGTGTTACCTCAATATTGAGAGGTGATAGTACAAAAAAAGTAGAGTAAAAAACCACTCGTTGAACAAATCAAAAATAAATCTGTAATAAACTCAAATGATTTTTCCCATGAGTATGGAAATATTATTTGTAGAAATTCAAGAAAAACATGAATATCAATAATGGGGATGATCTTTAAACAAGCGGTCAACTAGAGAAACTGCACCCATCAAAGCAGAGTTCCCTACTTGAAGGATATCCAAACGGTTTTCAATATGCTGTCTCATGAACGCAAAATAATCAAGAAACGATACAAAGTATCCATGGAATTTTCATTTTTTATTGAGATACGGTTGCCGAGTACATTCTTTTAAGGTGATTCATTTTCCCAAAGCTTTCACCGTTACTGGCCCCTAAGTAAGGTCACTCAGTGGCCCAAGTCTCCAAATGTGACTCACTAGGGATTTGCAAGGATGTTTCCACCTGCGAACTTAATTCACCAGCTTGAAATCGGGACACCCCTAGCCAATTATGTCAATTTTCTTCTCTGAAAATAATGGACGACCAATTCTGAGACGTCTACTTTTCCAGGAGCAATAAAGTCAATCAAAGGCGATATCTGAAACCTTTTTTGAGGCCAGAAAGGGTGAAAGCTTCAGGGATATTAATAGGACTGCTAAAACGGTGGTCTTTCATTTACTTACGCACATGACTAAGTCAATAGAAATTTTCAGGGCACCAATTTGCACCTACTTTGGTCATTGTACAAATTCATGGTATCAACTATTTTTCATAAAAGATTTTTTGATATTGTTTAATATTCCGAATTGTGCTTGAGCCTACGAGAACAAATGACTTGTCGACAATTTTATTTAACTCGACAGGACGGGAGGATGAGAAACGTTGACAATTGAAAGCAATTAAATTTAAATTCGCAACATGGTACGTCTTGTGAATCGATCTGAACAAAAAACCGACACATAGAACAATCCGTTGAACTACATGGCATGACCAAATTTCAAGATGGGAGCCAACTTGACAGAAGGCTTGCTCTAGACTGGTATCCGGGCTATCCAATCCTGTGGTATACCTGAGGCCGTTTTTCTGAGAAGAAATTTTTCAAAAGACAGACTTGTCCGATTCCTACAACGAGGATACAGCCCGTTTCAATTAGTGACCACCAGAAGACGCGCTCGTTGAGATCCTCAGCTCGTTTGCGGCCTTGCGCCTCCCGCAATCGGTGGTGCGTTTGGAAATCGGCAACGGTGAGAAGTGCTTTGTGCACTGTGTCTGCTGATGTTTCCATCTAGTATGAAAATATTCAATATTAATTACATTTTCTCAATACTTCGATGATTACCAACATTGGCTTTTCCCAGAATAAGTGTGCGGCATGTCATTCTCCCCAAGCTGTGAGAGTGGGGGAATAACAAAAAGAAGAATTTTGATGTTTTTGGTGACAAAAGAAAAATGTATTTCTTCTAAAACGCCCTGACGAGAGAAAATATTAATGGCCCTGATTCGGACGTTAATGAAAGGAAATAATGTCAGTTCCCTAGCAGAAAATTAAATGTTACCAAGAATTGTTTGGAGCGGGCTCACCAAGACGAAGCCGGAAAAAATTCTCCTGGTAAAATAAAATCCTCTGGGCAAAAAGGCGGACACTCGGCACAAAAAATAAAACTAAAAAAAATAATAACAAACTGGACACGGGTCGCAGATAATGAGATTAAAAAAAATTGAAGTCAAAATATCGGCACTGTGTTTTCACCACGTAAACGGTTCGAAAAAATTGTGAGGTTAGAAAAATCGAGCACATGGGGAAAAAGACTTGAGCTAGGGCGCACAGAGGGTAACAGATCCGCTTATCCGAATTCTTGGCCGGTAGGGCCTTTATCTCTCGAAAAATGCGTCTGCTTGTACGAAAGAACATAGTTATGACACAGGTACCCCTGCTCATTGGATATAATTCTGAGACTTTCGAGTGTGGAGGGGGTGTATAGTTAGCAAGGCGCTTAGAGTACTGTTAACGTTATCTTGCAGCTAATATACCTGAGTCATTACAGTCGAATGTCCGGTTCCCAATAAAGGCGCCTCCTCGCCCACTTGCAGATCCATGTAGACGAGTTTGTGCGAAAACGTAGAGAATTCGTTGCTGAAACAAATCGAGTAGTCGCCCGAGGTTTCTGTCACAAACGTATGCGAGTCGAATTGCGATTTAACTTGGCGGTAAATGACGTCTTTGTTGGGAGCTTGTAGCAACACGTCCACATCGTAAGAGCCACCGGTGACAACCTGAAAATAGCAATAGTGGCATAACATCGTAAGAAAAGTGATTATTCACTAATAAATCTTTTTTCTTTTTCTTTTAGTCGTCGCATTTTTTGATGTACGAGAGATGTGAGGGGAGAAAACCCAGGCAACTCACTCTCCGATTTATTGGCTGGCCGAACACTTTCGTCCGTTCGGGCATCCTCAGGGCGACCTAAGTATATGTAGTGTTTGTTATCATCGAGCTACAGGATCGTTTTAACATAACTAAGTTTACTTCAAATCTTTCTATCATTCTTATATATTTTTTTAAACTTAGACCTTAATTAAATTATTATACCCACTGACGTCTTATGTAAGTAGATATAAGTTACCTTTAAAAGAATATACACTTCTTATATTACCTATCTTTAATCGTAATAAAACATTTCAGAACATAGAGAAAACAGGCAAGATGTAAAATAAAACCTAGTGACTGAGCCGACTTGACTGTGAACCCTGTGGCTCCACGTAAGTAGCTAGTGTTTGAATAGCTTTCCGAAACAATTTGAAATGATCCTATACCTCCATGATAACAAACACTTAGGTCGCCCTGAGGATGCCCGAACGGGCGAAAGTGCTCGGCCAGCCAATTAAGTATCGGAGAATGAGTCACCTGGCTTTTCTCCTCCTCACACCTCTAGGTAATAATTGCTGTAGCTTGTATTGCACATACAACTTATCATCAGAGGACTATCAGTAGGACTCTACCTGTAAAAATTACTCTCAGAGTGACCATTATCATTGACGAGTAATCGCAATCAGAGAGTCACTATCAGACCGAATCATCAATATCAGCAGTGGACGACAAAGAAAGTCAACTGATTGGGAAGGTGGGTTTCTAAGAGACATTCCAAACTCTCCGATTCAATTATACGTGCACACGCACCGAAGGTTGAGAATGATATTTCAATCTAGCTAATCTTCACCGAACCCCATCTTGGATGTTTACAATGAGCGTTGAAACCTCCACGTCACAATAACAATGATTACGTTGGCCTCTGATTAATTTAGCTCAACCGGCTTTGCATACCTGAAATTCGAGAGTGCACGTCGTATTTTTCGGGATAGTTTCAAAGAAACAGTCCTTCGCGTTGTCTTGAAGTTCGAAAGTCAACTCGACGGAAGTAGCCGACTTCAAAGCCGCAACAGCGAAAAGGCAAATTAAAGCGGCGCGGACACTTTCCATGGCTGATTGCGGGGAATGAAAAGCGGAATTTAAATTACTGCACTGTCCGGCGAAGGCGTTCGCACCAACATCACAGAAATAAGAAAAATCGGCTATCTATCAACTAGATGTAACCATAATTAGCGAGATTGCAAAAATGTACGATTGTACGTGGCCGAAATCAAAAAACTTCTTCTTCATGTTCAACGATATTCGGACACCTTGCGTTGCCGTGGCAGACATTTCATTTGCTCGATTTCCGATAGGAAAACGGAAGAATTTACTGTCATTTGACAATGCGAACAATTACAATTACTAATACAATTCTTCCAACGATTTATGATGGTGACAAAGTATCGATAGTACGATTATCAACAGTTATTTCCAAGTGACAAACTTTCAAAAGTTGTTAAATATACTTTGTGTTCAACAAGTTGTAACTGTTTTCGAAAAATACTTGTTTCGTTCAAAAAGTTTTTAAATAATAATTTCATTGTTAATATAGTCCCAATAAGTTTTTTTCTCTCCAACTTTCGACGCTTTTAATTTCTATCGACATTACAGTTAGCGACTATAATCGATACTATTATCGACCTCTTCTATCAATAGTTGGATGTCGGCGACCACTACTATTTGTATTTCTGATTTTTCTGCAATCCATTTTTCCTCTCAAAAATTGATTAAAAAGTCGCGATTTCGAAAGTTTTGCTCGATTTTCAAACAATTTTTCAACTAAATTGAGAACTTAATTTGGTTTCAAATAAGGATATAAGCTGGCGGGCAATTATGATGCAGATTTTAAAGTAACGCGCGGTAAATGACGAACAGAATTCGAGTTACCTACTATAACCTTCCTTACTTGTGTGTGTTGTGTGTAATGCTAACTCACCTTTAGTGACTCTTACTTCCATTTTTCCATTCGAATTCTCTAGTTTTCGCGATCGGCGTCCGTCGATTTTCAAATTGTTGATATAGATTATTTGTTTTCTGTTTTTGGTGCGTTCGCTATTCTTTTATTTCAAAAATGGAAACTATCCTCGGCCTCCGCGCCAACAACTTTTGCATCCTCGCTTCGGACATGACGGCAGCTCATAGCATCATAGTCATGAAAAACAACGAAAAGAAAATTTACCCAGTTTCGGATCGTATCATTATGGCAGCCACAGGTCAGCAAGGTGATGCCCATCAATTCGCCGAATATATCGTGAAAAACGTCCAACTGTACAAAATGCGGAACGGCTACGGCCTTTCTACATCGTCGGCGGCGCATTTCATTCGTCAAAACCTGGCCGAATACCTCAGAAGTCAGACGCCTTACAATGTAAATCTTCTGCTTGGAGGGTTCGACGAGAAAACCGGCGGCGAATTGTTCTACATGGATTACCTCGCTTCGAGCCATGAGGTCAAGTTCGGCTCCCATGGCTATGGTGGTAAGTATACCCCTGGGAGTCATCATAATTATGTCTAGTGTACTTGAAATATAACCGCCTAGGATTTCCATAAACGTCGGCCCTCATTAGAGCTCAGGAAAGATAGAATTAACACCAGCTTATAGATAGAAAATAAGGCAAAAACCTTTTTTTTAGCAAGGAGACTTAAAATGCACTAAACAGCTTAATCATGTGGAAATACGGAGTGTGAGCCTAACTTTACACGACAAATTTTGTCAATTGGACTTACTTTTATTACGAGGAGGTCATAAAATCAGAGAACTCCCGAATGAATGGTGAAAAAAGCGAATTATGGTCAAGTTCGGTGTGTGACTAAAACGATTAAAAAACCATTGGTGTGCCTAGATAGACAGCTCTTCCAAGTTTGAATCGGTAACAGGGATAACTACTTATAAAATAGAAAAGAAACTTATACAAAAACCGCAACGCTGGTACACTACAACTGTTATTGAAAAACTAGCCAGGGGTAACAAAAATAGAAAAACGCACGAATTAGATTGATTATTCGGAAGTGCAGTATGTGAGCCAAGCCAATTTTGGTAAAATGGAATCATTTTTATTGCAAGGACACCCAATAATGTATAACCGACCGTGAAGTAGTATCTAGCGTCATTCGCTCGCTGCTACAAACATTTTTTGAAAATCTCAAGCATTCAAATATATTGATCATGTTCCCTGTGATGAGCTTTTCCATGGGTATATCCATGAAAAAACCTCATCAAATGGAAGGGCCGTAAACATTCTAAATACAAACGGTATTGGGATAACTCAAAAGTACAGTGTGTGACCCTAACCTTAAAAATCAATCGTCATTCACTTGTCTAGTAAATATTTCGCAACCTTAAACGTTCGATTATATTGACTTTAGGAACTGAAAGTTTCTAATTACTAAAAAATAAGCAGGAAGCATGGATGGACGGTGTGTGGCCCTAGCGACAAACTAGAGGTGGGATTGGTCTGTTCTTTTTCTGCGCTCACCACTAGGCTCTGTGTTGCGTTTTGAAAATCTAATGAAGTCATGAACTCATTGGCATAAGGAGTTCATGGCTCAACTGGTATTTTTAGGTGGTGCGCGGTTTTGTTAGCTTTGTTAAGTAATATACATAGAAAAGAATCAACTCCAATGATGAGTTATTGTTTCTGGGCGTGTAATGTAGCTCTATTTAGCTGGTAATGAGAATTTTTAATGCAGCTCTTTCTTCAGTAAGTCTAGTGTCTAGTGGCTAGTCTTTTGGCCTAATGCGCCAACAGTGCTCCTCACCAGGAATGAGGAAATTATATACTCGCCATTATCACATACAATTGATACTTCGTGGCTGCGGTTGGTACTTGCTCAAGTCCCAAGTCCTGCGTGTCAAATTTGTGACTGAGCTATGCCAGTTTTACCAAATTTTAGTCTTCGTTGTTGGGATTGAGGGGGAGAAAACCAAGGCGAATTGTTCTCGTGTTTTTTATTATCGGCCTGCCAAACACTTTCGCCCCTTCAGGCATCATCAGGGCTTCATAGCACCATTACAAGGTATCCACAGGCCGTGGATACGAAGCCCTGATGATGCCCGAAGGAGCGAAAGTGCTTGGCAGGCCGACAATAAAAAACAGGAGAACAAGTCGCCTTGGTTTTCTACCCCTCAACCCCAACAACGAAGAATTATCGATGCGACAAAACTACAACGAACAAATGTTAGTCATTCATGTTTAACATTCTTATTCAATTTCTCGTCATTTTTAGGTATCTTGGCATTGTCAATCCTCGATCGCTATTGGCGGGCGGACCTTACAGAATCAGAAGCCTATGACATTCTCGTCAAATGCGTCGAAGAAATCCATCGTCGCCTGATTATCAACCTGCCGAATTTCCATGTCCAAATCGTGGACAAAAACGGCATCCGCGTCCTACCTGAGATCACAGCTGTTACAGTTATGGATAAGAAATCGAAAGCTTAAATTTTACAAAATTACGTACGTTCTGCTGTACTGATTTATCTTTGGGTATAAAAGCGTTTTGCAAATTAAATTCATTTTTAAAACGATGTATTTTTTTCATAAGTAGTGCCTTCCAACATTGACAAGACACTGCCGGATCAAAATGCTGAAAGTATTTTTTTATCACTTGAATTTAATACTGCTGACTTTAAAAATTATCTCGATCTGCCCCCAGGGTGATTTCGACTGTCATTAGTGTATTTCATTAACCATTATAATTTTTATTCAGCTGAGCTCCACCTATCAAAGTCTGAAAGATGCTGGCAGGCTGTCGCAAGGCAAGGTGACTAGAACACAGGTGGGCTCGATCCGATACTAACCCGCACGGTATGACGTCACTGTTATAAAGACTAACACTAGTTAGATAGCTTTTCACTAACCTTTGGCAGCAATTTCATTACTTACAATTAATTATCATTTTTTCTCGATAAAATTTTTTTATCTATAACCACACTTAAAATTAAAAGAAACAAAAATAATCTGATAGAATTCAAATAATTTAAAAATTGACTTTTAAAATACTTAATCGTGAAGATTCAGATATTTTATTTTCGAAACACTATTTTTTCATTTCTAACGTTCTTCACCGATGAAGTTAAAAAAAATCACCGTTGAAAAAAAGTGGGAAAAAATTATTGATATTGACGTTTTTACATCAGATGTCTATAAATTTTATGTTATTTGACTCAGCTAACAATCCTTTACTTTTGGTTTATTATTCGACAATTACAAATTTCTAAAAGCCTTAAAAATATTCAACAGGATCCACGTTGTCCAATAAATTAAATTCGACCGAAACGCTGGGTCACCGGAGGGAAATAAATCGTTACGTGCGCCTTCATACGAAATACAGCAGTACCCGCAATACATAGCTGCAGTTGCGGGCGTTGCCTATGCCGATGATTAAGGCGTCTATCGGACGCTGGTCAGGATTTTCCGTCTGTACGGTATCGCTATCGATACTTCCTCGTTCCTCATGCTCAAATATAAATAGAAATAAATAAATATAATAAATAAATGATATAATAAAATAATAACATAATAAAAATATATAATATAATAAAATAATAATATAATAAATATAATAATTAAATATAATATAGAATAGAGCATTTACTCGGTATTTTCAAGAAATATTGAGGAATTATTCTTCTCAAGAGTTTCGATATTATTATGGTGAAGTTTGAACAGAGTAGAAAAATTGCTACTGTGATAGGTTTTTCTACCTAAAGCCACCAAATAATTAATAAAAAACGAGAATTACACATTTCTAAAAGTCTTAAAGTTATTCAAGAGGATCCACGTTGTCCCGAAAATTCGACCGAAACGCTCGGTCAGCGGAGGGAAATAAATCGTTACGTGCGCCTTCATATGAAATACAGCAGTACCCGCAATACATAGCTGCAGTTGCGGGCGTTGCCTATGCCGATGATTAAGGAGTCGAGCGGACGCCGGATAGGATTTTCCGATTGTACGGTATCGCGATCGATACTTCCTCAGGCTCAAATATAAATAGAGCATTTTTACTCGGTATTTTCAAGGAATATTGCGGAATTATTCTTCTCAAGAGTTTCGATATTATTATGGTGAAGTTTGAACAGAGTAGATAAATTGCTATTATGATAGGTTTTTGGTTTATTATAATAATAAACCATTGTAATCGCCCAAGAAAAAAAATTTTCTAACCCCCCCCTCAAAATTTGATGTTTTACGTTTCAAGGCATGTAGAATCCGAATATCCAATAAAAAACGCTGCAACTGATTGTACCTACACCTTGGTCGCAAGGTGCTGGATTTTCAAAAGTAGAAAGATGTCTGCCACGGTTTTTTCAGTGGCATTCGAGGAATTCTGATAGTGTGGAGTATCGATAACACATTTAAAACCATTCCTATGGGTTGAAAATCGATTCTATGTCACGCGTACTGAATCGATACCTAAAACTCAATATTACCACTAATCTTTGAGGAAAGTAATCGTTCCGTTAATCTGAAGTTTGTTCCGTATTGAAAAGCGCCTTTTTAAATTTCCAATCGAATGAAGCTCAATGAATTATTTAAAAATAAATAAATAAATTCTTATCTTTAGTCTTTCTCAATGTTACATTACTATCGAACGTTGATACAGAAGTATCGATACTTAATATTGTATCGATATTTGAATTCAATATTCATATCATAGCGAAGGCGGGAACGGTCTCATAGCTTACGCGCCTGGGGTTTCGGTTCGGGTTTATATTTTTCATTTAGCTGTTTGCACGCCGTTCAAAGCGTTGTTGGCTCGTCGCGGATGAATTTTCCCGACTGCCAACCTTGTTTCTCATCGTAGCCTACTGTTTTTTCGAAGCCAATTTTCCTGTTCTATGGCTTCTAAACTGGTCTTCGCTCCACCTCGTGACCTGTTGTTGCTGTAAGTTATCTTCACATTTGGATAAATTGTCTTGTGCTATTAGCTTCGTCTTCAGCTTGTGAATTATAAACTTTTTTCGCACTTAACGAACAATAGGTAGTCTTGATCGAGAACTCACTTTCATGAGCGTTTGCAATAATTATTGTTACGATTTTTGCCGCGGCAAAATAGATTCCGCTTGAGTAACAGCCGGTTATTGGTTAACCAACAGGTGGTAGCTTGGAAGCACAGATGTTCTGTTATCTGTAGAGCTGACCTCGCTCCGTGGGTTTGTCTTTCGATTCAAGCTAGAGCTATAGAATAATCTGTCCACGTCTGTGGAAGAGTGTATTACTACCTTCTATAAAATTCGAATGACCGTGTCGTTTTTCGAATTCTTGTTGTCTTCTATTTGATAACTCACGAGCTGCGATAAATCTCCCTCCGCCTCCTCCTCGTCAATCTTTTGAGTACGAATCCGGAAAATTACATTTTCTGTAGTGCTGTTGGCAACAATTCCGGTGCTCTCCGGCGATGTATTTTTTGACCATGAGAACTTTTTTTTACACGGTGTTTACGCTTCTGATCAACTTAATCTGATTGTGTTTTTTTTTTTTTTTTTTTTTTTTTTTTTTTTTTTTTTTTGTAATGGGCCTTGCTTGTATTGAATAAATGAATCGAAAATCGCTGAAGCTGTTGATAGTTAAAAATTATTTAGACGTGCCTTGATAATTAAGGATAAAGTTTGGAATAAATTGGTGCTTAAGAAGCCGAAAACAAAAAAAAAAAAAATAAATAATAAAACAGAAAATAATTTTTTTCGGTTGAGTATACTGTTTAGTGCGGCTTAGACCTTAGAATTCCGATCATAACGTAACGAGGGTGTAAACTCTAGTATACCTACTGAGAATAGATTTCGAGAAAAATTTTTTTTTAAAACCTAACACGACAAAACACACAAACAAAAATTTCAAATTGATCGCATCTAATTTTTTTTTTTTTTTAATTTTGCATTTATTGAGGAAAAAACAATTTTAACAAAATATTATATCGTAATATACAAAATGCTTCAGTTCCCAATAAGTAAATTAGTAAATACTAATAAATAAGTAAATAATTGTATTCTTGTTAAGTAGTAAGTTCTTTGATAGATATCTTTCATAATAATTTACCAACATTTACTCGTAGAATGCAACTTTTGATATTTAAAAAGAAATAATATTATGAAAGTTCGGTCAAATCGACATTTCTCTAATGCGAGTGTTGTGCAACTACTCTTATTTCCGAAACGAGCTGAATAATTATTCCTTCGCAGGGTACAAAGAGCTGAAAATAATACTACGGATGGAAAAATCAACCTGAGGGATTCCTGTCAGAAAAAGTGGTTCCTATTGAAGCCATACCTGAAGGAGGAGATCAAGAATGAAATTGAAAAAATCCTGCAGAATGACAAGTCACCTGAGGTACCAATGATTCATTAAATTTTTTAATTCTTCATCATGAATATAAATCCATTCGAATTCTTACATTGTTTCAATGTAAGAATGTTACATTGTTACGGCGCCTCAAAACATTGACTATTGAATTGCTCCTTTTTCATGTTTTAGTGCGACTTGCTCAAGGCGATGTCAATTTTGGAAGAAGTTACCACGTCCATCTGGAAAGGTGAATTTACTCATTCAATTTGTGACCAATGACATTTTGCTTTTCAAAGCCCAAATTTACCATGGAGTTCGTATTCGTGCAAAATTTGGATTTAATTATTCAAAATTTCATAAATTATTGTTACCTATTTGAAGATTTTTACTATTTCAGAACCTTTATTTCAATTAGTAAAATTATAATTGCAGATGAGCCTAACATCAATGGAATGTCTTGCGCGCATAACGGTTTAAATGGGCTCGTCAATGAAAATGGACTTCAAATCAAGGTTGAAGACGGCCAAATCACTAATGGCTATGTAAGTTTATGGGTACACAGATTTGTCGACATATTGTTGAATCAGTATAAATATTGTGTAGGATCAGCCTAGGTAAGAGGTGCATTTCAATAGTAAGTTCCAGATGCTAAAACTGACGAGTGTAAGAGGGCGGAGAACGTAATCTCAAATATTTGCTCTTTGTCGTACTTTTTGGGACTATGTGTGATTTTTTTCTTCATTTTCTCACTATTTGGATGCTCATTACTCATACTCGATAGGTTGGTACATGTTGAAAGACAATTTCAGGCACAGGGACGTTTCGAGCGACGATAACCTGAATCCCTGATAACAAAACATTCTCCCTGGCTTGTGACTTGGAGCTCCATGTTCAACATATTATCAAAGTTACTTAGATAACTTTCTAGCCCACTTATAATACCTAATACGAAAAAATATATTTAATATTCCCATAGGTTCCGTTCCCCTCAATGTTTCATTCTTGCCGAATAAAAAAATGTTGGAACATTTTGAATAGCCCCTTGCGTGTCCCCCATCCCGTTTATAATCGTGGGTTCTTTCAGACAAATTGCTTCCCAACTAATCCTATTCAAGTTTTTGTAGTGTTGGTATTTTTAATTTTTGTCTTTTTCAAAATTTTGCAGCATCACGATGATAATCTTTTAGACGTTAAAACTGAATCGTCCTCGTCTGATCATGAAGAATCAAAGATAGTCTCCGAAAGAACAGGGCGTGAATTTCCATTGAAACGTTCCCGTTCCACCTGTGCCCGTTCCTCATCCCCATCTTCACCAACAGTAAAAATCAAAGGTATCTACATTGATTCCTTAGTCGCAAATCATACTATGAACCAGCATGAATCTTGATATTTTTTGCAGAGGCTTCCATTTCTTTTTGATGGATATAAACTTCATACGTGCCCTAAGAGAATATTATATTAAAATGGCTTGCTCTGATTTTCAGACTCGTCTGATTCATCGGATTCGAATTCCACCGAACCGTCTTCAACAAAACGCAAATTCAAGACTCTTGATGATGACGACGACGATGCGCCATCTCCTGGAAGAACTCTTCGAACCAGGACGAATCCGGAAAAGAAAATCAAAATCGAGCCAGACGAGCCTTATTTAGAAAAGCCGAAGAAAAAGAGAGGGAGGCAAAGTCTGAAAAATCTAATTCCGCCCGATGTCTGCAAAGCGTGTAGGCAGAAATTTACATCTCCAAATCTGCAAGTCTACTCAGGTCATCCAGAAGGCGCTCGTGAAGAACTTGGCGCCCTTGCTGACGATGTGCTTAGCTGTTTGTACGACAATGAAGAGGGCGCTGTTCCAGAGAACAAATTAACGCAGTTTGCGTGAGTAACATCCTTGTAAACGTTTGTTCGACTCTGAAAATTATTAAAGAAATAATCGAATTACATTATTTGCAGAATCTATGACGAGAACAAACATTTGTGCGCTTTGGATTTAGGCATTCTAGAAGGAGGAAAACATCATCTTTATGCTTCCGGTTGGGTTAAACAAATCATCGACGAAGATTCAAGCATCGACGGTAATTCAATTGATTTTTTTCCCTTGATTATTATGTTGTCGAAGCGAAAAAACCGTGGGACTTTACCTTCGTATCTATTCATGTCACTCTCTTTAATACTTTTGTGTATTTGCTTATCAAATGAAGAATGTTGCTTTTTTTCTCCCCATATCAACACAATTTTGTGTTTCTCAGAGCAGTCAACATTTTTAAAAATCGAGCTATTTCTGAAACTGCCATGTTTTTTACCAGGTGGCATCCCGGCCAAGGATTTGGGCCCGATTTCTCAGTGGTGGGTTAACGAAGATGCCATCGGAATATCCACCCGTTGGGGTGATTACTACTTGATGGAACCCAGTGCTGAGTATGCGCCGTTCATGGAGTCTCCAAAAATGAAAGGTCGGCTGAGAAAAATCATTGTCGATTTCCTCCAAAATGATGAAAATGCGGATGCCACTTACGTTGATCTCATCACTCATCTTTCGGTCAGCCTCTTCTTCCATTAAGTGTAGTTATGTAATTGATCAGAAATCAAAATCTGGAAATATTATACAAGTGAACTTGGTTTGGGTTAAATTTTTCACATGTTATCCCTTCAGTTAATTTAATACTCCCAACCCTTATTGTGCAATTTTATATATACAACAGATTGCTAACATTTTCGTTTTCCAAAAAATTGCTTATCTGTGTAGGAACTGGTCGAACCGGACATGCCTCCGCTAAATGAAGAAATTCTTCTGCGCCATGGAAAAGCCGTTTATGAAATGATCGTTAGTTACGATCTCACAAGGGACGAAGAAGAACGCGAACTCGCCACCACACCTTGTATGACTGACCTTGTGGATTTCTTGGGCATTTCAACAGAGACCGACGAGTAATTTGGAACCTTTGACTATCTGTATAATATGCTATAATAAATGTGAAAATTCTAGAAATATTGTCAGGGGTGGTTGAGGAGCATGGTGACATGTTATCAGGTCTTTCACTGTCTATTGACCACTTTCGTTCCTTTGGACTTCATCTGGGGCTGTTTGGGCTTTAACTAGGTATCTGCAGCCTCAATCACCCTACGCTAGAAAGTTTCATGCGGAAGTGACAACAGAAACACAAACTGTGATTATCTATTCAAGCTTCTATGTCAATTGTTACAGACCTGTGCAACGAAGGGGGCGACGACCTAAGCAAGGTGGTGCAGCAGTAAAAAAGACTGATTGGTCCAAAGCTACTACGACTCCCCTTGTCAGCGCTAAATTTGAAAGTTTCTTCCCCGACCAACTAGATAATAACGAGGGCAAGGTAATTCAGTTTCTCATCAGGAGCGTTGTATTTTGTTCACTTCAAAATGCTCAAACGGTGTGCCTAAATATTTTATTCCGCTACAGGTAAAGAAAAAGACACGTTGCCAAGTTTGTGAAGCTTGCCAACGAAAAGATTGCGGTTCGTGTGCCAATTGTCTGGACATGATTAAATTTGGCGGTTCCGGCATATTGAAAAAAGGATGCTCTATGAAGCGGTAAGTGTTGAAGCGATAATTATAAAAGATGAAATGCCATTTTTTATACAACATCTAGCTATTCTATAGTCCACTGTAAAGTATACGTCCGTTTGACATTTTTCAAAAGTCAAGTTAGCCGATCGGTTGACATTGCAGGTTTCCGCCCTGGCTTTGAAAATTTTAAGTCGCTTGCCGTTTCACCCTTCCAGTTCCAGGAAAAAACACCATCGTCATTTCAGGCCCTTTGAGGTCAAAAATCCTTAAAGCAAATTTAAAAAAGAAATTTGTCATAGTCCATTCCATTTCCAGGTGCCCTTACATGGCTGTCGTTTCGTTATCGAGAGTATGTGACGATACTCAAAACGAATCCTCGAAATCGACAATTGTGAAGAAGATGAAACAAGATTTTTTCGCAACGACCAATCAGAGGAGTATTATTGAATGGATAGGGGAGCCTTGCAGCGGGAAAAATGATGCTCAGTATTACAAGTAAGTTACTATTTTTGTCTTTACTTTTTTGTGGGTCTTCTAAGATGAATTGAGATCTGTAAATTATTTCTTTTTTATATGGTTGTTGGTGTTTATGATGCTTTTTCAAGGCGTGCGAAAATTATAAGAGGGAGCGAAGAAATTTTCATCGAAGTCGGCGACTGTTTTACAGCCGAACCTGAAGAAATGAACGCTCCCATTCCAATCGGCAGGATTCAATCTCTTTATCAAGCTTCGCGAGGAGTAAAATGCTGTCATTTTTATTTATATTGGTAAATTTCCTTTTTTAAATTACTCTGTTGTAGACAAAGTATAGATAAGATAATTTGTTAATGATATGGCAAGAGCCTTGTTTGTTCAATTGATGTAGTTTATTCGTGTAATTTGTTTTTCAAGGGTGACAATGGATTATTCCTGTTACCTAGTATCGCCAATGTTTGTTTGATAACTGGTTGTACTTTGTTTACAGCAGAGGCACTGACACAGCCATAGGAGAGTCGGCTGATCCGCGAGAACTTTTCTTGTCAGACAACTGCGACAACATAGAACTGAAGAACTTGAAAACGAAGGTTAACGTTCTTCATGCGGCTCCAACTCCTGAATGGAAAAATGAAGGTGGAACTTTACCAAAGCCACTGGTCGATCCGCAAGACGACCAATCGTTTTTCTGCAGGCTCAGGTAAATTATAATTATTTTCCGCTTTCAGGGAAGAAAAAAGATAAGGACGGATACTTTTCTGTAGAATTGAGACTCTGAACCAAGGGAAAAATTGTTTAGTTCAACGTATGCTTGTTGTTAGGACATTGGGTGAACAGTTCTGCAGCATTTTTAACCTCGGTATTTATCTCTTCTATAATGTCATGTATTTTTTCATTAGATATGACTCAAATAGCGGACGTTTCCTCGATCCATCCCTGGACTGCAAAAGTGAAGACGACGACGTTTTTCCTAAGTAAGCTTTCATTCCTCTTCTTCATATTTTCACATATTTTCTGAATAATCTATGAACTGATTTTTTCCGTCGCCTTTGATTCTAGAAAATGCCCCAACTGTGTGGCCAGAATTGGAGAAATCGATTTTGAAAATCATATAGTTAGCGAGCCGCTTCCGAGCGAAGGAAAGAAGGTAGGTAATTGTGCATTTCTGTGAATTTATGTCATTTGTTTTATAAGTTCGGGATTATGAGTGTTGGCCTTTTTCCAGGAAAAGTTCGCTCTTTTGAAATGGAGAGGTGAAGAGTATCGAGTCGGGAACACAGCCTATGTCGACTGTAGTGTTTTCAAGTTTGAAGGAAAGTCGAACGAAAAACGCTCGAAGCCTATGATAGATTTATCCAAGGTGGTAGTTTTTCAGTTAGCTAAATTCTTGATTTTTACTCAGCTACTCTCCCACTAATCTTTCGTCGAACGTTTTGATTTTTTATTTATTCAGATTGACGAAGACATATATCCGGAAATGTATAGAAAAGTGACCAACCGCACTAATAATCGAGATGATATTACCGAACCGCACTGTATAGGCCTTATAACGTCAATACATGCAGATCACCTGCGAGTCTACAAATTTTATCGGCCGGAAAATACGCGTGGAATTGTGAGCAATGTGTCGGATCAAGACTTGACAAAACTGTACGGATCAGAAGAAGGTAATACATCTTTGGATCCTAGGCCTCCGAGTTACTGCTGTTATCTGACGATTACCGTTGCAGAAGCATAAATTATTCGACTTATTTTATTTTCATTGCAGAAGTGAAAGTCCCATTCGAAAATCTTCAAGGAAAATGCTACGTCGTTTTTTCGGAAAACGTAACCAACCCAAGAGCATGGTGTGACGAAGGATACGATCGATTTTACTTCACCGACTTGTACGTCCGGGCCAGCAAATCGCTTGCGGAGCCCTCAAAAATATTTAAAAAACTCGGGGACGTTGGGAAGGTTTGCAGATTTTATATAGTAGCTATCTTGCAAGAATATTTCCTCCTTATTGTTTCCTTCTAGACGGAGGACTAATAAAATAATAAGCAACGTTGCCTCTTAATCGAAATTTGAAGGTTGAACTACTCGGGCTGTCAATTCATTGAGACCAAGTGCTTCTACGGATTAAAAATGCCTAGCCGTCTTATTCTGTGTCTATAACTAAAACTAAATTCGTTTGCAGGGAGGAGGAAAAGGTGCTAAGTCGGCTGAAAAACTTCTCAAAGTTCCTACGCCTTCTTATCCGCGTATTTCAAGACCTTTGAGATGTTTAGACGTGTTTGCTGGTTGTGGCGGTAAGTTCTGTTGAAATTCCTAACTATAAACTTGTGTCCTGCGTAAGGAGGTTAGAGAGGCGGGCGATTTTGGCGACAGCTAGCCGATTTCAATGATAGCACCGTTTGTGTCCTACGTTCTGGAATATTCTTAGTTTTCTCTCGAGAGCATTTTTTGTAATATTTTTCATTAATTGCTTTTGTAGCGTAAATGAAAGGTTATTCATATGAAATTGTGATTACGTTGTCTATCATGAGCTATGAGCTCAGTGTTGTAATTGAGATTACAGGAATCTGCTCGAAATTTACAGCCTTGAATTGAATTTGAACCGGCTTTGCTTACAATTCATCTTGTAATTCTCCTATCATTGGCATGATTGACTGATTAATCTGTCTTAATTTCCATCTAATTTCCAGGTCTTTCTGAAGGATTGCACCAAAGCGGCGTCGCGGACACGATGTGGGCTATTGAAAAAGTCGACTACGCTGCAAGGGCTTTCAAACTCAACAATCCTAAATCTGTTGTGTTTACCGAGGACTGCAACGAATTCCTTAGGGCGGTTATGGACGTGAGTTTCTTTATCAGTGTTTTTCAACTTTCTGTTATTGCTGTAGCTTGTCCCGATCACTGCCAGATGGGAGGGGGAGCTCGAAGTGGGGCAATTTTTATTTTTGCTGCATTTCACCTGTTTTATTCATTATAATTGGATGTGGGTCCTCGTGCGGAAAAGTTTGACTTTGTCAAGAGAAGACCTAGTCGCAGAGAATTTCAAGAATTTGAGAAGCTGTAAATCGGGAGTCTCAAGGACCGGAAGAACTATTGTATTCTATGACATTTCTAAAGTTCCCATGGGTAAATAAAAAAATCTGCTGTCAGCACGAGTGACCCAACGATGAAATACGAGCATTTTCCTGAGCTCACATATTTGTGAGGATTCGCTATTAATTCCCAGGATATAAGTTTACAGTTTCTACTAACTGTATGTGATTTATTCTCAATTTTTCCATAGGGCAAAACGAAAAATGAGAAGGGCCAAAAATTGCCGCAGAAAGGTGAAGTTGAGATGCTCGTAGGAGGGCCACCGTGTCAAGGATTCAGCGGTATGAATCGATTCAACGGCAGGGAATACTCACAGTTTAAAGTAAGCTCATCTTAATTTTTTATTGAAAATTTATTAGGTATAGATTTTTTAGCATTTAAATCAAGTCATTTGTTAAAATAATTTATTCAAAAATTAATAATTAATTTCCTCTTATCACTACGAATAATTTTCAACTGTTGATTTTATTTCCGTTCGTTATTACTTATTACTGGCTCATCTGGGGGAAAATTCAATTGTAATCCACATCAATATTCCTTTCAGAACTCGCTGATTGTTACCTATTTGAGTTTTTGCGATTATTACCGGCCGCGTTTTTTCCTATTGGAAAATGTGCGCAACTTCGTTTCGTTCAAGAATAGCATCGTATTAAAGCTGACTTTGTCCTGCCTCGTTGCCATGGGTTACCAAGTTGCATTCGGCGTCCTCCAAGCTGGCAACTTTGGAGTGCCGCAAACTAGAAGACGGTGAGATTGATGTTTTAAGAAAGGACCTGAACCTTTCAACTGTCTGCATAAGTAACAGTAGCATTTAAGATATTAATAGGGGTTCTCAACAACCCATAAATTATGTTGTTGTTTTTTTATATGCGACAGGTTGATTATAATGGCGGCAGCTCCTGGCGAACTGCTCCCATCGTACCCCGTTCCAGTCCATGTCTTCCGTCGGTCCGACGAATCGAACTCTGTAATGGTTCAGAATACAAAAGTACGCCAAGATACAACTAACCTAATTCAGTTTTTCATTTACTTCCGTCGAATTTGAAAAAGTCTGTAATATCTGTGCTAATTAGTAAATTCATTTTTATCCTAGTACAACTTTGTGCCGCCACGAAATGGCGCCCCTCGGCGTATGATTACGGTTTATGACGCACTTTCGGACCTACCTGAAATTGAAACAGGCTCTCAAAAAGAAGAAATGCCGTACACGGTTGAACCCATCACACATTTTCAGAAGCTGGTAATCACTTTTGTCTGGCTCATTACAGTGTCCACTAGATCTTTTCAGTTTCCGGTAGTAACGTGCTTACCATTCTCATAATTATTCAGGTGCGCGAAGATATGGACAAGTGTAAACTTGTTGATCATATATGTAAAGAAATGAATCCCATCGTCACTGCCAGAATGACACTGGTACCCAAGACGAGCACGGGCGATTGGCGGGATCTTCCAAACATCGAGGTCAAACTGCGCGGAGGAGGATATTCAGAGAAACTGTAAGTGCTGCTTATGCTGAATAATAAACTGGCTAGGGTCGTTTCTTTTGGGACGAATCCAGTTGAAATATATTCACTAAAGTAGTTCTGCATTTAGAAAACCGCTCTCTCGAGTTCCCTTCTTTAATTTTCTCTGTTTTATTGGAAAAAATGGCCTAATGCTATGGAAGGAACTCAATGAGGGCCTAGCTGGCAAAATGAGGTCACGCTTCCAACGCCATATACAAGGACTCGGGGACAGATCATTACTTGTATAGTATTCTAGTGTCAAGTCATTGCAAATTAAATCAACAGGCGTTCATTCAATCCACTTTCCATCAGTAAAGCAGGTTTCACAGGCCTCCGGCAAAACGTGGTGGTGACTCGTAAGTTCCGCCCATTTGAATGTGGCAGTTCTTAAACAATAAACTTCCCGAAGCGACTGATGAGAAAGTTTTCAGAAACGCTCTTCTGTTGCTGCTCTTATGTTGTTGATGAGAGCTGCGAATAAATGCGATGGGAAAATATGTAACAGAAGTAATGGTATGCGTTTGCTTTTGCGGCGAAACCAGGGCCACTTCGAAATTTCAACTGCCAATCAGGAGGTCGAAAGCAAGAAGCTAACTGCATCAGCGCAGACGGATCATCAGAAATTTTTTCTTACGCTTTTTTATAACGATTTTCGATTTTGTGTGCCATAGCAAAGACATGAAAATGTCAAAAAACCAATACCCATTTCACCTATTCTTGTAGGATAATATGTTCTCGTTAGTCCAAAATGATTTGAAACAAATGTGACTTGACTGTCTTTCAGAATAAGGACATGGAGGGTATTGATGACAATAATCGGCTCTTTTTCCAATCTACATTTACCCTTGTTAAGCTCATGATCCTGCCAAACTTTTCTTATTGTGATAGGACAACTAAAAATTTATGTTTTTCCAGCTTCTACAACTATAGGAGAGTTGGAGATCGAAAAGACGAGAGGCTGCGGGGTGTTTGCAGCTGCGCCGCTGGGAAAAAGTGCGATCCGATGGAGAAACAAACCAATACGATCATACCTTGGTGCCTCCCTCACACAGCAGACCGGCATAATAATTGGGCTGGCCTGTACGGACGTATCGGTTGGGACGATGTGTTCTCTACAACAGTGACGAATCCAGAACCCATGGGAAAGCAGGTAAGAAGATTTCCTCATCATACAGACAGGAAGGAACGTTTTATCCAGTAACCTAGTTTTATTTACAGTTACTTAGTCTTATTAGCACTGCTGGATAGCTAATTTTTGTTTGCTCTACTTTTGGAAGTGACGCACTTCTCCTTTTTGACCTACTTTTGCTGGCGACCTTGATATCGGTTTGACCTGCATTTGGTGTTTGACCCAGTTTCACTGATTGCATATTCTGAACATTCTCTTGCTTTTATTTCCATTCTATGCCTTAGATTGCCACTAAAATAGCCAACAATGACATTTTTGTCATTAAACTGAATAATCCCCCTTTCTAATGTAAATGGGAGTTTCCTGGTTTACCTGTGCCAATGACCCTGAAAAAGCCATAACACTGCAGCAACTGTTGTAATCTTAATTATTTTTATTTTTTCTTAATTCCTAAATTAAAAGCTAAATTTTTCGCCAAATGGTACAGCCGAAGAGTGTTTGACGACCATTCCAACGAGTATAGAACGATTTTTATAGCTCCAAGAACTCTGAGTCATGACAAATTGCTGAAAATTTAACACAAAAGCTGCGATAACTCGAGAACCAATAAAGCTATCGACCCTGCGATGGTCTCATTCGATTCAGCGTCTACAAATCTATAGAAATTGATACCAAATACATCTTTTCCTGAAAAGTTGGTTAACAGGAATTTTCTCTCCGTCGAAACCCCCCAAAAACACCTTCAAAATTGAGGTAGCGATTTGATTAGAGAATCGAGCCATTTTCAAGCCAAGATTTATTTTTGGCGAAAATTTCAAGAAATCAGCTTTTATAGTTTCGTGAGAAAAATTGTTTTATTGGATAGTGCCTTGAAACGTAAAACATCAAATTTTGAGTTAGAAATTTGTTTGTCTTGGCGATTTCAATGGTTTATTATTGAATCACAATCTGACAGATGTACAGAAATGTGGCCGAAAAAGTTAGAATAAGTACACAACTGAAAATGCGTGCCATAATTACATTTTCAATTAATTTTATTTTTTCTGCCAATGACATAGTTGTGAACTCTTTCTGAAGCTGATCACCTTCAATTTATTCAAATGCAATGCAAATTTGATTTTTAATACTAAAGGGTGAGGCAGAGAAACTTGCCGATTCGTACTTAGTATCGTCAAGTATTGGACTTCGACTTGCGCAAAGTTTTAGCCGAGTTAGACATAACAACTTTGAGTTTTCCAAGATTTGTAACTTGCATAGTGGATAACTCAAACGAAAATTCGTCAATTCAGATGTTTGAATATACCAAAAAATAGGTAATTTAACAGTACACATTTTCCCCATGTAATGAACCTATCCATTTTTCAACCGTTTCTGCGTTATTCAACACTATTAGTGGAATATACACGAAAACATCACATTTTTCAACTTTAAACGTAATTTTCATCTATTTAGTGCAAAAGAAACAAAGAATGAACCACATATTATTGATATACACATCATCAACTATCATTATGCTGAATTTGAGCGAAATCGATATGAAAAAAATTTTCATGAAAAATCCAAGGGGTACCCCTGCGATTTATTTGAACCGATCAGATATCGATTTTTTTCTCCTCTTACAATAGAGATAAAAATCTGAAATTTTTAGGAAAGATGTATCTTACCAAGATGTATTTTTGTGATTTTTTTTATTTCTGGGAAAAATCTGCAAGTGGTCCAAAAAAATCAGTTTTTGAAAGCTCGAAAATTGGTCTTTAACCGTGCTTTTCGGGGTCAAAATTCATTTGAATCAATTGTTTTCTTATGCAGAAGTCTTCATTCGAACGCCTTACACACGTACATAGCAAAAAATTTGGCGAAAAAAAATTAAACAGCGGCACAGAAATTATTTTCCGTAAATCGAGTTCTTCACCGGCCGCTATTTCAAGCTCCGCTGGCATCGGCAGAAGTAGAAAATTAAGCTTATGTTTTTAAGCTATTTTTATAGGAAATTTAACGCTGAATCCGAATTTGACGTCAAAACGGCGGAAAAATGGCGACAACGATCAGTTTCACCCATTTTTAGTACTAACCGTTTCCACTTTTCTAACTTTGAAAATTCGTTTCAAATACTTACAGTACTGTTCTTATAGAAAATTAGACGTAGACTTCGAATTTAAAGTGCAAACAATCAAATTCTAACGATTAATAATTTTTTTAAATTTTTTTCGACTTTCATACTTTTGGAGTTTTAACTTTTAGAGTATTTTTCGTCACCTTTTACGAATTTTGAAAAAATAGGTTCTGTGAAGGCAAACTGAGGAAATTTAATTTAGAATCGATTAAAAATAAAAAAGACGCAGATTATTATTTTTGTTTTTGAGATATATTCCACTTTTATGTAAAACACGTGTCTTAGTTTTTCTTCAAGCGCGAATAGCGCGAACATAATATGAATTTATAGACAAATAGGTATATCAAATTGTAGGATTTTGATAGATCTTTCTCGCCTTGAGTAATATACCTATGTAGTGTATAATTTCGAATGGCTACAATTGGAGCACTTGCCCTGTTTTATCAGTGTTACCTAGGGTGATTTTATTTTTCCAGGGTCGCGTTCTTCATCCTGAACAGGATCGAGTCGTCAGCGTCAGGGAGTGCGCCCGATCGCAAGGGTTTCCAGATAAATACCGTTTTTACGGACCAATATTGGAAAAGCATCGACAGGTTAGCCTTTGAAAGAACATTTTATAATAGACTGCTCACAATATTTATTCACTCATTCTTCAGCCGATACCTTGCTACTGCTGCATCAATTTTGTATGGATCGTTGCATAGTAAGCAGTATCTAAGAGTTGTAAACTTAATAAAAAAACGTTCAACTGATGAGGACAAGACTAGGTGTCCAAAGTTGAACCTAGTCGAGCTAAGTGCTACTGAAGAATAAATCAGCGACACTATCGCCAGACTATAATTCTCTATTATTTTCAGGTTGGCAACGCAGTTCCTCCGCCCATGGGCAAGGCAATAGGTTTGGAAATCAGGAAGAGCGTAAGCATAATCGAGAGCAAGACCTCTTAGTTTTAATATATTGACCATGATTTTAACAAGTTAGATTCTCCCCCAATTTATCACCGTCGCATTTGGCGGCCTGAGTATTTTTTTTCTTTTGTTAACTTATCAACCCTGAATTGTTGACGATTGGTACGGAAAAAATATTGATCGTAAATGTTGAATTCCTTCAGGCGGCTGCTGATTTAGGTGAAATCTAGTACTGAAATGTACTCCGTTTTATGTAATCTTTCATCTTGTGTATTGGAAGTGATTATTTTGTATTCAATTATCTCCTTTCGATACTAGGATTGGTTCTTGGAGCTGTACACTGTTTTATAGGAGGTTAATAAAATTAATTAAATCGCCGAACTTTATTTATCTAGCCGAGCTCTTCTTTAAATAGTAAAGTCGAGCTCTAGATATTGGAATCGTGACGGAAAATTAATTTGTTCTATGTAAGAGAATACGTGGTAATTGTTTTATGGCCACTGGGCCTTGTTGATTCCGTTTGACCTACTCCCTGACGACCTTGACGTTTGACCTACTTTTGCCACTGGCCTAGATTTTTCTTCAAACCTTCCTGAATCCGAAGTTGAAAATCAAATCCTCTGTTCCTCCGTAGAAACCGAATAGTCGACCCAAAAATCAATTTCATGTATATTTTTTCATTTTTTTAATTATTATTATTTTTTTAATAGATGTTTTGGAAAATGGGGATCTGATTCACGGTAGTTACTTCACACAAGTGCGAATTGTGAAAGAATCTGTGAAAATTCACACGCTCGAGGTATAGGAAATGAAAACAGATTGTTCAATGAAACAGTTACTTTTATTAAACCTTGAATTATCGCTCACCACTGGTTCTAGTGGTAAACAGAAGGACTGATCCACAGTTTTATTTTAAACACAAATAAGCTCTTTAGACGTAGTACAATTATGATCCACTTTCTCTTTTTATTTCTACTCGTAGTTTGTTTCCTAAAATTCTCCAGCCCGAGTGGAGGAAAATCTCGAGCTATCAGTTTCGAAAGGTGAAATCCCTTGCGAAAAACCGAGTTTGAAACTCGCGAAGAAAAATCGACGCGAGGGCCCGAAATGTTTTTTTTTTTCTCTTTCGAAGAAAATATTCAACTGATAATCAACCGAGAGCTATTCATATTACGAAGTTACAAACATGAATGTCTAAATGAGGTAACAATGTATTTTATCTTGTACAATCTTTCGAAAATTTCATGCTTCGGAATTTATATTTTTTCCCTTATATTAATTTTTTTCACATTTCAACCTTGAAGGGTGAAATAAAAACCGTTCTTAAGCGAATCGCACTCCTAAACAAAGCTAAATACAATTCAACGATTTCCTTACATTAAACGCTAGATACTAAGCAACCCAAAAATTATTGAACACAATGGAAAAAAAGAAAAAACAACTAAAATAAAATGAGAGGATGAAAATAAAGAGGAATATCAACTAAAGCACACACACATGGTCCTGGCGCGGTATCACAGAACACTTATGGCATTTAGATTAGTGAGGGCAGCCTCTCTTTTGGATAGATACGACGGAATGGAAAATAATTTCTGCTAGTTCGATTCGACTCTGATTGGAATATTTGCTTACGTTTCGAAAACGAGAAGCGTAATTTCGAAAGTGGAAAATTTTCTAAAAAATTAGCCCAATCATTTGACGGTATTTTAAATTAATTTTTTTTTTTGTTCAATTCATTTTTTCGCTCCGAGTGTTATACAATTTTACGAGAAGGCGCACCTGATAAAAATGCCAGGATTTTACAACAAATGTGACGGGGGAAGGGGGATAAAAAGAGAGTAATCCCGAATCACTTGTTTCTATCAACCAAATAATTACACAAGAGCATTAGATGCGATTCATTGTTTTCTTGTTTCCAATTGCTTACACTCTAGACATCATCATTTTACACAAAGAAAAGAGTTTTTTTCTCGCTATTTACAATATCGACAAAAAGAAAACTCATCCTGTGAGGGATTCGGGGGATGAATCGACAAATATAAATGCCATTTTTTTACAGGCGACTGGCCAAGACGTTGTAGAAGAAATATCACAGTTTCCTACAGTTCACGTCAGCCAGAACAGTATACGAAACGAACCGAAATTTACAAAATGAAATTGTAAAGAGGTGAAACATTTTTTTTTATTTAATTTTTTTTTTCTCTAAGTTCGCGAATCAACTTTATTATCACGGCTCGAAAATGTGATAAAGGAACAAAGCCGACGAATTTTTTCCCGCTGCGCGCAACTCGAAAGGGGATTTTTTCTAGTTTTCAACCTGGTTGAAACGGGATTTGTCCAGTTTCCAATTTCCCCCGTCGGATATTTGGAAATTTTTTCCTCTCGGCGATGGAAGAAAATGATCATTGCACGCTGACGGCGCTCACTTAAATAAATATCACAACGAAAAAAAAATCATTTATCCCCCACATAGCATGCCAAATTTTTTCATTCAATTTAAATTACGACAAAAAAAAGAGGGGGGAGGGGAAATATTGAAAAAAAGAGAAAAAAATAGGGAAAAGTACAAAAAAAAAAATTGAGAAAAGAGAGGAGCAATGTTGAACGTAAGTTTGATATAATAATTAACTTGCTGACTGGCTGCAGCTTAGACTAGAAATGCAGGATAACTTAAGCATACGAAATTTTGAGGCGAATCGAAAAAACAACGCGTCTACGCAGGCCAGAAATAGAGATCTTTTCTTGATATTAACATCAACGAGGAGCATGGGGTCATTGTACGATGACAGGGAATCGGCGTTTGTAACGGGGTTTTCTCTCGCCAATTCGTTGAAAAAATAGGCGATCGAATTTATTCTTCTTTTTAAAAGAAAGGGAAAAATCCGAACTATTTTTTCCCAAAAAAAAAAAGAAAGAAAATATTTCAAATGAAGGGAGCTAATTCGAATATCTGTTGTTCAAAATTTTCATCTCGTTTTTCCCCCATTTTTTTTTTTTTTTTTTTTTTTTTAATCCGAAAGTAGAATTTTCCACACGTTTCTTTTCCCCCTTTTCTTTAAACTTAGTTTTTTATTCAATTGAAAATCGTTCGAGGTTTAGCGGCTCAGCTTTGTTTGACGCGTTTGCGGGGCGGTCCAATCGGTGGGATTTGTTGTGTAGCGAGGGCTCGAAACGCCTCGGCTATCAGGTGAGGATGCGAGTGGATCATAGTTTTCCAACCGGCAGTATCCATAACGTCCGTCGCGTGCCTGTAAATAAACGAATAGCCAAATATTGAAACTTGAAGTTCCACTCCAGCTCTCATCACCAAGCATAATATCGATGCTACAGGACAACATGTGTTATAAAAATTTGGCTGGTATTCAGGAGAGAGAAAATGGGGCAATTAGTGTTAAGAAGAGTGCAGAAGTGGGGCAACATGTGATATCATGAATCTAGATAGGGGCTCAATTCAGGAAACACCTTGATAACACTTGTTGCTGAGAAGAACGGTATAACACATGTTATTTAAGCGGGAATAACTCATTCCCAGCGCTACCAACAAAAAAGCTGAGGCCACCGCGAGATTCGGCTTGAAATTCTGAATAAAAATCATCCAAAACCTCAAAACCCTTTTTTTTCACATCACATGTTGTCCTGTAGCCATCGATATGTTCTCGAGGAACATATTATGATCAAAGCTAAAATATTTTATGTCAAAAATAAATTCAATACGTTTTGTCTGTTCAATGGAAAAACGACTAATTCTCTGTACTCGAGCTAAGAAAAATATTCTAACAAGAGGTTATGAGCCCAGCACGCTTTCAAACAAGAGAAACAATATTGTAAGAGTGCACATAACTATAGTTTCTTCCATTAAGGCTATCCATGGCAATATAGGCTTTGCTGTAAATGGGCTCGTCGCGATTTACCCGAAAATACCGAGTTGTCAAATCATAGCGAATGTGCTCACAAGGGAATTGATGGCCAACTTTTATCGCTCATACGTGGTTTAATCTCTGCCGATTCCATTATAAGAAATCATACCATTGTAATTTATTACAACCATATTATCCAATTAGAACTAAAACATAACTAACTAAAATAATCCTTCGGTTATCAATTGTTATCGAATATACTCACGTGTTGATGAAATCGATCGCCTGCGCCTTCAGTTGCTCGGCGGAATGAAGATCAGCTAGGATGAGAATGTCCGCAGCGTTATCCACAGACAGGTTCGTACAGAGGGCTTCTTCACACATGACTTTTAATCTTTCTAACGCGTACTGCAACGAGAAAATATCCATTAATCCAATGAAAATAGATAATTATGTCCAGAAAAATTGCCAACTTAACTTGGGAAAGACCATAGCGGCAACAATGGAGGCCCAATTGGATCAAGCGCTCGATAACCATTCGAAATAGATCATTTCAAATTAGCAGGTATCTCTTAATTATTGTTACATAATATGATTTTTAGGTATTAAAAAATATTACGAAAAAATCCCTTTCGAGGGAAAATTTGTGAGAAACTTCAACATCTTAAGAGTAATTACCTTGTCGGCAGCGGCGAGGAGATCATCTGCCATCCGTTCCAGGTTGGCAGCTCTGCCCGTGTAGATGAAACGGAGCATTTCTTTCAGCACTTCCTGATCTACGTCCGAAATTGCGACCCTATTCAATTTTCGCTCTTCCATCTCGTGTTCGAACATGGCAGCAAAGACGGGACTGCGAGCTGAAGAACAAAAATACGATTATCAAAAACGAGGAACTATTTGAATAGTGCGATTATAAAGGAGGGAACTATTATATGCGAAAAAGGATGCTTCCTTAGGATTATTTTCAAGGCCAATCTAAAATCTCACTATTGGTGCACATGCTCTGAGGTTTTGGAACGTTTAGGTTACACATGGCAAGGTTATGGTTCCATTTTCCTATTGTTATCAACATCTTATGTTAATAACATTTGTTTTCACTAACATTTGGTCTGTAAGCACCTTAACAGTTGCCTGTACATCTAATTTTACGGCTAACTCCTACTCAATTTTGGTTTATTATAATAAACCATTGATGGCTAAGTTGACCCTCTGTCTGTTGCAATCAATAGCTTAATTACCTGCTAGGATGGCTTTATGCGCTTGGAACTCCCTCCCGTTGACGGACAATGTGACATCGCTGAATTTTTGTACTTCAAAAAGCTGGCCAAGATCGTCAGGTAGACGACAATCCGGGACTTTGAATTGGATCGCGTTCGATTGTCCTGAAATATTGACGCTATCGGCGACGACGCTAACCTGGAATAGAAAGTACGGATTAGAATGAACTCATTTCTCCAGGACTTTAATAGAAAATTTATTGATAGGTTCTCGGTGGCGAAAATAATAAATGAAAATTTCCAGTCAAATTAAAAAAAAAATAATATGTAGGAAATTTCGCTCATTTTTTTAAGGTTTATCGAACAAAAAAAAGCGAGCCTCAACTTTCGAAGGGTCGCATTTAATTAATCAAACCTTCGAAAAAGTATAATATAGAAGAGAGTCGAAGAAAATATTATTATTCGATACGAACTTACTTCACAAAATATCGTGAGTTTGTCGTCGGGAAGGAGACCGTTGGCTTCATCGAGGAGGAAATCCCTCCTAATGAATTTCTTGAATCCCCAATCTTTGCCTTGGACGAATCTATAAGCTCTTTGGCTTTCTGCAACAGAAAATTTCAAAATATTGACAAACGAGTAAAGGGAAAAACGCTCGAAAAAAATTCGTTTATTTGTCTAATTTTTTTTTACGTTTTTTTCTATTGTGTCGGACAATCTATCGATTACAAAGCTCTTTACGCCTCGTGGAGAACCAAGGACGACGATTGTTGATAACAAGGTCAAAATTCTTGTGTCAATGTTGACCGTTTGTCGGTCCCTTTAGGCTCTGATGTTCCGCGAGTATCTGACAGTTCAAGGTAAAGACTCATCCGAGATAATGGGACGATCGTTTTCAAACAACGGCCATCAACGTTAATCTGAACCAATCGACGACAATGTATTTCCCAATGTTCAGTCTCGGACGAGCAATTGGTTAAGATAAAGGTGAACCACCCAAGTTTTTAGGGTGGGCAATTTTTCGATCGAGAAATAAAATTAAAGGGAACAATTGGAATTCATCGCCGATTTAGGATGATTAATGATTTGCCTAAGTATTACATATGTGCCATGAAAAATTGGAAATTTTCGATGAGTTTATTCGACATTGTCACAAACAAATGCTAGTAAAACTTGAACGAGAAAAAATTATCAAACCACTCTCAGTAAATTAACCAGCTTCTACATTAGTACAATACATAGCATACATTAATCGTAATACATTAATTGCAACGTTCATTAACTCGCTCTCGGAAATGGAAAATATCGAGGGAAAACACTTCAATAAAATTATTAGAAGTTCATCAAATTAATTTATAATCATTTTTCTCGACAATTTCTTCAATTCGGTCATTATTTTTCACTTAGTTATTCATCGAATGTAGTTATTCCTTAAGTCTGTTTTTCTTATACGTGTAAATAATTGATTAAAAATCGCCTGAGGCGAGGAAAGGTTTTTTATAATAATATAAAAATTTCAATTTATCTTTTTACCGAAGAGTTATTCGCTCTAGGGTTATTTTTGCTCTTCACCAGCGACAAAATCGACAAAAAAAATAATTAAAAAAAAAATAATAATAATAATAATAAATAAATAAAAATAAATGAATAAAATTTAAAAAATGCCGATTTTTGATCTTTAACACCAATAATTCTGAAATTCGGTCCGTTTTAAACTTCAAGGTTCCGTACGGAAAATTTTCGGGCGAACAGGTGGATTTGAAAAGTCTTGTTCCGACTCCAATCCAAAATTTTCGGATTACTCGGCTCTCGACGGGTTTTTGCAATTTTTCGGTACACCCCGCGCATACGCTAAGATTCCCAGGGGTTGATTACGAGCCCATTAGCGTGAAACCTATTAATTTTTTGCCGGCTGCGGAACCCGTGAATGCTCAACGCCGTTTGCACATCTCACCAGAATCTGACCGGAGATCGCAGTTCGTCACAGCGCCCGGTTGGACTCGGCCGGTAGTGCTAAATCTTTCCAACGGTATGCAGGTCGTCGACGACCTTCGACTAAGTGTTGCAGAACTACAGCCGTTTGATATCGGAACAAGACTTTTGAAACCCCCTGAAGTGTAGGATGTAAAGAGGAGACCTAAGGAAACAAAAAACGGCCCAAGTCAAAAACAAGTGCTGAAGAGACATTGAAAAAATATTTTTTTTTCGGATTGGATTTTTTCTTCTGTTTCTAATCGCTTATTTATTTTCAATCTTAGGTAACTCGCTATTTTATTCTTACAATTATATGAACTAGAATGGTCGTAACATAAAACTGTCTCACCCATAGCTTTGGTCTCTTCACGTTTCGCGTTGAGTATCGAAAATTTGAATTTAGCTCGAACTTCAGATTTATTACAGGAAACTAATAATAAATACAGGGAAAGGTAGTCCTTGCTCTCTTCGTCGAGGCCTTTTGGATTCACCCGCAGGCACCTGGAAGAGAAATTGTCACAATTTAAAATCAACAGTCGACACAAAAATCAAAATTTTCCACCCATTTTTTTTTTTAAACCAAGTTAATGGCATTTTGACGAGAATCATTTCATTGGTTCAAACGCGTAATATTGGTATATTCATTTTCGAATAGATAGGGATAAATTATGACAATTAATCAATTCAAGCCATCAAATTGAGGTACAAAGGTACAATAAAAATAAGCTTAGGTGATTCAACTACCTATATAAAAAATAAGTAGAAATGAAAGAAAAAAATATGCTAACAGGATTCGAAAGACTTAAATAATATTTTTGCGCTTTTACCAACTTTATGGATGGAAAAAAATTTAAGCTGAATTAAAAGAAATGTCAGTTTTTGGAAAACGAATATATGGATATTTTTTTTAATACGTACATTTTATGGATGAGCACATTATTTTGGTTTATTATTCAATAGAAAACCATTGTAATCCCCTAGAAAAAAAAACCTTTTTTCTAACCCCCAAAAATTTGATGTTTTATGTTTCAAGGCATGTCGAATCTGAATAAATAAAAACAAAATGGAGTTTTCCCTAATAGTGACCAATCTGTTTTTCTGTGAAAACGTTCACAAATAATGTTCGGAATAATTACTATCACGAATAATCTTCTGAAATCATTATTGAAGTGAAGGAATAATAAACCTCTAGTTAGTAAATACGCTCTGATTTTCCCAAATGATCAAATCTTCAAATAAAACTTCCCGGTGAATATGTTGGCTTAAAAAATTAATTTTATTCTATGAATTAGGAGAAAATTTCGATCCGAATTGGAAAACTCACCACTTCAGTTTGTCGTTGGCACCTGCGGAGAACGTGGAAGATTTCAATACTTCGCCCATTTCTTCTCGACAAAAACTAAAGTTGTTTATAGTCCACATGTAACTAAATTTGACCACTTTGACCTGGAACAAAGATCGTTTGGGTAAATGACAAAATTCATTCGTTATGGTAAACGCTAAATTAGCTTAAGCAAAAGATAGACATGACATATTGGATGTTATCAACACCTCAGGCAAACAAGTTTGATGATAGTCGAAAGAGGTAAAAATTTTGAAAGGATCTAATGTATCTTTCAAAAACCGTTGAAAATTCGACAAACACGTATGGAAACATTAAAGGAAATTAGATTAGCTTTCATTTTTATAATTAACATGTTTCTGCTGAGATAAAAGCGAAAACGCAAGATAGCCTGAATTTTTTTCTCAAGCCGTTCGCGGCAATAGAGCCAAATTCGTGCACGATTTACATGAGGCTTGAAAAGCGAACCGTTTTCAGACCAAGCCCGGTCGACAGGGCGTGAAATGTTTTATAACGGGCCGTAGGATAGCTGAGGTTAAGAGCAATAAAACCAACGGTGGCAGCCCGATATAATACAGTTGTTCGGTTCAAAAGATAGGGAGAGCAAGCGACGAGGACCAGATGAGGATGAAGAGGCATCGAATGGGATGGGATCGGCCGTTGAACTCAGAGGGTAACGTCCTGGCTTGGACCGCTGCTCTGTCGAGCTGAGCCTCCGAGATCTGACGTGCGTTTCTTAGCTCAAAGTGTACGATAATAGCTCGACTGCGGATACTAAAGTTAGTCAAGGCAAATGACTCCGAATACCCGCAGTATCCGATCGCATCTTCGCCCGGATCGTGTGCTGACGCGGTTTGAACCGACGGAAAGTTTCATCGGACCGATGTTTTTCCAAAACCGAAGAGCTTAGTGATAGCAATGAGGAGTTGAGATTTTTCCGGCCAACCGAACAGCGACTGATTAAAAAAAAATAATAATAAATAAATAAATAAAAAAATAAAATTTGGAAAATGTATTTACATGATTCGAAGGCCCAAAAAAGAAGGCTGGATATGCGAGAACGAAAGTGCTTGGCATGAAGGGAAAACAATGGAAAGCCGGTCACTAACTTCTTCTCTTCCAGCCCATTCATCACAAATAAAAAAGTCATTAAAAAGAAAGTGAGTAAGGTTACGTTGTATTTTTGTTCATTTTATTTATTTTCAATTGAATAGAAAAATTTTACTGACGTTATCGACCGCATAATTGTAAAACAGAAGAGATAAATTCTAACGAAAATTAATTTCACAAAAATGGAAAACCTCAAATATAATAAACCTACTGGCAAACTATACAAAGGTGAAATTAAACTAATTAACCTATGTGATCACACACATAACTAAAAGTGTACAATATGGGTGAAAGTTCAACATTTTGAAAAATTTCAAAGTTCGGTTATCTTCTGTAAAAAATATGTACTCCCCTTTAACCGTTTTCATCTCAAACGAACAGAAACCGATATTCGCCGCCGTTCCGCGTCGGTTTTCGCTCGGAAAATTCGCCTCGTCTGCTTACGAAGCGTGCAATAAAAGCAGACAGCTGCTCGCGTTGATGATGGCCATCAGCAATTTCACGAAACCGTTTACGTAAGAGAATCGGCAATGCTCACTTTCCATCTGAGCTCTCCTAGTATCAGAACGTTCGATCAGTTCGTTTTTCCCATCCCGTCCCGCAACTTTCCATTCGCCGAGGGAAACTGAGTTCAAGAGCCGAGCGAAACTAGAAGGACCCGCGGATTATTTCGCGTTTCGCGTTTTTATTTTCGCTTATTTCGGTTTTTTTTTTTTTTTTTTTTTTTTTTTTTAATATACAAAATCGGATCTCTAGTCGAAATAGGAAATGAATCGCTCGGACTGAATTTAGCTACAAGTGTAACTGAATTTTTGGAAAGCGATTCGACGCATCGGCGAAATTGTGTTGGATAAGGAAGAGAAAGCGGCTGAGGGAGCGATGTGAAGCCGTTTTATAAGCCAATGCGAGAAACGAACTTATAAATAAGAAACTCGAAACTCGATTTCCTGCTCGGCCTGTTTAATGAGAACTAGCAGCTTCTGCGGTTCCGATTTTCCACCGCGAGCAAATATCAATGTGGTACAAAGAGAATAAATACCCGGGCAAGAAATCTCGGAATAAGATACGAACGGCGAAAAAATCATGAAAAATGATAAATCAATTATACGAAGGGCGTTCCAACAGAGAAGTAATAAGCATCAAAATGGTGAGAAAATAAAAAAAGAAACGCTGCAAATTATTGTACAGTGGATTATTATGCCTTTGCTTCGATAATTATGTAAGAAAACCTTCCATTTGTGATGGAAACTATTACGATCATTTGTGAATGTTTCTACCTAACAACAAATTGCTAACTATAAGGGAAAACTCAGTAGCAACTATTGTAATCTAATCAATTATATTTTTCTTAATTTTCTAATTGAAAGCTAAATTTATCTCCCAACGCTACACTTGAAGAGAGTGTTTGACGAGCATAGAACGATTTTTATAAACGATTTTTATAGCTCCAAGATTTCTCGACTTATATCCTCAAGCCGAATTTCTGAAAATATCGAAAATTCTACACAAAAGCTGCGATAATCATTAAAGCTATTGACTCCTTCATGGTCTCATTTGATTCAGCATCCAAAATTCTAGAGAAATTGATATCAAACTCACCTTTGTCAAGAAAAACCTTCAAAAATACTAATATTTCCCACTTTGAAACATCCAAAAATTCCATTAAAATTGAGGTAGCGATCTCGCTAAAGAAATGGGTCATTGTCAGGGCAGGATTGATTTTTGGTGAAAATTTCACTAATGTAGCTTTGATAGTTTTGTCAAAAAAGTGTTGACGGCGTACGGACAGAAAATTTTTATTCGATATTCGGACAAAACTTCTAATTTTGAGGGGGTTAGAAAATTTTTTCGTGAGCGATTACAATGGTTTATTATTGAACAACAAACAAAAAAAAAAAATATATATATATACGACGATCGATGGAAATTCTTAAGCGGACCCGAAAGTGTGCAAGATAACTTATTACTTGCAAGCTTACTCTCAACTTAGGAACGATTTTATTGAGCTAATAAATAAATTAGACGCCATTGGAATTGATTTTCCGTTCTGTTTTTCTCCGTTCGAATTCATCGAATTGAATATCGATATCCGTGACGTTTCAAGGTGAAAAACCTTCCGATGCAGTGATGACACGAGGATTGAACGTACGACGTGCCGGGCGACTCAGTTCAGCCCCCGCAGCTGAGGGCGTTCACCCCGAGCCGCCCATCACCAACACCGCAGCTCTACTATCTTCATTATTAGATCTGACACAAAACACAACTGCACTGTTATTGTGACTCACGTAATTTTGTTCCGACCGCCGGTCAAAAAACCGGATAAAACGTTCGAGGAATCGTAGGGATCACGTACGGGAAATTATTATTAGCTGGCGGAGCACGATTATTGCCGAAATAATCAGAACGAATAGTAAAACATCGATTAATTATGATATAAAACTCAGACGAATCGAGGGAATGAAACTCCGACTAATCGAGGAGCGAATTTCAAAAATTAAACTATTATTTTACACCAATTTGTAAATTGCAAGTTCCCTGTATTAAAAAAATATAGAATCGCGTCGATTTAAATATTATTCCACTTTTGAAGCGTTTAAATTGAATTCTCGCGAATTTTTTTCTTGATAGAAAAGTGTATCAATAAATGGCGATTTTAAAGTTGAAGGAAATTCAAATCATTCCTTTTTACATTTTAGTACGTTGGAATAAACCGATAGACCGGATATTTTCTTTAGTATCCCAGTAGGTATGGAAAAGCTTTAAATTCACCAGCAGAAAAATATTATTTTCGACTGTAAAAATGAAACTTCCCAATTTATTTGTGGAAATTATTATAGTACATTCAATTTTTATCTGGAAAAATCACCTACGCTTCTGTATGTATCGAGCGTTTCGTTAGAAACATTAATTATATTTATTATTCCGCTGAATATTCGAAGTCAGCTCAACCAAGGTCAGGAGTGCAGTGTGAAATTTACCAAACCTCAAACGGTAGCCAAGGGGAAAGACGAATGGGGGAAAGTTATAAATAAACCTCAAGAAAAATTCGAGCTCAGCCCAGCGGGCGGTAACGGAATAAGTTCACGAGAGACAAGTTCAGAGGTCAATCCCCTCTAGACGACTTGGGGGCATGCCCCTCGATCAATTCCGAACCCACGCTTCTCATCGTGGAATTCCCCAGCCAACGTACATAACTAGAAAATACTAGAGTCCCTCGAACGAAGAAAAAAATAGTTGAACGACTCGACCACTCGTCGCATTAGACAATAGTCATTTTCTGTAGTCGTCAGAGGAAAAAGTATTACAATTATCTTTTAAAAAAAAGCGCTTTCGCCTCAACAACCTAAGGTAAGAACCACCTCTTATCAACAAACATGATCTTATTATTAAAAAAAAATTTTTTTCTCAACTTACTTGTGTATAACACCAATTTTCAGCCACCGGAGTGCTGGCCTCCTGTGGCGGTGGGCTGGGGACTCTCGAGACGGCCATGCTAGAGCCAACGCGTGAGCAATCACTCACCACCGGAAGCCTAGAACAAGATAATTGCAACTTGAAAAAATCCATCAAGAACAAAAAATAATAAACGATAAAATGGCATTAAAATGTCAGTTTTCCAGATAAAAAAAAAGAGAGGGCGATAAGCGTCCAATGATTACATCATATTAAAAAACGTCAACAATGACTAAAAAATCACGGTCAACTTTAGGTGGGAAAAAATGTACTGGCATAGAAAATTAGCACCTATCATTCTCACATCAAGATCCTCAGACAATCAATTAATGCAGGTTACTAAATAACGTTCAGATAATTAATCGATGCAGAGTACTAATTATCTGAGGACAGTTGTTTCGCCTGATACCTGCGACGAAGGGCCCTGCGCTCGCTTCTTATCGATGCGCTTCTGGTCATCATGTAAGCGTCAAGAAGTACAAAAAGCGTAAAACTAAAGACTAACAAAATTCCGGAAACAAGAACGGTAACAAACTCATCAACGACTGAGTCGAGCGCGAGGTTTAACGAAAAATTATCTCAAGTGGTCAAGTAACTGTTTCTTAGGTAACGTGATAATATACAATGGATGAATAAACGGTAATACAATTTGCATTTCACCTTATATTTTGGTTTATTCAATAAAAAATTATTGTAATCGCCTAAGAAAAAATCTAACCACCTCAAAATTTGCCGTGTCACGTTTCAAGGCACGTAGAAACCGAATATGCGATTTAAAAAAATTCTGTCCGTCCGCCGTCGACACTTTTCTGACAAAACTATAAAAATTGAATTCTTGACCTTTTCGACAAAAATCAACCTTCGCCTGACAACGGCTCGATTCTTCAATGGAATATTTAAAATGACAAATGGATGGTCTTCTCAAATCATTATCGAAGCGAAGAATAATAAACCACTTTACAATCATTTGGAGCATTTGAAAAAAAATTTATTGTACATCATTCGAACGATTGCAGCTTTCTTGAAGAAATTTCTTCAGTACGAAATGCCTGAGATCCATTTCAAATTAAAAAAATCAGAGCTTTCATGGGACAATGTTAAAATGAAAACAACATAGCTTGAATTCGACAAAGTGAAAATATCAGAGGTTTTTTTTCAGAGTAATTTTTAGAGAGCGAAATTTTTTGAAAAAGCTTTTCTATAAGTAAATAAATTTTTATTGAACATTATTCTAAATTAAATAAATTTTTATTGAACATTATTCTAATTAACGCAGCTTTTATTGAAGAAATGTCTTTAGTAAAAAATTCAAGAGTTTAATTTAAAATAACAGAGCTCGAATTTGACAAATTTAAAATATAGAAAGTTTTTCTTTCAGAGTGATTTTAAAAAGTTTAATTTTTTTCACATATTTTTCCGGCTTATATCTTCCCTGTGTAAGGCTGCATATTAGCTTTCAGCACTTGAAATAGTCACCGGCTGCTGGCAATAAATCTAATCTTATCGTCCCGATCTAGAAGCCTTTCGGAATAACGGCCGTCAGCAATTGATGAGTGTTCTGATGGAACAAAACCGAAGGCTAGACGCTTTTTCAAGCACGTATTCAAATCGTCGACAGAACAAAAATAACGTCAGATAACGTATTATTTCGCTTAGATTGCATAAATTATCGACGAAAAATGGGAATAAAAATGAAAGGCGTCGAAAAACAGTTGACAAATCAGATTCAAAAAACGACGACCAATTAGGAAAAATATAAGAATATCTGCTATGTTTGAAGAGTCGATTGACAATCAAACGCCTCATTTTGACGCATTTGCGAATTCGAACACTTTGAGCATTTCAGGCCACAAGTTCTATTTTATCTATCAGTGATCATTACTTCGATGAAAATATTTCTTTCGATCTAAAAGTTTTAATCCTCGTAAAACTCTGCTTTTTCGTTATTTGTTATTCCATACGACAAATTTCTTGTCCGCAGTAACCCCGATTTTTTTCTAACTTTAATAAACTTCCACTAGTTCGCCTTAGCCGAAGCACAACTTTTCGAATAAGCTAAGGGCTTAAACACATCAGAGCAGGTGGTTTTAAGAGTTCGATGTTCGCGGTCCGGAGCATTAGCCTCTCGGCCTTAGCAGGATTGCGAGTCCTATGGCCGTCCCTCGAAGCCCGAAAGAGGTTGATGAACTCCGAGGCAAGGACCTCTCAGCCAAAGGCAGGACTTGTACACATAAATAATACCCAACTCGCTCTAGCCAGATCTGAGGCCAAGATTGAAATAGACTCTTCAATCGCTTAAACAGAAAAATGCGACTGTTTTTCCAGCTTAGGGAATTGAAAGAATACAGAGGAATATATAATATAATAGGAATATAATTCCAAGAGTGAATTCTGCTAGTTTTTGATTCAGCGGAAAAAAATCGCAGGAAACTGGATATTTCGTGTTGGATCTCACGGGATCGCTGATTTTTTCTAGGGCTTGAAAGCGAACGCAGCGACTGTGAAAACTGTCGGAACATGGAGCTCCCCGTCGAAAACCCGCCAAATTGTCGCCTTCATAATATGATTGAGGCTTCGCATTGGCCCCTAGAATTAAAAACGTCGCCAAGTCAAAAGACAGCTCAATTTTATATCATCGAAATCTTTCGCAGGTAAAATATTCAGAAAATGGAATTTTCGAAGAAAAAAAATTGATCGAACGAAAAAACCGTAATTCTTGTTGTAAGTAAACATTACCTATCAGATAGAGTGGCTTGTTCGAAAAGCGTGCGAGAAGAGTCGACAAGAAAGCCGATGACTTGGAGCAACCTTGGGCTTCAATATTCTCAAGAGGAACCCGGTCTAGCAGAATCCAAAGGTCGTCGAACCTCTACAACCTGACTATACAAGCTCGGGCCGGAATATTTCAACGTCCAACCGGATATTCCTTCTAACCTTAGCCTCCAGCCCGAAAAACATTGGAATTTTCAGAGAATCTGAATTAATCCGTGTTTTGCGAGTTCGACAAACCGCGAATTCTATTGGAAGAAATTAGTCGATTTTTGGAAACGTAATCTAATTATTTCGCTAACCAGGCGACTCATTCGCTAATTCTTTATTAGCTGGCCGAGCACTTTCGCCCATTCGGGCATCCTCAGGGCGACGTGGAGCCATAGGGTACACAGTCACACTAATTATTTCGGTTAAACGCACGTTTGTAATATATAATATAATATATAATAGAAAATATAATAATATATAATGAATGGGAAATTAAGTCGAATTTTTATATTTCGAAAGTGCTTACAAAGGGGATTAAGGAATCATGGCTCAAAGGACTAGAAATGAAAAAAATTGTCAATTGCGAACATTCGTAATTTTAACAAGTTTTCAAGTTTAGAAAAGGGCTCGAACCGTCAATTAATTCCAAGCCATGGTGATAGGGCAGTGAAGCGGTTTGGTGGATGGAAGGTTGAAACTGTGCAGTGAGACGTGACGTCAGCTATTCTTTTCTGATTCCCACTAATTTTCGATCATGCTCCTCTTCAATTCGACAATTCATTCTTCATTGGTTTTTTAAGATTTCGATTTCACACGGAAAATAGTGTTTATAGAGATGTATAATACTCGTTGTAGATAAAATTCTTAATAAAAATCTATGCAGAGGACTGTACAGTAGTTAATTATTATTCAGCATTGAATATGATTTAAGAAGACCATCCACTTGTGATAAATGGAACAATATAGAATATTTCGTTATATTTTCACAAATAATGATATTATTTGTGAACGTTTTCTCCCAACAGATTGGTAACTTTAAGGAAAATAATAGAACATTTTTTGTGAACGTTTTCTCCCAAAAGATTGGTAAATTTAAGGAAAAAATCCATAGCGATTATGACAATTTTAACTACATACTTCCTACATACTTTCATTTTTCTTAATTTGCAAATTAAAAGTTGATTATTCGCCTAACGGTACAGCTGAAAATAAAGTATGACGACGATTCCATCGGGTATAGAACGATTTTTGAAGCTCTGAAAATTCTCGAATTATACTCTCATGCCAAATTTCTGAAAATCTCGGAAATTTTACACAAAAGCTGCGATAACTTGCAAACCGTTAAAGCTATTGACCTTGCGATGGTCTCATTCGATTCCGCGTCCAAAAATCTATAGAAATTGATACCAAATACACCTTTTTCAGAAAAACGTTAGAAGATACGAATTTTCTCCCCCTCAAAACCCCCCAAAAATACCCTTAAAATTGAGGTAGCGATTTGGCCAAAGAATTCAGCCATTGTCAGACCAAAATTGATTTTTGGGGAAAATTTCAAGAATTTATCATCTATGGTTTCACAGTCACCTTTATTAATGAATAATAAATAATTTAAATAAAAAATCAAATTGAGTGGAATTAAAAAAAAAAATACAACAACAAAAAACTAAATACTAGAGCGTTTTAAATTGATTGAAACAAGTCGAAAATTACCTGCAGTACTGAAAATGTTTATCTTCCTAATTCGAAAATGCCTCTTGTGTTTTTCTAAACTTTCTGAACAGTTTACCTAGATGTTCACGTAGTACATCAACTTTATTTCGACTCACAAGGTCTTGAAATGTTTGTTATGTCACAGGCAATTTTTCTCCTAGGTTTATATTCAGTTTTGCACAATACGATGTCCTCCTCTTTGCAATATTCAAGTAAATAAGAATTATCCGAAGCGTCGCTCAAAAAATAAAAGGACCCGAATTGAGAAAAATACATAGTCCATTTTTAGGAACCGAAAGAAATAAAAAACTATCGGATGATATTGCGGTCACAAGCGACCGCAATGCCGTCTACCTCCGTTAGTTGATCGGAACTTCCCGATTCGATTGGCCTATCATTTCCAAAGCGGTTTCCTGTTACAGATTTGCAACCAATTCGGTCGAATGTAACTTTTTTCGAATCATTCCTCCCCTCGATTTTTTGTTTAGTTCAAAAACGGCAATTAGAGGTTTTTCGTGCGATCGCATCTTTAAATCTTTGAGCTTCTCTTGGGATAGATAAATGGACGAGACTAGGCTAAAGACTGTTCGTTGTCCTATCTGCCTGCAACGAGAGCGGATGGTTAGTCTCAACACGACGGGTTCCCATCTCGTCTCGCTAAACCAGGTCATGTTATCACCCTTGACCTCATAACATCTTACAGCGCTAATATTTCCCATGTTTCCACACTGCATCGGTCAGCATGTTGATAATCGAACGACAACTGACTATTAAGCACGTTCCGTTGGCTCGAAGCGAAAGCAGATATAAATGCGAGCAAATTGTTATAAACGGAATAATCTACATGCTAAATAGGAAAGAACGAACAAATAGATTTAGTTAACGACGATAATATATTTTTTTTAAAGTAGGTAACGAGGAAAAAAGAGAAATCAACTCATTAATTAGAGGGAAAAATAAGACTGTGAGATTTCTGAAATAATTAGCGTCAACATAATTAGTTATCCGATTTTTTATCAACTGTACGCCAATTAGTAAAGCAAAATTTCAAAAAAAGTCAATCATGGTTTCGATTCCAAGAATAATGAAGTTTCATAGTACAAAAATAAATTTATCAATTTTTACTAGTATTTCCAAGTTTTTGAAACAACAATTGTAAAATTGAGAGAAACGTCGGCGACAAATAAACTGTACCAAAACGTCGACAACTATGATGAAAATAATAATTTTTTTCTGCTATCTTGAATTATTCATTAATTAAAGGGTTGTTACATAAGATCACGTAAAATTAAGTAGATAGCAGTCGGCGGTTAACTCGAGACAGCTCATTCTGCCACTCCTACGCACACATAGAGGCTTAACATATTTACACGAAGATTGAGAAACAAGGATTTTCGTTGTCATCTCGAAGGTGCGAATCTTTGTAAAGAGGGTCCTCTCCGAAGCCGCGTCCTCAAAAAGCTCCCAACCTCAGTTAGAATTTCAAATCCAAGTCAAGGCTCCTATTCCTACAGCCTTCGTCACCTCTCGTAACGTTAAGTAGGCTGTAAGCTGTAGGCAGAACAGTCGAACCTACTTTTACTCAGAAGCCTAGTCAATCCTCGGCCTCGACCAATCATTTGCATTTTTTACTATTTTAACATTTTTCAACATTCGCAACAGTTTCAAAGTTTTACATTTCCAAGCCGGAGAAAAGTTCAGACGTAAATGTCGAACAGTAATTCAATGGTAATATTCACCTACAACTAATATGCCACTCATACATTTGACGTTATATTAAAGACAGTATTGATGACATAGGTGACTTTAGAATTAAGGCAAATTTGTCGATTTGAATTAGCAAAAGAATATGCAAAGAGAGAGACCATAATTTTTTTTTTCCGTAGCCATATACATTCGATGCCTCGATCGTTTTATGCCATCTGAGAAATTGACCCATTAAACTCAACTTTACCAATGCAAGAATATTTTCCCAACAATTATGAAACCCTTGTGTTTCCCAAAAAGGCCCATGGAGACGAAAACACTCCACATCAACCGATGTGAAAGACAGGAATAGTCCATACTTCAATCAATCAATGTAATTGCTCAAATTGCAATCACATTTTGACCGATTTTTTTTTTTCTTCAAAATTGTAATCGCCGATGAAAAAAAAAAAACTGTAACTCCCTCAAAATTTGGTATTAACGTTTCAAAGCATGTAGAATCTGCATATCCGAAAAAAATTCTGTCCGTTCGCAGTCAACACTTTCTTGTGGAAACTATAATAGCTTAATTCTTGAAATGTTCACCAAAAATTACTCTTTGTCTGACAATGGCTACTTTATTTTCCAACGTTTTTCAGAAAAAGGTGTATTTGGATAAATTATAGATTTTTTGATGCTGAATCTAATGAATGAAACCGCAGCGAGGTCGATAGCTTCAAATGTTCTCAACTTATCGCAGCTTTCATGTAGAATGGTCGAAATTCCCAAAAATCTGGCATGAGAGTATAACCCGAGAGTTCTTGGACACTGCGAAGCAAGATCATCTGTTGTCTCATCAAAATCGTATCACACGTGGGAACACGTCTTCTTAAATCATAATTGAAGCAATGGAATAATAAACCACCGTACGATAATTTGAAGCGTTTCAGCCTAATTTCACGAAAAATGCCTCGCCTCTCATTGACTCTCAACTAGGCGCTAATGCCCCTAGAACTCGACGTCTTTCGCCGCGCATATCTCGCAACAATCGTTCGAGTTTCGGGGCCGATAGTGAACGGGAACATCGTTTGGGGTACTTTTCGTAACACGAGCAGCCGACTGTTCGCAAGTCGCAGGTCACGTTAGTAGGTTACCAGGCAACCTCAGTCTCGAGCATAGAGCTTGTCGACTTGACCCAGCTCTCGACTTCACGAGCTCACAATCGGCTTCGCGAGCGGTTCGAGGTTGTGAGGTAACGATAGCTCCAGCTTCCCCTTCCCTCCAGCCCTCGGCTGCTGTCCCCGATTCGCGATTTCCCGAGACCCAGACGGAGGTCTCTAATTAACGGGGGCCAAACGGCGATTCGGCTAAGCGAGCGAACTGGGCCGATTTTATATTAAAAAAAATTTATTTGAGCAGAGAAAATTTTCAAAAAGCTTTTATTATTTGATAATAAAGAATCGAGAGAGGAGAAAAAAAAATTAAGGATGGAGTAAAATATTTGAATCAATGACACGCTATTCAACGTGCGCAATTTCGCTGTGTCATGTTATCTGACCATTCCAATTCTCATCAGTCATAACTGAATCTACAAAACATAAGTATCGGGATGTAACAACCAACGAAAATTTTGACATGTTTGCGAGGGATAACTCCACGTTTAAACTTTTGAATAAAACGCGCTTCATTTTCGAATATTCTCATTCATAATACATTTCGGCTATCCCACCCACACAAGATCCTTTCGCTCAATAAATTTCGAACAGTGCGTCCTTTGAGTTTATGGAATATTCGGATCAAGGAAACGCGAGTGGGCGGTAGTGATCTTTTTATTTTTCGAAAAAAAGAGGTCGCTCAAACGAATATTCAGGTCTCCTCTTAAGTTCGGCCCGCAGGCGAACAAGGCGAGCATAAATCGAGCGTAGCGGCCGACCCTTTTCTCGCAATACGGGAAGAGGTCGCCGAGTCTCCAGGTCGCCCCCGAGATGGAATCATTTCTTCGTTTACTGGGTCAACCTAGTGTCTCTGAGGAGGTTAGTTTCAGACGAATTATGTAAAAGCCTTCCGTTCTTTATTGGCAGAGTGACCGAATTTGAATGTTAAAATCTCGCTAGAAGTCTATGAAACCACTTTCCTCTTGCGAATGTGTTCACTGTCCAGAGCGATTGGTCGAAAGTCGCCCTAGATAGCGTAAAATAAATTCCGAAATTACCTTTTCAACAGGAAAATCGACAAGAATTTTACTGAGTTTATCTTGAAAATTGTCGTATTGAAGTGGGACAGGAATTAAAAAAAAAAAAGAAAAAAAAGATAAATGGAAATAGACGATCAATGGAAATTGATTGAACGGGAATTTCGATATCGAAAGTAACGATTTTTTAAATATGGCAGCGGAGTAGCTTCGATTATAAACATTAATTTTCAGATTTAAAATTTCTAGATCTACGTATTTCATTTTATAGAGACCAGTTATCGAATGATGATTAACTCATTCGAATATCTCAAAATAGATAATTATGATGTGTATCGCAGAATTTTCTCCAGGACAAGAAATTGTTTTAATGAAACTCATTCTGACCTCCTGAAAGTGAATTTAGTGCTCGATTTATTTTCTCTTTTCACTGCTTGAAAGAGTGATGACATTGATTTTTCAAGCCACGACAAATTGTGCAATAACAATGATCGATCTATCAATCAAATTGATCTAAGCGAGCGAACTGAGCCCATTTTAGAAAGAAAAAAAAAGAGGTTATTTGAGCAGAGAAATTTTTCAAAAGGCTTTTATTATTTGATAATAAAGAATCGAGAGACGAGAAAAAAAATTAAGGATGGAGTAAAATATTTGAATCAAATTAACACGCTCTTCATCGTGCGCAATTTCGCTCTGTTTCACATTATCTCACCATTACAATTCTCATCAGTCATTACTGAATCTACAAAACACAAGTATCGGGATGTAACTACCACACAATTTTGACATCTTTGCGAATCGAATTTAATCAATTAATCGAATTAAATCGTTCGACGGTCATCCGTCGTATCGAGTGAAAAAGACATGCGGTTATCTCGATATCGAAATAATCTAGGACGCGGTCCAGATGAAAAGGGAACGCCGAACTGGGTCCGAATCGTTTTCACACGGGCGTCGTCGGCTTTCCCTTTCTGCCACTGCTCCTGGCCACGAAGATAAACATTCTGCATTAATCCAATGACGGGAACTCGTTCATAATCGTTAATAGGGTGTAAAAATAGAACCGCTCTCCGACTGTTGGCACGAACAACGGAACGCTTGACGGATTAAGAAGTTGAATATTGAGACCGTGGTTGCATTGGAAGTTCTCATTAATATTTAAAATAATTTCTTCGCGTTTAAACAGGAAAGAACAATTTTAGAGTTGCGATGCTCATTAAATTAATAGTTTTTCTATTGGGAAAAAATGAGCTATTTCTTTTTTGGATACGAAAATGAAACCAACTTATAGAAAATCTCTCCCCTTCAAGTCTGGTCAAGCATTGGTCCCAACAAAAAGATAAAAATACCTTAAAAAAAACCTAGAGATTATTTTTTTTTAGAAAATAATTTAATACTTGCATATTTTTCTAGGATTTTTTTTTGCAATAAGTAGCAAGTAGTTGTTAGTTATTCACAAGTAAGAGACCTTATGATCATTATATTCATATTGTTCAGAGCAACTACTCCCCCGACATCTCTGCCAAAATTGGTTCCAACTAGCTGTATTTTTCCTATTCAGCCTTTTCCCTCAATATTCCCCAGTACTAGATGCGTCCTCTTTCCGAAAATGAATCAGCTAAACCTCTAACCTAGTTTCGAAACAATACGAACTGACAATCATTAATGGCGAAATCGTAAACTTCTTCATCGCTCGGTTTATTGTTTTGTTTTCTGGACTGTGTCGAGAAAAATCTCGAGTGCAACGTGTCTAATTGAAAAAAAAAATAGCTGGAATTCGATTTACAGATATACTTCTTCAAAAGCAAATGGAGGGAAATTTAATGGTAGGAGTATGAGTTACCAACAGGCGGCGAGTGCTTCCAAGCCCAAGATTCGAAAATAGATTTACGACAAGACCAGACGTAAAACGCCTTCAGATCCGGCCTCATTATCAGCTTGCAGAATATTAAGTCGATACAATCGTCAGATAATAGAAAGCGCCGAAATGTGGGACGTTAGTCGAGAAGGGCGTTCAAATCCAATATGGCGGCAATTTCGAAAAGTGAAACTTCGCTTTCGTCCCGGCTAAAAAACGGACACTTTTTTTTAGAGAAACAGTTTCAACCGGTAGTGAAACTGGACATTCGAGGGGTATACAAAATATCGGCAAAGTCAACACTAAAAATAGATCTCTTCGGACTAATTAAATCTGAAACACTGGATAATAGAATCTGATTTTTAAAAACCTTGAAAAATTTTAGTATTTAGTCTAAGCTCTAAAATATATAAGAGAAAAAATCCGTAGAGTGAAATTAGCTACAGGGGCAGTCAATGAGCCGTGAAGCTTTTTGGAGCCATAACACGCGGTCATTCAGAGCTTCGTCACACTTTCAACTCATGAGAAGGTTCCTGTTTTCCACTCTCGCGTTTTCACTCGTACCGAGAGCAAAATTAGAGCCTTCTAGCGGACAATGTCCGCTTGATACCGATTAGGACGAATGCGAAGAAAGTTATGAGTTTTCTGGCTTTCCATAAATTCTACCATGGCGACGGAACGGGAGCCATTTAATTGCGAATGATCGAGGCGATACAGACTATGGAAACACTCGACTTTTGGTTTATTAAGAAATGATAAATTAATCGCTCACAAAAATTGTTATTGTACGTTTCAAGGCATGTAAAAAAAAAAAATCCGTCGTCCGCCATCAGCACTTTTCTGATGAAACTTAAAGACGTTTGAATTTTCACCATTAATCATTCTTGGTTTGACAATGGCTCAATTCCACCTCATTTTAAGGGTATTTTTTGTGGGTTTGAAGGGGAGATTAGTATTTTCCAAGGTTTTTGACACACAGGTGTGTTTCATAACATTTTAAACAGTTTTTTAAGGCTGAATCGAGTAAGATCACAAAGAAGTTGATAGCTTCAATGATTCTCGCGTAAACGCAGTTTTTATGAGAAATTTGGCAAGATGGTATAACTCGACCTTTTGTGGAGCAATAAACGTCGCTCTATACTCGTTGGAAAGCTCGCCTAACATTCCCTTTTACTGAACCATGAGGCAATCAAATTTATTTCAAATTAAATGGTCGAGAAAAATAAAAACGTTTCAAATTACGATGATACCAAGGACTTTGCCATTTGTTACTAGTATATTGTAGGTAGAAACGTTCACTAGAGTAGGGAACAAACAAGTAGGGGGAAATTAGCCCCAATATTTAAATAAAACTTTTATGTCACAATTTTTCAGAAGAAATTTTAATCCAGTTGAAATAAATAGAAAATAATCTTTTTTTTTGAATAAGCTATTTTCCTTAGAAAACATATACCTACTTAAAAATAATACTAATAGTATAGGTACTTATTTTTTACAATATTTATTATTTTAATATATCTATCTCCCTATAGATATATTGAATTTAAAATTATATTTATTATTTTAATATATCTACATGTATTTTGAAAATAAAAGAAGGGGATAGGTTCCCCCATAAACTTCACTTGAATAAGTGAAATTAATTATACGTAGAAATATACTCCAATAAAAAAATAAGGTAATTGAGAGCAAAAGGCAGAAAAACCTTTCAAGAAAGATACATTAATTAATCATAATGAAAACGAGGGAAAGTGCCTCGGGCCCAAATAAATATGAATATTAAAAAAACCCACTTAACCATAGATAGTGTTATATCTTGTGATTTGAAGGGGATCATTCCAGACTAAATCGGACTGCATTTTTAATGGAGTAACATAATAAAACCGGTAAAGCTGAAAGCTCATACTCTCTGTTCCAGACATATTATCACCCAGGAAACAACATTATCACGATACTGAGGACGAAACAACAAACACACCGCTCTGAAATATTACAAAGCACATCGCAATTATTTTGCAATATTTATTTTGCAATTTCACCGAATGAATTCGGTCTCTGGATTGAATCCCTTTGAATTCCACCTGTTGAAACTGTGACAGCAAGTGACATACGGAAGCGCAGGAATATACAACGATAAGGAAACAGACAGGCGCGCCTCCAAATGTATCGCTGACGTTAGCGGCTTCACTTCCGCGAGGTGAAACCGCTTATAGCGGCTACTTGAGTGGGACAGGGCCTTCTCATCTCCTTGGGCCCGAATAAGACAAATGTTACGACCAACTGAACGGCTAGCGACGACCCGGACGAACGAGGAGCGGCCCCCAGGCCCAATAAGCAAGGCGCACTGGGTCAAGGCCATTCAAGAGTGACGAAGACGGGCAATGGTTAGGAAAGAGACAGCAGGAGGAGGGCTTAGCATTGTCGATGCCAAGGAAAAACGACATCTGATCGGCAAGCGCTGACAAGACTTCCACGCCAATCGAGATTTTCGAGTTTTCGCAGGTTCGGGAGAGGTTTTTACGTAGTTTAGAAATGGAATAGCTATTTTCCGCGCAGCATTCAGTACGAAAATGCTCTATTATTTCATACGATATATTGGAACCTCTGAAAAACTATGTTTCCACGTGAATTTTTTCAAATACATTGGTATTCTATAATCTCTTCTATCTGATGACTGGATTCTAGCAATTGAATCGTCCGAATCCTGAGAAAATTAGGAAAAACCTTCAGTTCTACTCAAAACACGCACTTGACACAAAAACGAGCGAGTTAAGCGTAAAAATGGCACACTTTTTTTAATACATCCAAGGCGTTTTCTCATCCGAGGACATTATTTTTCCTATCACAATTAATTCAGAACACAAACGGGGAATCGCCTGTCCCCTGAATTCGACAGAGCATATTTATTACAGCGAAATCGACATTGGGCAATTGAAAAAGGAAAAATTCATAGGCTGTGATAAGTTGTGTCGAACTGAATCGATTCCTGTCCGACCGACGATATGAAATTTAAATCGACCGTATTTCGAAAGCGAACGGTCCACAGAGGCTGGTCCGAACGTTCTTGAGCTATATACATACAGAGTTGCTGAGTGAAAATTGAGTGTCTACGTGACCTTTTACCCTTGGTAAACAAGTAAGCATGTATTCAGACACGCATCGCCTTCCTTGAACGGCGGCTGTTAACATTGAATTGAATAAGGACTGTTGTAAGTTCAAAAACGGAAAGAATACGATAGGAGAAAAGAGTGAAAAATTAATAGTACTTAGTACTACGAGTACTACAACAGCGTATCGAAATTTCAACTGTACATTTCGAAGCACTTCTAAACAAATACCCTCCCACATTAAAAAAAAAAGCGAACGCGAGTGCTCTCATTTTGAGTCGGTCGACTGATAAATATGCAAAGCATAGGCGGTTAGGTCAGTTGATGATGAGCGAATTTAATTCGGCACAAGGAGGGATGAATAACAGAATAAAATTAAACTTCTGTTCAAAGCGAGAGCCAATGAAACGGCAACCTTAAAAACTAGAGCGTGGGTAATTAAGGCATCACATCGAGTTCCGTTTAGTATGCATATCTTTCATTTGTTCAGGGACGAGATCCTCGTGGCCCAATTCGAGTCTGAAATTCGCAAGGTTCGAGGCCGGTCAGCCTCTTGCCAATTCACGATGAATTTGACAGACTCGAAAACAAAAAGAGCAGCAATCGAGCAGATGGATAATCTTGTCGAATTTCCAAAAACGTTGAAACCAATACGTGAGTAAAATCTTCTAAAAGATAGATTCAGTCGAATTTCAGTATTTCGCCAAATATAGTATTTTTAGATGCTTTGAAAAATAGGAAAACTGTCGAGTATAATCTAATCTGGCAGGTAGAACGAGAGGAGCAAAAATAATCCAAAATTGATGCTCTGGTTCAACAAAAATCGGATAGACGAACAGACAAAACACGAGAACTAGAATCAATTTTACATTACAATTCATGAACTTCAATTAATGAATTCAATAATTCGAATTCAATGAATTCGAACGAAACACTTCAGCAATAAATACTAAAGGAGACAACAAACATGGCCGACATTTAAGGCATCAGCTCATCATTTGTTCGCATCATTCGGCCACAAGAAGCGCTACTGTGCTCAGAACACTTAGTTTCTTTCTTTTTTACCAATCGGTTGACAAATTCGTTTTTGACAAACATTAATGGAAAATTTTGTATTGGATTTTGACATGCAACGGGTACAAAAACGTTTCAGATTTCATTCAAAAGAAGCCAAGGGCCTGGACCATCATGTACAAGATCTTGAGAACTCTAGCGGCTCTTGATAGCACTACTTGGATGACACAACTGAAAACAGGTGGTATTTACCACAATATTCGGTAACATAATAGTGAGGCGCTGCAGTAACTCGACAATTCGATTGGCAATTTGATCCTCACCAAATCCTCTAATTTTTTTTATATTATAAAAATCCTCTAATCCTCTAATTTTTTATATTTTTTTTTAATTTTTTTTTTATTGTTTTATATATTATTATCTTGTTTGGATATTTATAAGCAAGTTACTAAATCGGATTCTAATTTATGTGTCCAGGTACTCGATTTTTCCCTTTGGAGATATGAGCAGGCCAGCATCCATTTTCTAATATTGGTTTATTATTCAATTATATTTCAATTCTTATAATAATAATAATAAAACATTGTAAAATCAATTTTTTTTATAAAGATACCTAGCTGAAAGTTTTAGCTCAGATGATTACCATCAGGACAACAATGCAAATATTGATGGATACATGGCTTCAAAGGGTTTGAAAAAATGCGGAGAACGAGACACTGACTTATGAGAGTAGTGGTATCAAGTGCCTCAAGAATTCTTACAAACCACAACAAAAGAATTCTAAGGACCATGTACATGATGATCAGCTAGCCTCTCGTGTACTCGCTTCACACGTTACTTACTGCCATTAAAGCATTAACCTCATTATCGTTTCAATAATCGTTATGATTATTATAATCGGTCAGTACTTCGACCTGGTGGCACTTGAAGTAAGCTCAAGTCCATCGGTCGGTCCAGGTGCATTAAGAGGGTCAGCTCTTGGAAGAAGAAATAAGAAAGCAGCGAGATCAACAGAGAAAGCCAATCCTAAGCGATGTTCTGATTATGAAGGCCCTAGCCGAACTAAGGGGGAAAAGATAGGAAGAAACCGATTGAGAGAGAAAGATGAGAAATATGTTCCGATTTCGATGGCCCCATGACACCCTGACCACACGCTATTCAAACTTATTATCTTGATCGGATCTTTTTAAAGGAGCGCATTGAATCTGTTAAATCTCTCGAATAAAACTTGGATGCTTTGAACCTTGCGAATCGAGCAGCGAGCGTCGTGTAAAGGAATTCAGGCCTTCGGTTTTATTTCGGGGGTTACGGTATTTGCCTTCGGCGTCCGACTTTTTATACCTTCGTCCTATTTAGCCGATCGAATTAAGCCCGGATTTGTTGACGTTTCCAATTCATTTTATTGCTAGCTCGAGCATAGCTTCGAACGGTTCCTAAAATAGAATAGCGCAGGTCGAATTGTTTAATTCGCGGCCTAAAAACCACTGCAAGTTCCATAGTCGGAACTGCAGTGTCAAGATGGATTATTGATAGAATCTATGGATAGTGGCAACTTTGAGTAAAAATAAAATTCGATACAGATCATTTTTTTCCTCTCGTAAATACGCTTACCGCGAAAACGACGTGATCAAGTGTATAAAAAACAATTCTCACTTTTACACATTCGATACAGCAGCAGCGAAGCTTTGAAAAATATTTGTGCCAGATGATACTATGTCATAGATACTATCAATAAAATCTTACGGCGACTGAATTTCAGAGATTTTTATCATCGCCTGCTAAATTTGACTGCCAGTAAATTAGAGAATAAAATTAAAAAAAAAAAAAAAAAAACCTGCTAGTAACCGGAAGAAGCGCGAAATGTTGACACATTTTATCAACGCGACCCCCACGGATCGCAATTTTTCCTATCTGATAAGGCGCTATCTACCCTGGGAGCGGCCATGACGTCAGAAGTTTATTTGCGTTGGAAGATTGATGTTCCGGTTTGTGGAAAACAGTAAATACAACAAGTTGTCTAGCTCGGCTCGATTATTTACAGGGCTATCACAACTGCACAATATTGCGGTTATCAAATGGAAGCAGGAAAAGAACGAACTTTTATAATATAAAACTGGACCGGTTAAAAACAATAACGGCGATGGAACTGTTCCCAGTGAAAAAGCATTGTTTTAGTTTTCCTAACTAGAAAAATATTCAAGGGTTTCCGTTTGAAAAATAAAACTGGGTTTTCTCTGCTCTGAGCTCTTATTGTGTCTACAAGTGCATAAAATAAGGTCGACAAATTAACTCAATCTTGGGCATCTAATATCGAAAATGGCGAACAAATTCGTTGGCCTTGTTTATGAATGGTCGCATTGTTCAAAAACGGTTCAGGGCTATGAAAATAAGGTGGGGGGAAATTTCGCACACGGATATCGAAAGGAGGGAATTGGAGATGTAGATTGCCGTCGAGATGAGGCCTGGCTACTTTCCTTGACACGGGGTAGGCGCCGAGCGATCCTGGCCTAGAATTATATAGGCTGCTAGGCCATGCCAACAGCCGGCGGCGCATTCATTCCACTTATACACATAACTATTTCCGATGATAACATTGGATTTTTTTAAACAACTAGAATTAGAAATCCGATTGCTCTCAAGAGCATCTCTAGGCAAGGAGAAAAATTACTATACTCCGAGCGAAGAAGAAGCTTCAGAAATGATATAGAGGGATCGAAAAATATGCACGACTTGATAATGGCACGGATTAGTAGGGCCGAGGTACCGAAGTTTACTTACATAATTTTCCAAACATCGTCTGATGGCACGTACCTGTAACAGAGAAATAAAAAAAATTAAAAACGAAAGGTTTACTGATTCAATAAGGGTTCCAAAAAGGAAAGCATTTCTGGTATTTTTTAAACTCAATGATTTGTACATTGAAGCAACTGCACATGGAAAAAAGCAACTCAGAACGAAATAATTAATTTACTTGTCTTTTTCCGTTGTCGACATGGTTTTTTTTTCAGCTTAGTAAAAATATCTCAACCCGGCTTTTTGTCACCAATTAGGATTCAAAGTCAGTCTCCTATGCGTTGTTCACCTTGGAGGCCGGCCTAATGAAGTTTTCCGTTTCTAAAACCAGCTCTTCAACAAGATTGATGCCCTTTAAGGGTGGGGGAGATACGTTCGGAAATAGATAGTTAAATAATGTTTGTCCACCCGATATAGCCTGTGACGGAACTACATAAATCAACTGAAACCCTCCGTTCGTCCGGTAATGACAACGGATTTTCCCTAAGGAGGTCGATCGGGTCCATTAGAAAACCGCATTGCTGATTTAACTAGAGCCGGAATAGAATCGAAATGCAATTGGTGCATCGGGGGACATTTATGATGCTTCGTGGACCAGAGACGGAATGGGAGATACAGTTTGACCCCGGGGAGTGGGAGTGATCAATATGCTGCGGCGGACCCAGAAACGGAGATGGGGCTCCGCCCCCGGGAGGCGGTTTTATAGGCGGAGCGTTGGATCCCGAAGGAAAGGCGAAGAGGGTCGTAAAACAGCAGTTTCCGTCCTACTTGCAACGTAAAAGAACCACTTTTTCCATAAATATATTCCTACTTACATCGAACACGATCTTTTGTACCTAAGCTCGAGGCGAGTTAACCTTCATCTTCAAGAGCCTGTTGCTGTTGCCAAGTTGTTCAACCGCGTATAAAAGCAATGTTTTCCTTCGAGGCTGAACTTAAAGGCATTAAACTTGGCAGGACTCGCATTAAACACGGAATTCAAGACAAAGTTGTACAACAGTTGGAGCAAGTTTATGACAGCCAGGTTTACCTTAGGACGAATATATTACAGGCTTTCAGGTGAACGTATGATCAACCGTAGAGAAAGAATCACTGAGGCGCGGTAAAATTTTCTGAATGGACAATTTTGCTAAAAAAAATTGCCAATGTATAAAAACTACGTAAAACCACTTTATCATTGCAAAGGCAAGGATTGATATAACAAAAAACTGCTCAGGTACCACTCATCTTTGTAACAGAAAAAATACAGTTACTTTTCAACCATTATTATTTTATTTTTTTCAACGGACTGCGATGTTGCCGTTTTTGTTTTCGCCATTGAATTCAAATAACTTTCTCATATCGGACACGGTCGTTCTGCGAATTGGATGGCCTCAAGATGTTCAACAGCTTTGATGTTTTCGGAAAGCTGGCGTTTTGAAATTATCGGTGCAGTCGAGCCTAAATAACAGTCGGAGAGTGTTCTATGAAAAATTAGCGATTTCGTCGGATATTAGGATAAATAATCGGCGACTTGAAGTTACGCGATAAACGAGGACTTCTAAAGAATTTTCATTCGCGCTTGGACTATCGTTGATTTCATAGTGAAATTCAATGAGTGGCGTTGCAAAGTTTCGGTTCGATTATTTTCCAGATTGAGGTGAGTGTGTGTTTTGTGTTTTTTGGAAACTTATACGTAGAATTTTTTCGAAGAACAAGAAATGCACCAAAACTCTTCTGAATTTCACAATTAAATCCGATTATCAATCCAAATATACTACGACGAAATCGCTAATTCATAAAACAAAATCCCCGACTGTTATCTAGGCTCAACTACACTTTCTCACATTTTCAAAACGCCAGCTTTCCAAAAACATGTATCAAGGTTGTTGAACTTCTTGAGGCTATCCAATTCCCAGGACGACAGTGTCCGAGACGTTGCGCAAGGGAAGAGCGAGGACGCCAAGGACTGGGATGGGACCAGGTAGATTGGAACAACCGAAAGGGCTTCACGAGCTGAGCAACAAAGAGCGAGAAGCTAACAAAAGGAGCGAGCAAGAGAAGGAAAATAGCCGTCGATGACGAAAGAAACTGGACGAGGGGAGGAAGAGGGTAGGTCGAATGGGTACCACGTGGTGACCCTAGAAAGGGCTTTACAGTGCACGTGTCCAGTTGGATCTCTTCAGCCTTGACACGTGCACAGCCGATTTACCTTTGGCTATCCAGCACGGAAGTACTAATTGTCCAACGTTGCTCTCTCGGCCATTAATTCAAACGGGCGAATCGTTTACTCGCCCGACCGTCACTAAAAGCCCAAGAGGAGTAAATAATTACAGTTGGAACGGCTAGCAACAGGCGAGCAACTAGTAATAAAATCAAGTTCGAAGATAAATCGAGAGATAGAGCTTTTACATTTACCTGTTACGTCATTATTAATTATGTCGCTAGAAAGGGGATAAAGCGAAGATGAAAGTTGGGCGTTTGAGGTTTGCTACTGCAAACGAACTGCTATGACGTCACGTCACGTCACGTCATACAATTATGTTAAATTCGTGGCTAGCAAAGGTGCGACTGATTTGTCGGTTATTTAATGCAGTCTACTTTTTCAGTTTTATTTAAATTTCAGTTTTTATTTATTTATTTATTTATTTTTTTAATTGAGCGAATCACTCGAATAATTATCGGATGACTGTAACAGGTTGATCACGAGGATGATGCACGCAAAAATACATAGATTTCCATTTTGAACATCTTTCACATCCCTAAAGACAGTATATCCTATTCCCAAGGCAAGAGAACGACTGACGTAGACTATGTTGTTCGAATTATTTTTCAAACTGGGAATTTCTCTAAAAACCCGCTAATTGTTCACGGACACAATGTCAGATTTTTGAGTTATTCGGTTCTCAGCGTGGCATGTACTTTCGAGGATAAATTTATTATTTTTTAACTCGATGCCAATTCCCTATTGTTACGAAGGTACGTGTAGATGATTCGGGTTAATCTTATCATTTGCTCCGCACGCAGCAAATTGTATTACCAAGCGATAGAGCAGGAAGTCGGAAAAATGATCGCGTTCCGAGTCGAAGCAGTAGCAAAGAATGACCTTCTTTGCATGTGACCGACTGCAGAGGGGATGGCCTCGATTACGGGCGCAGCATTGGTCTCTGTCGTCGGAATTAGCAACACATTGTGACAAACGCAAATAGCCAAACGACGTTGAGTCGAGCTCTTTTCAAGTCGCAGAACTATAGTGTTCACCTCAAGTCGAATGACGCGAGGAACAGCTCAGGCGCGTGGATTATATTGCGAATAAATTACTCACACGGGGTACTAATGTTGCGATGTGAGCCATCTGCAGTTGCGTCATGTTTTGGATGGATGAGTATTCAAATTAAAATTGAGTCCACCAGCAACGTAGAGTGCTCGTATAATTTGATCATTAGAATTTTATACACGATCAAGCTAACAGACTGTCCGCCGAGATTTAACAGGGAACTCAGCATAATGTGTCAATTATCACACAAATATAAGGGCTGAATTGAAAACATTTCGACAAGATTCTTCTTGTATGAGATAAAAGCGCCTGAACATGAAGCAATCTAAGTCACAGAAAGGAAGAAAAAATCAATTATGGCCGGCGAGTTTGGTTCCAACTCATCATTAGCATGCTTGATTTGGCCGCTAGGAGCTCTGCTAAACAAGGAATCAAAGTCAAATGAAAGTCAACAAAATGGTGCTCAATGTTCAAACTGTTATCACAATCGACATATTTCACCTTTAAGCCCAAAAAAGTCAATGTCGCCCTAAGATCAAACACGAAATTTCCCCGCGTTCGTTAAAGTGACTTATAATGTTTTCTTTGTTTGGTTGTCGTCGCATCTATTGTAGTAGAGGGGTTGTGAGGGGGAGAAAAACCAGGCGACTTATTCTCCAGATTTTTAATGGCTGATTTTTAATGGCTTTTAATGGCGACGTGGAACCATGAGGTCCACGTCGCCCTGAAGATGCCCGAATGGGCGAAAGTGCTCGGCCAGCCATTAAAAATCTGGAGAATAAGTCGCCTGGTTTTTCTCCCCCTCACAACCCCTCTACTATAATGTTTTCCCACCAGAACGAAAAAACGGCGGAACTTGTTTTTTGATCACCCCTCATATTTCACAAAAATGAATCAAGGACGCCAAAAGTAAACTTTTTTTGACAAAGTGACCATTCCGAACATTTTCTAACTTGACTTGTCCCACAAATGGGATTTTCGACGAGATGAATTTTTCTCATTAATAAAAAATAACGCTCGTTTAACAATAGTGATACTTTTCGACACTTCAATAAATTCGTTAGAATAATTCCCACGATTTTTAAGAGACGCATTTACGTAAAATTATATGATTGGATGGTAAATAATTCAGTGTATGTTCAAGAATATCGAGAGTTAATAATGCAATCACTGTCGAGGAATTAACTTTCAGCAATAGGTCAAACGTAAATGCTAAGCCTATAATACCTACTGCAATCAACACTACCAGTTTTATTTTATCGCTGTTTTAGTGTCCTCGAATATGGCACTTAAGGATAAAATGGGTGCCGCGAATTTCGAGCGCAACAAAAAGTAAATAATGAGTTATTCGAAAATGAAACTGTTCACCTTCGAAAATATTCTTCAATTATAAAGACACAGAGCAGTTCAATATTATTGAGCCATCGAATGATTGCAAAGTAGTTATCAACGAGTTCATTGATTGAGTTTTGTTTTTTTCACTGCACCGTTAATTGAGCGGTGGTTGCACACCTAGAATCACTTGAAATCGAGCGAGTAAGAGAGGAAAGCTTTATATCCAAAGCTTGAAATATACACAGATACAAATGTTTGGAATTGCCGATTCAAAAAAGGAAAATATAATAATATCATTATTATTATTGTAGTGAGGGGAGATAAAAACAGCGACTCCTTCCCCAATTTTGTTTATTATTTAATTCAACCATTGTAATCGCCCAAGAAAAGAAAAATTGCAAGTACAACCCGAATATCCAATAAAAATAATTCGATCCGTCCGCCGTCAACACTTTTCTGACGAAACTATAATAGCTCAGTTCTAGAAATTGTCACCAAAAATCAATTTTCATCTGACAATGGCTCAATTCTTTGACCAAATTGCTAGCTAAATTTTAAGGATATTTTTGGGCGGTTTTAGAGGGCGGAAATTCGTGCATTCGGTATAAATTTCTATAGATTTTTGGACGCTGAATTTAATGAGACCATCGCAGGGTCGTTAGCTTTAACGGTTTTTGAGTTATTTCATCTTTCGCATACAATTTTCGAGATTTTCAGAAATTGGCATATACTATAACACGAGATTTTCGGAGCGATAAAATTCCTCTCTTCTCAGCTGTAACGTTGGGCGAAAAAATTATCTTTTAATTTGCAAGTTAAAAAAAAAATACTATAATCAAGATTACCATAGTTGCCCTTAACAGTCTGTTGTTAAGCGAAAAAGTTCACAAATTGAACTTGAAGTTGAATTGAATAATAAACGAAAATGGGAAAGTCGCTGTGTTCTCCCCCTCACTCCAACAATTACGTGGAAAATGCGACCAAAAGTAGAATATTATTACTAAGTATTTAACCTATGGAGCTTTGTGATAAATGCACTCTACTGTACAGGTCTACGAGGTGACCATGAAATCGCCTAGCGATGAAATGAGTTAGATAAGCAGCGGCCACCGATGCGACCGACAACTCGAGGGAAGTCGGTTTGACCTCGAGGGCAGGTGGTTCGTCTGTTGGCTAGCGACTGTTGTCAGGCGCTTTATATCGAGCTTCAAATTACACGACACCAATAATAATTACAATGATGAGCTACATCTTTCCAATATCCAAATACCCAACAAGGAGAATATGGGAATGATTATTTCCAAACGATTGTACAAATAAGTGAAGATGAAAAAAATATGAACCAAAACGCGTATTAGTTGTAACGGGCAAAAAAAAAAAAAAAAAAAAAAAATCGAATAATCAAATTACGGGATTGTTCGTGAAACTGAATTCGAACGAGCGAAACGTGCAATTCAACATAGGACTACCATTATTTGGGGGGAGCATTTTCTTATTGACTCCGCCAATCAGGGAAATAATACTAAAAATTTATTTAACCGATCAGAAATTGTCGAGTTTTTGTGGTTCATTAATGGTGAGTTTTCGTGCAGGTTTTTTTTTTTTTTTAAACTGCAACGCAAGAGTTTTGGTCACTTTGCAAAATCATAAGTCTCTAATAATCACTACAATCCGCCATTCACTGGGCGATAACCAGAAGAAACGTACGTAACAAAGTAACCAAAACACGTTTAAATGTTCAAAAAACGACTTGCAATAAACTCTCCATTAATAGCAACTTTCGACCGAATGAATTTTGAATCACACAACAAACCTCGTTGCCACGCGATTCTCATCAAGGTTGCTAAGACCTTGTTTGACGAAGGGCGGCCAAAAACAACCGACAGCCTCGAATCTCATCGACCGTTCCAAGCATTGAGCAAACCCAAACGTGGGCAAGGTTGCAAAAAAATATTTACCCCTCGAATGAAAATGTTTTTCTAACGGAGGAGCATTGCTGCAGAATTTCTGTTTCAAATGTCAATCACTGTAGCATCATTAGTAGTTTTGATCAAGGGACGATCGGACATTTACTGAAATTAAGGCAAGTTGATATGTTGAGAATTGGTAAAAATTCCACGGTAAAATCGACTGTCAACGAAATTCACTTTATGTGGGACGGTACTTATTAACTAGCCGTTTGACGGGCATAAAATATTGTTGACTCACTAACCAGTAGCCGCTCATAATACACACTGAGGAGCGATTTTCTAAATCATATACAAAAGAAAAATCAAGAACCTCCAATTTATTATGGATAATATTTTTTTTAATATACTAACTTTCCACATTTCATTATTACAATACATTTCATCTTTTGTGCTATTCAACCGATATAAATGTTTGTAAAACTATTTAACAGAGAAAAAAACATTTTAAAAAAGCTATTGCTAATTTTTTTATTAGATAAAAGCATTGAACAGTTTCTTCGTGCTCATTCTCTGCTGATAAGGCAGAACTTCTAACAAACTTCTCGAGTCACTTTGTTCAGGTAAAAATGCAGGAATCGAACAAATATTCTAGAGTAAAATTACCATTATTGCCCATTATTCAATATTTGGTTATTGGTTGAAATTATTATCCACTTATCGATCACGCATGAGTGATAATAGACATTCAATAATTTTACAAAATACTACAAAAATTATTTTACAAAAAATAAAAAAGGAAAATAATTCATTTCAAATACGAATTTCCACCGCTTTATGAGCAGAAATTTGAGAATCCGAGAATCAATTTCCTCGCAATTCTCTATCATTTTAAATATTTTTAGTATTGCGTTAATTCACAAGATTGTACAATTCGACCGTGATAGTCGGCTGTTGGATGAGCTACTGAGGCGCATGCGCGATCGACTGGTCCTTGGGAAGCCGGTAAGGTTTTTTTTACTTCCTCAGCCGCCCCAGCGACAATGAGAAGGAGACGCGACCATGAAAATTTTTCATGGTCAAAGCTATCCCCCACCAGGGTCACCTTTCCATCTCCCTCGGCACGAGCGAGGTTCTTCGATCGTTTTTGCCTTGCTCGCAACAACGAATCGCTCACAAAAGCATTGCATTGAGATTTAAAACTTGAAGCTTTTGAGTGAACGTTATTATTTCTATTCTACGGCCAAATATGACCAAATTATTAAACTATTCGTTCGGACAATTTTTTCGGTTCTAAGATTGTTCTTTCTACGGTTACTTTTATGTAAAGAATGCCCAAGTAAATGTAAGATTATGTTACTCACTATTTCGGTGAAATTACTCTACGGGCAAATAGAAAAATATTTTATTATATAAGGCGTTCAACAGCATTTGAAGAATGCCCCAATTTCGAGGATAACCCGAGAGGTTTTAATTTAAATAAACGCTCGGAGATAAAAACTCACTGACAGGAAGAAGAGAGCATGTACTCACCTGTAACAAGAAAGAAAATTTAAAATAATTGATTTTCAACGACGTCTGAAATAGAAAAACTGAAATTAAGAAATCTAACTCGCATTTCACCGGAATTCAATGGAAGAAATAGCGACTCCACACGTCAGCACACGGTAAGATAATTTTTGAAAAACACTTCTCCTTCTTTGTGTTTGAAAGCAGTTCAGTTTCTAAACAATAATTCGAAAGAAAATAATAGAAAATAAATAGCACAGCGATGAATGGAATAAACTAGAAACATCTAGGAAAAAGATAAGTAACAAGGGAAATTAACTTGGTCAAGTTTGTATTAAATAAGAGTTGATAAAAATTATATATTTTTCCTCCAGTTGTCTACGTTACACTAATATGTTTATAATTTCGTCTCATTTTTTTACCGATTCTATATGAGACACAAAGGCAAGAGAGTCAATTTGAGGCTAATGAACAATATTCGACCGAAAGATCATTATGCATCTCAAGTTCAATTAGCGATTGTCGAAGTGTCATTCAAATGCATTTTTTCATCCTGTTATCTCGCGTCTCCTTTCAAGAGTCGAAGTTCAACAACCGCAAATCGCAGCGAACACTATTCGCCAGATGGAAAAACACTATCAGTGTCATATCAATCGCCGGCTTCAATTTGTGATGATTTTCGAAAACTACACCATATTAACGAAACAGCAATTCTACATTTTTTCTAGGTGCGAAGAGGCGCATAGCAATGAAACAACTCGACCGAGAGCAAATCCGCTACAGTAATTTATAGTGAGAAAAAAACGAGAACCAAACGAGGCGGACGTTCGGGCTGACGAGGTCTCTGACCCGGCGTCGCAGTTTCTTGGCTCCTTGGAGAACTCGGAGGTCCCGAAGGAATGAGTCATTCACCGAGTGAGGACGTTGCCTCCCAGAAGCTAACAAGAGAGCAGATAGCAAGAGAAGGAAACATTCGAAGAAGAGAATTAGAGAGAATTACCGTTAGGACGAATGCTCAAGACGATTAGCGACGAGGGTGTAAAACAGCGGAAGAAGGATATTTACAATAGATTAAAATCGGCAATAATAATCGAGGTTGGATAATTTACGAGGTTTTCCGCTCACGTTCAAAACGTCCTGAAAACGTAGTGAATCAAGAAAGAAGGGTCAAGCGTTTAACGTGTCGAGTATACGAGTACCTATACGTACAAATAGTGGAACTGTAGCACGAAATAGTATGGGCGAAAATTCAAGTTCGGTCAAGGAAAAAAACTGAAAAAATGAATGATCATTATTTTGTAAGGTCAGGTTACCGCATCGATTAAAACTGAAATAATAAAAATGTAGATCTAAAAACGCACGTTTAAGCGAATAACGCGGAAAGTACGGTGTGTGGCACTTGGATAAAAATCGAGCGTTTATTTACCCGCCGTAATTCCACCGGCTTTTAAAATCGAAATAGAAAAAGCGCGCAAGAAAAATAGCAAAAATATTCTCAGTACGTGGAAGTACGGTGCATGAGCCAAACTATAAAAACGTCATGAACATGCAATATCAAAGACGTCAAGATCTCGATCGTTCAAATATGTAAATTTTTTTATTTATTTTTTAAAATCCATTTATTACATACGTTTTTTTTCAAAACCCAACATGAAAATAGCTATGGGGATTAGGGCTGTATACATTTATTATTCAATCACCTCTTTTTAAAGCGTACCATTGCCTTTTTCTCATTTTTCCTCATGTAATAAATAATAAAATCTCCTGATTTTTGGTGTTTTATAAATATTAATAGCGGTATCCAAGTGCAGCAAAGTTGGCAAGATTGGACAGGGGTGATTGAACTCAATAGTTAGCTCAGCTGCTCGTTCAGATTCCTTTCCTCCTTTAGTCAGATTCCTTGCTAAGCTCGCACCGGTTCTCTCTCTCCTTCCTATCAAAAGTGGCCGCCTTTGATCGTGTTCTTCGCGGTCCGTCACGATCAAAAGAAGGGGCTTTCCCCTACTCATCCGAGGATCTCGGGGGTCCCGTCGCGAGGGCGTTCAACCTGGCCGCCCCCGGCGTGACCGCGGTGACCGTGACGGAACATGAGTATCAGGATGGGAAGAAGACCGCCCTGGCTATTGATCTGATGTTCCTGTATTTCAGGCCGTTGACATTGAGTCCAGGTCTTCCCAAATTTTCAATCCTCCCTCGAATTTATTACATACGTCAGACGCCTAGATTTGTTTTGTAGACATTTTTTTGTTTCAAGTTAACTTTAAAAGAATTGGAATTTATTTGACCGAAAGATGATATTGGTATTCATGTTTCAAATTTACAAAAAACAGCTAAGAATGGACAATCATGGAAATGGATCAGTTAGCTTTCAAGGTTTGAGCTAACTTATAGGAATGGCACGCTAAAATTTATTTCTCGTACATTTTTTGCTAATAACTCACAAGCAGTTGTTGAACTTGAATATAGCGGGTCGAAACCAGCGATATTATTCGGATACAGGCAAGACAAGGAGCAAAATCAACCATTAATAGACATAAACAACAGTTCGTTCGGAAATTTCAATTTACTGCAAGTTGGCCCGGGGTTTTACTGTAATTTTGAAACAAACGAAGCGAATTAATGGGCTATTTTTCTTCAATTAACCGAACAAGGTCTCATACTAGTTTTCTAAATTAATTTTCATCTCGATCAACTGCTTTGGAATCACGATTTTCGGAGGTTTCCAGAAAACTGCGAGTAAATCTCTCAGTTAGGCGAATGCACTGGAAATTAAATTTTTTACAAGATTTAAAAACTACAATGAAATTAGCCAGACAGTTTTTCCAAATAGCATCCTAATATTTTTCACCTTCGTTTCAGCAAAACCAAAATTGAATACACTTGCCAGTTTTCCATTCAACCTAACGGAATCGCAATGAAATGAAGCAATCGCGAGTTTGTTACCCTCGAGAGCGATCAGAGGGAGTTCAGTGACGTCCCGAGTCCGTTTTGCGCGTTTCGTTGCGAATAACGGGTCGCCGGGTGCGACGACCGAGCGGCCAAGCTTCGAAATGCAGCGATGGCTTTACAAATTAAAGTTACTCCAATTCCAAAAAAAATTCAACTCCCATGACAAATTTTCCACATGAAAACGAACGAAAATCAAAAACGTTAATCCACTACTAGAAAATATTCGTAAATACACTCTAAAAACGGCATGAATTCAACATTTTTGACGTCCGTTCAACTCGGAAATACTAATCGTTTTCATTCTACGAGTAGGTACGTTTGCAGCATTTGTACGATAGACGAACGGACTCGAAAGCGAGGATATGCGATTTCGCTCCAAAATTATAATGAAATGATAAGAAATCCTCATTCTGTCACGCATATATATTGATTTGATGATAGAAAAATATTTCTTATCTTACAGTTATTATGAATTTGACATATTATGAGTTAATATGAGAATATAATATTTGATATATTATGAGTTAATATGATTTGTTTTTTTCTTTCTGTAACTGTTCCATCTGTCCTGAAAGTAATTTTTCATTTTTTCCAGTCGGCGAGATCTAAATCGATTATAATATCCAAGTTGAGACGTTATGTATTGCAATTACATGTTTACACGTCAATTCGAGCTAGAAATGTAAACGCACGAACGAGGTATTTCTTCAATTTGTAAGATTGGAGAATGGGGTAAACAAAGGGCGGAAAACTAAGACGAATTTCAACTCGGCCGGTTAGTGAGAAACGAGAGCTTCGAGAAACTGCTTCCACAAAATTATACAAGTACATCGTTGACCCTGCTAGTATACCATTTTAATTTGGTTGCTTTCGTGCAGTAACATTTCTAGATTGATAATTAAATCGACCCATTAGAAATGCCACAAATGGACTATTTTCGAAAAAGTCTTATGCCTCGAGACTGCGTTTTCGCTACTGGACAACATGTTTCCCAACCGAATTTCGAATCTCTGGATTTGTCAGGACGCACCGACTCTGATGACACTTGCATCGATGCCTCTTATTTGTTCCTTGTGTCTGTGAAGGTGCACGTGGACTCGAGACGCGGGAAGGCCGAACACCTCAAGGGCAAAACGACGGCCACGAGGAAAGTGAAAGCCGCTCTCCCGCCAGACGAACGCAGGACATCGATTCGCTTCAAGGCAGTTCACCTCCAACGGACAAAAAATGGTTCGGAGAGGGTTTTTCTTCTGACCGATAAAATCTATAACGGGGGGGAGGGAAATCGTCGGTTTTTTTCAACGCCGAATTTTCGAAAAGAAGTCTAGTAGTAGTAGGGCCAAAGTAAAAGACTAGGATTTCAAAAAATATGCGTAGGAAAGCATAAGGCAATTAGCGATTTTTTTTCAGAGGGTACGAAAGTTCCATTAAGGTACGTATATCCGGAGTTGAAGCGAGGGAAATAATATCCAGAATCGAGTAGATATTTTTCTTGAAAGGATGACCCAAGATCAGCTGAAATTAGAATACAGAGATTCGGCATTGGGGAAATGGGTTCACCAGATTCAATTCGGTTCGGCTTGTGAATTAATGAAGAGAAGGCTAGAACAATCGGCACGATTGGATATCGAAAATTTTAATAGCACATTAGCTCTCATTTGTGAAAATTTCAATATCGACCCTATGCCCTTCGTAACCGCTATTCGGCCGCCCTTGATCTATCCAAGATCACTTCTCCGTAATGGAGGACAACCGCAGGCAACATTTACAAGGCAAGAGCTCCAAGTAAAGCCGATCAGAAGTAGCCATGGGTACGGATCGAAAGGCAAAGAACGCCACGAATGTCCGCCGAGGCCTCAGACCCAGACTTCGAGGCCTCGTTTCCTTTCCTCTCCGTCAAGAAAACCAGGAAATAGAACGCGAGGACGGGACCGAAAGGCCGAGGACGTTTCTTCAAAGCTCCGGGCATTGAAAAATTGAACTGTGTATTTAAATAAATTTCTGCTCAATATTAACAGTGTAAAAAAATATAAAGAAACAATGTTTCCTTAAACAAAATGTGCTCCAGAAACCGGAAAAGGTTAGCTTTCCATGAAAATATCGCTTTTTGGAAAAATCCAATGTTTATCAATATGTAATTTATTCAGTCAAAAGTCATCATTTTACTTTAAACCACGGAGTTTTTCAACAACACATAACATAAACATAACAACAAATTCGACCTAAGAATTGAATAGAAATGAAACGGAGCAACTGAGCCAATAATCCCCATAAGATTTTTTTAAAAGAATTTTTTTAAAAATTTTAAAGAAAAGATTTCAATGAATTTTTTTAAAGAATCGAATATTGAGATTATTGAGCATCCCATAAGATTTTTCAATTTTAAAGAATCGAGTATTGATAAAATTTATTCAGATTATTGAGCGTCCCATATAATTTTTTCAATTTTAAAGAATCGAATATTGATAAAATCTATTGAGATTATTGAGCAAGTTTTTCCAGTAGCGGGCAAAATTTGTCCTATCTGAGGGAAAATTATGCTCAAGAAATGTGTTGCCAAGTATTTAGTCATTTTTCCACATTTTACGTAGCTCAAGTCGAAAATTACGAAAGATACAATTCACGGAAAGTAGTATCTGAGTTGATGGATTGTTGAGGATCCCGCCAATTTCCGAACTCCTGATTGCTTCATAGGAAAATTCGCAAATTATTGGAAAAGCGAATCTTATCTAAAGCTATAGAGAAGGCCAAGAAGGCGATTGCTTAATACGAACCATTAGCACGACATACGATACGAGGAGATTGCAGAGAGAAATTGAGGACGGCCAAACGCTTTCTAAACAGCCGTCCCATTTTGGGAACGCTCCGGATTTCGAATTTCGGAACCGGCTTGAAACCGCGAATTTCTTCGTGCTTAAAATGGAATTTCCTCACCAAGTTTTCCTAATGGAAGCTACATGTTTTTATCAGCGGATGTAAAAACGAGCGACAATTGGTAAATTTGTTACGTAAAAAAAAGAAAAAAACTGCAAATGATTGTACTGTGGTTTATTATTCCTTTGCTTCATTGTGATGTAAGAAGACCATCCATTTTTTATCGTAACTATTCCGAATATTTGTCAACGTTTTCACCTAAAAACCGATAGCAACTACGGTAATTTTAATAATTTTTATTTTTCTTGATTATCTAATCAAAAGTTAAATTATTCGCCCAACGGTACCGCTCAAGATAGTGTTGGACGAGCATACCTACGAGTGTAAAACGATGTTTATAACTAGGAAAATTCTCGAGTTATATAATCATGCCAAATTTCGCAAAATCCCGACAATTCAACGCGAAAGCTGCGATAACTCGGGAACCATCAATGCTATCGATCACGTTATGGTCTCATTCGATTCAGCGTTCGAAAATCTAAAGAAATGAATACCAAATACATCATTGCTTGAAGAGCGTTGAAAAATATGAATTTTCTCCCTCTCCAAAATACCCTTAAAATTGAGGTAGCGATCTGGTTAAAAATTTGAGCAAGATTTCGGGTGAATATTACAAGAATTTAGCTAGGGTACGGACAGAATATTTTTATATTGGCTTGTAGTATTATACAGGCTTTAAAAACGTAATATTGAGGCAGGGTTAAAAAAATTTTTTTGGGGAATTACAAGGGGATAACTATTGAATAATAAACCAAAAACAGAGCAGAAGAAATAAAAATTTCGGAATATAAAGGGCGACACATGAAGGCTGAAAGAGCTCAGCCTACATAAATATATAAATATCCTCAACTAATTGATTGGGATTTTTCCCTCGCTTTCTGTACTTGGTGGACTCGGCCATAAGTGATTTCTCATGAACGGCTATAGCATAGGAAAATACTTTAGACCCTACGCAGTCAGAATAAACAGTTTTTTTTTTTTTGTAATTTTTTTAGTAGGAAAAAGCAACGATCAGGATAATAATAATGATGCAATATTAATTGAGCAATAAATTGGGCGAATAGAAGTACTGCAGGGAGAACCTGATAGATTATGCACTTCAAATTGAGCAATTGCGACCTTTTACAAGCATGCTTTTGACAAGGAAAAATTCGGCGTGAAATTCACTCGTTTGGGACCATCTTACAATGTTTCACCTTGTAAAACCTTATCTCCGGAAGCTTCTCCAATCCAGGATTAGCAATTGAACTCAAGCTTGTTAATCAAATCCCCTTTACTCTCGACGATCCTTGATGCCGTCTTAGCCTTGGGTTAAGTAGAGCCTAAGCCCCCAGAGCGGTTCGAAGGGCGCTATTTCAGCAGCTCATACGTGTTATCTTCGACTGACCTCAGTTCATAATGACAGTTGGCCTACTACTCGAAGGGCAGTTCGCTCGCTAATGACACAGTTCAGCGTTATCTCGCCCGAAAGGAGCGTCGATTTTGAGATTTTTTTCTCTCAGAATTTCGACTCGGGCGTTTCGCCCACGCTAGTGATTCCTGACTATTACGGATTTAACATTATTAAGGAAAATAAAATGAAGATAACTGCTACTCATCCGGCGGGATTCATAAAGTTACCAAAGTACAGTGTGTGACACTGAAGCACGAAAAAACTCCAGCATGAAGCTACTTTTTTTTTAATCAAAATCACCTTTGTGCGTTTTTTATTTTTATTTTTATTTTACCTATTTATTTATTTATTTTTTGACGATACCAGAATTTATATTTTTTACGTGAATGTGGAAGAAAAAAAATGCCGACGATATTTTGATTCCTGAATCGCAACCTTAAACAGAACTTCGCCAATATCTATAGTAGCTGCACTGCCGAAATTGACGCTTCGCCGAGGGCAAAATCGTGAGGGCAAGCGAAAGAATATGAAAGTGTGAAAGTGAATTTCGTTTTAGCCACTTCCTGATTTCGAGTGAAAGGAGGCGAGAACTGGGCTCTTCGACGCGTGCAGCGATGAATTATATTTTTCAAGCCCCCTTTCGCCGCTCGTTCTAAATAATTAATTAATTTGTCCGTTTTCGCGAACGCAAGACAAAATTTTATCCTCGGAAGGAAGTCTTCAGATAATATATACACATTGCTACTCAAAATTCAGATTCGTAGAAAAACTTCAAATTTTAGAAAATCTCGTCTTTTGTCGCATTATTCAATTCAACTCTTTCTTCATAATTCCAATTCGCAATTTATTAATCAGTCAGCAAACATCGTCGCACTATTAATCAGAAAATATTCACATCGAAAATAGAAGGTTCGCGATTAATAAGAAAGTGAACAAACCTACTCAGGGATGCAATTTCGCCCAATATTCTGCGCCTACTAACAAAGAAAATTAGTCACCAATGTAAAAGTGAAGCGAGAGGAATAGCTAGTAAGTGTTTTATATGAAAAATGTTTTTAAAAAACACAATCATATTTTTAAAATTTAAATTAATAATTTATTCATTTTATATTACATTAAATTATGAACGCTGGGGAACTGTCGCCGAGTTTATCTCCCCTCATCCCAATTATGTAAAAAGTTCAGCGAAATATCGCCCCTCCTTCACTTCCCGACCGCTCTTTCGACCAAGAGTTGTATTAGTGACTTAGTAAATCCATTGTCTCTTAACGGTTTTCATCTGGTCAGCGTCTATTTCCCAATGCAGTTGTCTCATCGAGACCGCCCTACTTACGACTCCACATGTTCCCCTTCTCGCCTTCCCCTCCGTTCCAACTGGGTCAGTCGCTCGGTTCAACTTTCAGCAATGAGGTCCCTACGTAACATTTTTTTCCACTTTCCGTACCAACCTTATTTTCCCTACAGTCGTTATGGCCGAAAAGCAAAAGCCTTCATGCCCTCGATACCTCGTAAAAGCGCTAACAACTTGCTCAACGCGAGTGAAACTCGACAAACAATTTGTGCGACTGAGGTCCGCTTCGATGCGGCTGCTTTGTTCTGCTTGATTTCGTTAGCCGATCCCTTTTGTTCTCCGAAATGCGAAGCAAACGATTTCACTTTCTTTTGTGCGAGGATTTTTCGGTTTTTAATTTATTCGAGCCAAGAAATCTTCAGTATTACCTATTGAGTTGTACATCTTTTTTGGCGACAGAAACATACGTGAGGTTCAGTTGCAAGGAGAGGGGAGTAAGTCTCGAATTGCGAAACAAGGCGAATGCAGAAAAAATGGAATGAGGGATACAAAAAAACCGCAAGTCAACTATAGTAACCTCCTCCTTTTAAAGTCTGCTAAAAAAAAAAAATAATAAAAAAAAATAAATAAAAAATAATAATAATAAAAAAACCCAGCTAACTGGTATTGAATTTAGAGAGAAAATTTTCTCAGTTCAGTTTCACAGTATGCATTGCAATTAAAATCTATTGCATTTATGGTCAGAATAATAACTAAATTACCATCGAATAATACGGCACAACTTGAAAAAATTTTCCAGTATAAGAATACTTCAATTTTATTTAGACTTTCGTTAGACAAGAAGCATTCATTAGAATCAATCGCAACGGCTTTAGAAACGATTTTGAAAAATCGAGCCAGTGTGTAAACCTCATGATCTCCAGCAGTTTTTAGAAAACATGTGTAAAACAGGGTTGATCAATTTTCTGAAAATATAGAAAAATATTTTTAAAAAAATAATGGAAAATAATGAACTTGACGAACGAGATAAATGGCTGCTTGAGAGGCCTTAAAAACTTGCGTTTACAGCTTGGGTACTTCATTTCAAACCTATCAGACGATTGATTTGTGATTGCTCCTTGTACCTAAGTAGGCCTGTCGGGACGCGCACGTCCCACTTATATCAACAGGAGGCCATATAATGGTATACCAGGTGTTGAGTGCAGCTGCTGTGCGCCCCGTTTTCTTAACCAACGATTCTTAACCTCCCCCGAATGTTATCTGAGGACAACTTAGTGAGGGTTGGATTTTTCTTCCCTACAGGCAACTATTACGTAGAGCCGTTGAACGACTATCATCGGAATGAAGGACCGTTAAACCATCGAGCTCATATAAGTTTGTTTTCATTTGAATTAAACGTATAATAATGAAGTTGTAATTTGATATCACAAAAAAAAATTAGGAAAATGAAAATTTTTCCAAACTTGCTTTTATAGAACACTCCCTGAAAATAAGTGGAATATTGTTCTATAAATGCTACCAACGTAATTATCATCAATTATAGAATCGATAGCTCGGGAATAAGCTTTTTCCCCTTTCAAGAGAGAGAAAATGGCGCTGAGCTAGCGACGACCCTGGAGCGGATTATTTTAAGAGTACCTATTCCAAGATATTCGAACCGAAGCCTTGAGGAAAAGACTCAATGAGCAAATCCCCTTGAAAAATATTGGGTGCTCGTCGTTTGCGTATTGTTAGCAAATTCTGTGCCCTCGAGGTGGGGGATCCTTGATCTGGTTTTTTTCGGGCCGTATCGCGAAGGTAATGTAAACTCGACCGAATTAAAAATTGCGATACCGGCCGAGAAATGAAGAGGCGAAGGAAAGTCGCTCAAACAATAACCTGGTTCTTGCAAAATATTTTCGAATAACAGAGCCGTTTCAGTTGGAAAGATCATTGTTAGAAGATCGAGCCGAAAAAAAAAACATTTATTCCAAGTTTGTTCGGTTTCCAAAACGAGCGCTCCCTCTAGGATTTTAGAGACGAAAATAAGGCGATCGAAAGAACTACCTGAAACGTGACTACGAACAAAGTTAAAACGGACCGATGTTCGACGAAAATATTTTACATTCGGAGCAGGTACGGAAACTATTTGAGAACAGATGCAGTTTCAATGAAACTTTTTCTCCAGCTCTAGGACGAAAAACTCAGGTAGCATGCGATGAAGGAAGAAAAGGGATAACTGCATTTTTCCACTATCGGGTTAGAATAGGCAAGCATAGAAAAACGTTCGAACAAGGGAGAAAAATACCAACGGAAGATCGCATTTGAACAATATGAAAAGCTGCATCTCGAAAATAAATTGGACTATCTTGAAATAAAAAAAAATAAACCAAAAATTTGTAGGAAACGAAGGCCTAGGTGATAAATACTTGGAAGAGTATAGAAGAAACGCAGGATAATTTCTAAAATCGGTAAACAGCTACTCGAAGCTCGGATACTTCTATCGTTAAGTGAATTTGATTCATTACTTGAAGTACGCAAATGAGATATTGTTGACTGTAATGATTCAATAAAGAACGCTATTTCTGGCCAAGTAAAATTCAACCAAAAACCAAACTAATTGGCACATTGATTCGCTAAAGACGAATCTGGTGAAAGTAGAAAAAATATTTTCATGACTACAGACCCAAAAATACAAAACTTTGTGAACGATGTGGTGTAATGTGATTTCGTGGTGTAATTCTCTAATGTGAAAAGTGGTGTCTTTCACAAATAAATATTCCGACACTTTGAACGTTCCAAATACATACATCAAGGCCCGTAGAAAACTTGGAGCTCTAATTTGACGGAAATAATGTATTCAATAACGAACATTCAACAATGACTTATTACTTAAGTGAGTGTAAAAAACGCTGCAATTGATTGTAGAAAGGCTTATAATTCCTATGCTTCAATTATCATCTAAGAAAACCGTCCATTTGAATTAGTAACGTATCCAAAGATTTGTGAACGTTTCCACCCAACAACACATCGGTAATCATAAGAGGAAACTCCATAGCAACTATGGCATTTTTAATTTTTTTTTCTGAATCATTTGATTAAAAGTTAATTAATTCGCCTACGCTACAGGTTAAGAGAGTGCTTGACAAGAATTCCAGAGATCAAAGAATAGAACGATTTCTATAGCTCCAACGATTCTTGTGTTTTACTGTCATGCCAAATTTCCAAAAATCTCCAATTAAATATGGAACATCCAATAATAAAAAAGTTCTGTCCCACCGCCGCCAACACTTCAGAGGAAAATTTTCACCAAATTTCAACAATGGTTTGATAACGGCTCAATTCTTTAACCAAATCGCAACCTAAACTTAAAGAGTATTTTTCAGGGGTTTTGAGGGGGAGAACATTAATATTTTCAAGTGTTTTTCGGACAGAGGAGTATTCGGAGTTGTCTTCGTGGACGCTAAATCGAATCAGAGCATAGCGGGGTCGATAGCTTCAATGGTTCTCGAGTTATGGCTGCTTTTGCGTAGAATTTTTTATGAAACTCAAGAAGTTTTGGAGCTTTAAAAATCGCCTAGAAACGTAAAACATCAAGGGGGTAGACAAATCTTCCGTGAGCGATTACTATGGTTTATTATTGAATAGCAAACCAAAATCAGGCGTCACTTGCAAACAAATAGTTTAAGACTTTGAAAATTTCAAATATATCGATTTTTAGGGCCGATAGAAAATTTTGAGCGCTAGATCCACGTTATCCCAAAATCAAAAGCGACCTAGTCGGAAAAAACGGTGTTACGTTTGGTGAAAGGTGAAAAGTTAAAAAATATTCAGGGCACAGTTGACGTTGATTTTCTTCTGCGAAATGAACGCTCCGTTCGGCCGTGGGGGCTGTTTTCTTGGCTACAAAGGGTACTTTCGTACAATAGGGGTTGTAACTCCCTATAAAATCAACCCCTGCTCGCAGCGAATCTTTCCCTCCTTTGTCAACGGGGTTTTTCTTACGTTACCTTTCTATATTACGGCAGCGTAACTGGTCGCTTCTTGCTTCATCCCCTTCGCCCTATTTCCACCCCTACCTGACAAGCCACCCTCTCTCTGAGCAACCTGAGTGGCCCTAGCTGATCTGGGACGCCTGTTACCTACTTTGCTCCAAGGGGCCTCTCCGCCTCTTCACGTTGCCTCGCCTGTGACCCGTTTGAAAACCTCAGTGAAAACGTTTCCCAACTAGGTCGTTCCAATAGCTTTCACTGTCTCTAACGTGGTTACTATTGATAGATACTAGCATCTGGATTGATCCCGTTTACACCCATTCCATATACGCTAGATCAAAATTTTCGACAGAAGAAGCCGAAAAGCCGGTAAAAAAGGAACTCGCAACCAAAATAGTATACGATTATCTATACATATAAAACAGAAAGTAGCTATTTTACTGATAAAACTATCGATGCGATCGTTATGAAACTTTGAGAATTCGTCGGGCAGATCGCCGAGATGGTTTCAAGACGAAGAAATATCGGTAATTAAGAGGAAAATCCGAATATGTTGGTTTTGAGGCCATTTTCGACAATGATTCTGACAATTTTGAAGCAATAGCTTTAGAGCGGTTAGGAATACGGGAGAGACTTATTCGAGAAAAAGAGAGATCTATTTTTAAAAAAAATCTGTTGATGTGGTCGTAAGTACAATTATATTGGTTCGTTTACGAACTATTCGCGTTTCAAAAAATGCAAAAACACGTTTTTCGACATTCGGCTATTGAAATATTTTTACTAGATGGGATACATGGGCTTTTAAATTTTTAACAGATTGTGGGGTTAATTTCCAAAAGATTTCCATACTGAAATCATTCTCTAGAGTATTAAGAATCAGATTTAACAAAGCCAAAAAAAAAAAAAATCGGAGAAATGGACGTTGGGCGTAAAATACATTAATTTAGACTGAAAATTCGATTTCTGCAATGACTTCGGAAGAAACTGTCCTTAACTCGCGTTAAAACATTTTCATTTGTCCAAATTCGAAAGGTGAAAATGTCTGAACTTGAGTTTCGAAAAATAATTACTCTGGGCATTTGCAAATTGACTGGGCTAAATACTTTGAGAAGACTCTCGAGCAAAATACCAATCAATTTTTGAATTGTGGACCACTAAAAGCTAGGATTATTCAGGACAAAATATATAAGAAGAAAACGTTTGGAAAACTTATACGTACAATGGAATAGGAAACAAATTTTTGAGCACAGATAACCCTATCGTTACATATCACTTCGAGGGTGCCCGAATGGTCCGCCAGCAATTCATTAAAAATAAGCCTTTGCTGCAATGATTCAAGATGAAGAAATAGAGCCAGACTAGTATTCATCGACGTGAATGGAAATTACGTAGAAACATAATTGAATAAGCTTTAAGATTTTTTAAAATGGAATTTCGTAGGAATTTACTTTTGGATGCCCCTCGTATAAGTGTGCGAATTTCTTTGTGTTAATAATTAGTATTTTTCGCCTACTGAAACATTAAACAAGGAACATAGTCGACCAGAACTATAGTTCAGGAATAAAATTTACGACGGCGTTCATTTTCGAGGAGCCTTTCAAATTATTTATTTCCTACCCATAAAATATTAATTGCGTTTAAATGACTTACAACAAAATGAATTTCCTACTATATCTATTGAGTGTCGTTATTTAATTCAAATTACCGAGGAGATCTAATCGTACGTTGATGATAATTTCACCCCATAAAATTGGCGCAGTTATGGTCGATTTTTTCCAACTAAAAAAGAACTTCTTTCATCGAGTAAATTTTCCAGATTCGAATTGTTGTCGATAAAAATGTCAACTAAATTAGCGTTTAGAATTAAGCGTGGCCGGAAATAACTGTTGTCGAACGAGTCGAATTGGAGACAAATTGAACTAGGACTAGATTTCCTAAGCAGATGAACCCACCTAAGGGAACCTCAGGTTCTACAGGACAATGGAAGTCGAAGACGTAACTAAGGTTATATAAATGGACTATAGGGCGATGCGTGGGTATTCGTCACGGCGGCCAAGTAGGTTAGAGGCCGAGGGAAACTTTTCGGCTGTCGGATTTCTAGTTCGGCTCGAAAGAAGCCCTAGATAAAAACATTGTGATTCAACAATATTTCCATCTCCTTGACAGTTGAAAACGCTCTAAATTTTTTTTCAATTTTGACAGTAAAAATAGACGTTGAAGACATTTATCAGACGTAATTTTTTTCGCTTCAATTATTCTTTCTTTTGGTTTATTATCAATAATAAACCATTGTAATCGCCCAAGAAAAAAAATTTTATAACCCCCCCTCAAAATTTGATGTTTTACGTTTCAAGGCATGTAGAATCCGAATATCCAATAATTTTTTTTGTATTTTAGAAGTTTGTCAGTTTTGTAGTTTTTGTCGTTTTTTTCGAAGATCGTCCAGCAAAATATTACATTTTCATATGAGATTTCCCTCCGTGTTTCTACGTCGTTCTTCGAATATTTTCCTAACGGTTTATGAGGCACTGTGTGTGATTCGGTCAGCTATCGGAGCGTGAAACGGCTAGCTAACGTCATTAGACGTGCATGTGCAGTTACTATCGGCGCCTAGTGTGCAAAGCATAGCGAGTTGAGGTTCTTGACCCAATGGCTCGAGAGGGGGGCGTGTCTCGGTGACGTCGCCTCTGACACGTCACAGCTCGGACAGAACCGGCGCGTCGTCGTATTCAACAGTGACGTAAACATAATTCTACACACCGAAACCGAGGTGATAAAATAAATAAAAATATATGAAAATCAAAGGCAAAAAACGTATTTATGATAAGCAGTTTCGAGACAAAAGTGAAGTAGCAAAATCGCGGGCGCGAATTGGAATAAAATATTTCTACACAAGAGTTTTGAATTTTTTTTTTTAAAGATCCCCATTCGCTACAGTGGTTTAGTGGGAAATTAATTAATTGTTATTTATTTTTGAAAAATAAATAAATAACGAATCAAGCTCTACAAAGAAGAAACACAATAGAGGCGCCAATCCAACGATCGTAAAGAAGCAGTAAAATCTATGATGCAATTTGGAAAATTTTATCGCAGATGACTACGATTTTTGTAATTCTTTTGTTCCGATTTTGAATTCAATTATGCGCACGATTTGACAACCAAAGACGGTCATGAATTAATCGCCTGAATTTAGTCAGAAACTAAATTTATAGCTCGCTGAAAATAATAGAAAATCTGCGAATTTTAGTTAAAACAATCAAATCAAACAACGAAACAGAAAAAAAAAACAGAAGAAAGTTCAAGTTTGCGCGTTTTCCCTCAAATTGCCGATAATTACGCTAGCCGTAGTAGGATTTTTTTTCTGGACATGGAAACCGAATCGGTCATTACTCCGAGCCCTTGTGATAAGACATTGATAAGGTCCAGCTCGTATCAAGGCCACAGAGCTGGATATGAGGAGGCAGTAGTTGGAGAACAGATCGATCACCCTTCGTACACCCCTTGCGACGAGCCTTGCGCCCTGTTGCAATCGTCCGGTCCAGCGCCCGGGAGCCCCAGCATCCCAATCCGCCCACGCTGAAGGGATAGAAAATTGAGTCCGGAAGAAAAATAGGGAGCGATTTTTTTTTGTCGATTTGTACGAACGAAAGTTGTAAAAAATCGGAACGATAGCAAAAAAACATTAATTCCTAGACAATAAAGAGAATCTGATAAGCGAGAAGAAAAGCGAATAAATCAACTACTACGGAAATGTCGCTTATTTAATTCAAATGTCAACAGGTACGAAATTCTATATTTGGCCCATAAGAAACTGGAAAACGAGCAGGAAAAATATTTTCATAAAAGGTCGGCCTCGGGATCGTCCAAAATTGTAAGGTAGCCTTCCCTTGAAAAGATTTGACATTGGTCGCCTCATATAACAAACAAGGTCAGTTCGACATCAAATCGTCGAGGATTATGTAAAACGACCCGAATGAAAACGAACATTTGAAGCGGAGAGTACCCCACCATGTTGAAAGGATGTCCTTTTGTTTGGATTGTACTTCAACCTTGATGTGTGGAGGTTACTACTGGTTGGGACGGGAATAAGCGTCGTCTCTTCTCAGTCGGGCCGGCACGGACTCGTCGCATTGGGAAGATGCAACCTTGAGACCAAATCAAGGATTATGGAAAACTCTAACGTCATCGGCGAGAATAGGAAGTAATAAACGCGTATTCTCGGAGGAATATTGTAGAAAATAACCAAGGGTGAAAATTAACTTCAAAAAGGGCCTCGCGCCTTAACGAAAATTTTTCGAAGGATGGGAGTATTTTTAAATCGAAATTTTACCTGGCAAGGGCCATCCTGATGCAAGAATCCAACTGGTTCTTGTGAGGCTCCACTTTGTCCTGGGAATGGTCAGCTGGTTAATCCCAAAACGTCGGTGCCGCCTCCGAGAGAGCACTTGGTGGTGAAAAACAAAATTTGTTTGGAACTAGCCAAAATGTGTGCGACAGCCGGTACGACAACGTTAACCGAACACAACGCTCGCTAGTCACAAACTGAAGGTTGACGGCAGCTGGGCCAGCGGTCGGCCGTAGGAGGGGAGTCACTGATGGACCCACCTCCGACTCCTCGGTGGGGAATCACCCTCTGCCTACTCATACCTTCGAGGGCACCCATCTCGACCATCTCAAGGTTGTTTCACTTCTCACATCCCAATCCACCCCCGCGTGCCGGCCTGATATGCCACAAATATTTCTTCTTCCTTCTTTTCTATCGCGATGACGCTCGAATAGCCCTCGGGACTACGCGGTTATGAATCACTTCCGACTGTCCGCCCGTATCAATTCGCCAATCGGTTCAAAAGCGTATTACTGATGTTCAAAACCGAAAAACGATTTTGTAAACGGTCGACAAAAAATTGTGAACAGTCTCGTTGCAGCGCTAAGGAGGAAAAATCAAGCGAACGTTTTCGAACGAATTTTTTTGGGCAGTGTACTTTCGCCCTTTTGGGCGATCTAAACGGAGTTTCTCCTATTCCCCCAAAAAAAAGAAAAATAATTAAATAATAAATTAATTGTACAAGATTACATTTAAATTTCATTGGCTTCAATTTTAATTTAAGAAGACCATCTACTTGTGATATTAACTATTCGCAATATTTGTGAACGTTTCCACCTTACAACAGGTTGGTAAATATAAGAGAAAACACCTTAGCAACAATCGTAATTTTAGTTATTTTTACTTTTCTTAATTTTCTAATTAAAAGTAGAATTATTCCCCTAACGGTACAGCTGAAGAGTGTTTGATTCCAAGAACTATGACACGGTTGTAATAGCTAAAAAAAAATACTAGAATTTTAACCTCATGGGGAATTTCTGAAGATTCCACAATTTCAGAGGATTTTACACCAAAGCTGCAATAACTTAAGAAACATTAAAGCTATCGACCCGCTATGGTCTCATACGATTCAGTGACGAAAAATCTTTAGAAATTGTACTGTTTAAAAATTGAATTTTATCCCCCCTCCAAACACCCCAAAAATACCCTTAAATTTGATGTAGCGATTTAAGTAAATAGAATTAAGCCATTGTAAGACCAAGATTAATTTTTGGTGAAAATGTCAATAATTAAGCTATTATATTTTACTCAGAAAAGTGTAGACGACTCACGGAGTTCTGCGGACGGACAGAAGTTATTTTACCGCATATTTGAACTCTACATGCGTTGAAACGTGAAACATCAAATCTTGAGAGGGGATAGTCAATTTGTTTCTGGGGCGATTACAATGGTTAATATTGATCAATAACCAGAAAGAGAAAAAACGGGTTCAACTATTTTTCAAATAAAGCTTGAATAGCTCTTATACTACAATAGTAATTTTACATGAAAAACTCAAATCATTTACGAGGCTAACAAAATCGATCTGGGCAGATATGACGATTTTTATTTTTAATTAAGACACGAATTCATATTGTCTTATCTCAATGACATCATCTAGGGCAGAAGTATTTATTTAGCTCAACAGCTTAACACAAATGAACAAACTCGCAGTGAAGCATGGGTGCAACGAGGCGATAAAATTTTTAATCTAACTAGATCGACTCTCAGCAGATCAAAATAGTGAATCATTCGATCCAGCTCGAAGAGTGAATCGTTCTAAGAAAATGCAACAATATTGTTAGTCGCCTTCTTCCTATGGAGATCTGTTCTGCTGACCCTCATGTTAAGCTATCGTTTGCACGTTGTTCTCGTTATGTAGGTTCAGGCTGCTGCAACCTTGAAACCTAATTCAACCTCGCGCTCGGTAGCTACTCAGTTTCAGAGAATTGCAGATTCGAAAAACTAATATCGCAACGACGAGAGGGAACGACGTCCAAAGTTAAGAATAGTAATAATTGACACTATATTCTTGAGTTTTCTCGTGACACTGATGTTCTCAGTTTCGGAGGCTAGATTCCCTCAGAATATTTTTTCCTCAGAATTTTTTACATTTTCTTTACCTATATTCAAATCCTAAAACTATTCAACTCCTCAGTTCTTCAATTCTTGAAACTAAAAGTATTACTGTAAATACGAGGGGAGTTCCAGAAGTATGTTCCGATATTTTCCGATCTTAGGGAGCTGAAAACGACGGAAATTATTCGTGTCCGATTTCATGGCAACTGATTTTGGTTTATTATTCAATAATGGAACATTGTAATAGCCCAAGAAAAAATGTCTGACCCCTGAAAATTTGATGTTTTACGTTTAAAGGCACGAAGAATCCGAATATCAAATAAAACAATTCCTTCCGACTTTCCCGAGGAAACATTGATCATCAAGGTCATGAAATTTTCACCAAAATCATTCTTGGTCTCAAAATTGGTTCATTCTTAAACCAAATCGTTTACATTAATTTTGAGAGTATTTTTGGGTGTTTTGAATGAGAAGAAAATTAGTTTTTCTCTTACGTCTTTCAGACAGAGGTGTTTTAGGTATCAATTTTTGGACGTTGGATCAAAAGAGATAGCTTTAATGGTTCTCAAGTTATCGCAGTTTTTGTTATGTTTAACATTTTCGAGATTCATAGAAAGAGAGCATTGTATTCGAGAATTTTCGGATCCATAAAAATCTATCTATACTCGTTGGAATGGTCGCACACTCCCTGCAGCAATACCATTCGGCAAATAATTCAACATTTATTAAATAAAAATAATTAAATAAAATATAAAATATATAAAATAGATATTAAAATAAATATATAATAAAATATTAAAAAAAAAAATTAAAATCACCAATGTGCAGAATAAAAGTGAAGTCATTAGGCGTCAGATCGAGACGCTGTTGAGGACTTTTGGTTAGAGGTACGACTTAATATAATGAATGCCTCGCGAAAAGGGACAATATTAATTATAAATTACTATTTACCCTACAAAAATATTAAGAAGGCGTTAGTACATACACAGGACAGCTGGGAAAATGTTGATCCCCGGTTTCGTAAATTGATGTTGAAACTACAAAAGCCCACGGTACGTACCCTGAGGAATGACCATAGTTGACCTTGAAGTACAATAGCCGTTTTCGAGGGGCTTGTCGGAAAGAGCGTGGGGTCGAAGACGCCCCCAACTTCAATAGAAAACCTGACACTTCTCAGGGTAAAGGAAGGCGAGGTCCGACCCACATCTAGTGCAACCGAAAATGAAAAAGTCCAAAGAGAGGGTTCTTAGGGAGGAAAACTGGTAACGGCCCGCAGGATCTGCCTCAGGCTGCCAGGTTTTCGTTGCTTGTCGCCTTTGTACCCTTCTTAGGGCCTTCAACTGAAAAACCGAGTTTTTTTCGGAAGCTACAACGTACTGAGGAACAGGATGGTCTAGCGGTTGCCATGTGTCAGGGTCTCAGATTCCCTCGAGGGCATCGCTTTGTGTTGCTAACTGAAATCCATCTTCAGAAAGGAACACGAATCGATTTCTTCTCACCTGTGCTTATTTCACATGCACTTTAACGATTTCGGAAACGACAACCCGTCGAATCGGAGAGCTTGAAGATGTGAATATTATTAGAATCGGAGTAGCTATAGGCGACTTGAGCCATAGGCGGCAGAAAAATAATTTTTAGGAGAAAAGATACGTGAATCCGTAACCTATGATGAGTTATAGGAAAATTACATCTTGGTTTTGCTTCACACCTACGGTACAAATATCCGTCTTATTTAACCAAATGACGGTTTTCTTAAAAAAACCGGACGAGTCGGGATTTCGAACAATCCGCTCTTCATCATGTGCGACATCTGGATCATTCCCAAAAGAAGAAAAAAACGGTATCCGGCCTCCAAGGGCGGCATTTGTTAAATACAATTCTTCTATTTTTGGATTGATTTCTTGCAATAAATAATCGCGCGGGGCATCGAAAAATTATGATTCCCGGTAAATTATCGCCCAATTTGTTAAATATGAGAAATTCGGTTTCAAGTGGGGAGAGAAAAAAATCTAATGAAACAAGCAAAGGCTTTTCAGCTCGCCAGATGGGAAAAACGGGAGACGATTTCTCACCCCTGACAAAACTTGGCGAGGAGGGATCACTGGGGGAGGATCGACCCCTTGAGTGAAAGCTATAGGAAACTCCTAAAGGAGAGCGGCCCGAACAATACTCCCCCATAGGATACCGCAGCATAGGACATGTCCTGCACCCTCGCCACTTCTCACGGCACGGGGGCTACTATTGCAGCCAAAGCATGTCTACCCGTAGCTCTTAGCAGTTCCACAAAACCATCTTGTGCTTTATATATGAACGGGAAAAGGATGCCAAGGGTGGATTAATGCGTAGGAGTTTCGAGGGTTCGAACAGAGAGGGGGTCTTTGCCCTCGGTCGACACGTGGTGCCTCAGCCAACATACTGAACAAAAAATATTGTATCATCCTTTTGTTTTCGGAGCGACCGCTTATAATCGCAAAGCAAATAAACGAAACTCCGCAAGCCAATCCAAATACATACGAGGGAATATGAGGATGGTCAACGCGTGAAAGCAGACATGAAAACGACCCGGATGAAAAGAGTTTACTAAACGAAGCGTGGCTGTATTTCTTAGACTAGTAGCGCACCAATTATTTTCTGTCCTCGGTATTTTCTGAAGGCTTGGATAGCTCCCCGAATAACTGACAGCCGCGTTGTATCTAGTTTCCTATGATGTTTTCCCACCGAAATAAAAAACGCTCGTTCAGTGGTTTATTATTCCTTTGCTTAAATAATGATCTAAGAAAACCATCCATTTGTGTTAGTAACTATCCCGATCATTTGCGTCGTTTCAACGTGTAACTCATTTTATGGCTAACACATAGGATCTTCTATTTTCTTCAAAACGAATTCTGAAAGAAATCGGGCAATAATTTAAGAAGACTCCCATTAAATTTTCCTTAATCCTATATTTTTTCTTTTCGCCAATTATTGGCCACTTTTGCTGGAAATTAATTAAATAAAAAACCTTTTTCATAATCACCCGTCATGTCTTCAATATCGAACTTCCCTCCTCATTCTCAGTATCCGTTTGCCAACACATTCTACTACATGGACACCTTTCCATTTCTTTTCACAATGAAGAAAGTACTTGGTTCACGAGCAAGAACTAGCGAAAAATGACCGAACAAACGCAACTAAAGCCAGCACAACTTCAACTACCGCGAAAGCTTCACACGGGCCCTTCACAGGTCAACGATTCATATAAAATGAAAAGATATGTTTGATCGTGATAGATCTAACGTAAACCATGAAAGCCAAGATTTCCTATCACTGATTTAAATCATCAAACAGATTACTAAATTTTTGGTCATAGGAATTCAACGAGATATGAAGTTTTGCCACCAATCAATTGGCAAGCAAAGTTTTCTGAACAGAGTCAGCATCGCCTCAAAAATCTAGCTGAGCAAACATTTCCTCCAAATGCGGCGATTAAAATCCCGTTTGTCGGCTCAAATCAAAATTGCAACCACGATAAAAACGGAAACGAAACTACAACCCGTCGAGAGTCGATGACTAATGAAAATCGTACTACGCAAGCCTCGTGATGCAACTTGAACCGCAGAACGAGGGACGCAGTGGACGAAATGTGAATCAGACCATAAGCGGCTCTTTCTCAAATTCCACCAGCGCCTCGAAAGTCGATTCTGAAACTAGGACTTCACTATCGGATATCAGCTGGCGAAAATTCAAGGTCATCCACCAGCAGGACAATTAACTTGGTTTTAGTCGATTTCAAAGACGAGGAGAATCATTTTCACTAAGGAAACTATCAAGAGAGGAATACAGTTTTCTTTTTCAATTAATTTGCTATCCCATCGGAAAAAATCGAATTCGCCAACTATTTTACACATATTTCACAAGCCACGCTTTTCATAACCGACAATTTTCAATCGATTCACTCCCAACCGCGTTGTCATAAATGGATCGCGCCTTTTGAAATTGATTTTCGCCCGGTTCGAATTTTCCGAATTTACGGAGCGTTGAACAGATTTTATAACTAACATCCGAAAGTGCAATGAGGGGATTTTCTTCAGTTTTCCCCTCGCAGAGGAAGACCTCCCTCGTGTAGCAATACGGAAAATGCGATGGGGGAATCTCTCCCTCAGAGGTCGTTCACCTCATCGGTTGAGTACTCGATCCTACCATCAACCATATCCGACCATGTTTATACCGCCCTACACGTTCGCCCTCCCTTCTTAATTTCATACATCGAGTTTTACCACTTTGTCGTAACACGTACTTCTCAGCTGACTCGATAACGTGACTCCAAACGGAAAACTGTGCAACGGTAGTTGTCAAAGTTTAAAAACGTGTTTTCCCGACGTTTTGCAAGTTTGGCCTTCCCGGTGAAACTCAAAATGAAAAAGAAAGATGATACCAGCAGTTGAACAAAAGAAGAAAATATTGGGAACGACTGGAAACAAGTGGAAAAATTGCCAGTTAATAAAAGGACGTTATGAAAAAGAGAAAACCTAGTAAATGGTTTCACCAAGATATCGTGAAACCAAAAATAAAACAAAAAATAAATAAATAGAACATACAACCAGAAGAAGAAATATGAAATAAAAAACAAAAGATTAAAAACGGAGAAAACCGAAAACAAAAACTACTAAAGAACAGAAATGATAAGATTAAAACACTAAAACGGAATGTAAAATATTAATGATAAAACTGGAAAAATGGACACAAAAACCGAGAAAAATAATTACTAAATTAGCAAGCAGCTAGCAAGCTAAAGCAAGCAGGAAAAAATAAAATCTCAAAAAACTACCGTAATAAAAAAATGGAAAAATTAAAAAAAGTAAGATTTGAAGGACGAACTACCTGTTGTGGACAATTATGACGGGAAGCAACTAAAAAACTTACCTGTTCAGCAAATGGAAACATTTATTTATTTATTTTTTTAATTTGGCTAAAACCCGAATATCCCGTTGAAAAAATGCTACAAAATTACACTAACTTTTAATTTACAACATACAGTAAACTCTAGATGTGAAGAATCTAATGAATATAGTGTTTACTTTTAAAAGCAACTAAAACCTCCTTTACGAAAAGAAACCTCAGATTACTATAAATTCCCACACTAAAACAAGTAAATAAAAAAAGACGTCAATGTGAAGGAAAAACTGTATTATAAAAATAATAGACCAACTACATAATTTCAATAAAAAAGAAACACCGAGTACGAAAAGCTATAAAAGACACGGAAAATATGGTAGTACTACCTAAATAATAAATTTCCATATAATTCTTCTTAAGAGTGATAAAAAATGAAGAAAAATAATAAATTTCCATATAATTCTTCTTAAGAGTGATAAAAAATGAAAAAAATCAGAAATTACGGCCAATTGTCATTCCAAACCAAAATACGTTCAACCCTCGAAAGACCACCTCGCGAATCTTGACCGACCCCTTCGGTTTTCTTAGCAAGGGTGAGATTTCCTTCGGAACCGCGAGTTACTTCCTGGTTGCTCCTTTCTCTAGATACAGAGCTAAGGGAAAAGCAATTGAAAGTTAACTGTTGGCGAGAAAGAGAAACCATATCCGAGACGGTCGAGCGGGACTAGCAGCTCTGCAGATCCCAAAGGCCCCAGAGGGCGCACGATGAAGTGAAAGCAACCCCTTCGCTTACATTTGCACAGCAACAGGAAGTTTCGGTTTCTGAAAGTTTTTCATCCCCCGTCGGCCGAGGGAGAGCGAACTAGTAAAGTTACGAGAGAAATCGTTCCGATATATCTCGATCCTTTCGACACGATCCGAACTAAAACGAGAACTACAACTCGGAATATTGTCTTTTCCACAGTAAAATAATGCGATGGAGGACGAAAAAGGGAATTTAACCTATTCAAAACCCCCTTCATTAAGCACCTAATTTGCTATAGGCGGAAAAATGACATAATCGACACGAGTAATCGAAAATTTCTCACGCAGTAAACCAAGAGTTAACGTGCGAGAGAGGGCAATTAAACTGACGAAAAATACGCACGATTGAAAAGAGGACAAAGAAGGCTAACATTTTTTTGTCCTCTTACGTCAGTAATAAATGCATAGATAATAGATCAGTTACTAATCAATCACCGAATAGTAAATAATAGTGACCTTCCAACAAAAATTAAGGGCTCTCTTAAGTCAAATCAATAGTTGGGAATTATTTTCATTACAATATCAGGGTCAGTCAAGAAGCAGAAAAGTCATAAGCCAGAGACGGTCAGTCAAAGCTCGGAGACGGTCAAGAGTTAAATCAAGAATCAAGTCAAGGCATTTTGATTAGTCACGAGGAAAAAGTTCAGAGTCAATAATTCGGGAAAAAGATTTCGTAATATTAGCAAGAAAATAACTGGGCTCTTTTTTCTGACAATGACTCGGTACTTACAATTATGACAGCCAAACGTTCAAATTCTCAATTTATTATCTGCTTTCGTATTTTGATATCGAGATCAATTAACGTTAGATTCGAGTTGCATGACTCACGCCTGATACCTCCATATCGAACTAGGTTGTATTGACTAACAAAAAGCCGAGAGGAACTCAGCGTCTGAAGATTACTGAACGCAATAACAGTTGAGTAGGACCACGATTGACGGTTGACCTAGTCACAAGCAGGGCTAATCTTTTTTCCTATTTCAATTGAATAAACACCAGTTCCCACTTTCATCTCACGATCGTACTAATATACAAACTGCCCGAACAATAGGACAGTTCACCGTAGAAATAAGATGGCCAAACGAATCAAAGGAATGTGTTATGAAGCTATATAAATACTGGAACAAGGAATTTACACGGAGCTCGTCAAAAAACCGTTAAATTACAGTACTATAAGAAATCTTATTAACCGATTTCAAAAGGAGAAGGTTTTTCTAGTTGACTGGCTTTTTTTTCTTTTCTTTTTTTAAGGAGCACTATTCAGGTAAATCCCATTATTTTTAAATCGAATTCATCCATAATTACGGCCCCACATACAACGTTTAACTCCGCGCGCCGATAACTTCTAAAAAAATTGCTCACTTTTATTGTTTCCTGTCAATTTCTTTATGATTTATCTGCCTATGAGGGCCTAGCTCAACGTTCTGTTTGGATTTCAGATATGGCGTGTAGAGAAGAAAATGTAACTAAATCGTGATACGAATTTTCAAATTTTGAGGTTTTCGAGCACCATTTTCTGAAAGGAAACACTAGAGAAAATATAAGCAATCTGCTAGTACTCAACAAGAGCTTACCTAAAGTGGTAAAAAATTAGTTTAATGTATCATAATGAGGAAGCAATTCAGGTTTTTACGGACTTGTGTTCGGAGCCTCATAACTTCTGAACGAAAACTGCATTTTGATCATTTGTGGTCTTAAACTGCTGGGATTTGGGTCTAGTTAGCACACTCAAAGTTCTGTATTGATTGACCCAAAAATAAATCACTTTTAGGCAGTATTTTTAGCCCTCCTGCCGTGCGTTGGTTTTGTTAGGGGTGTGGTCCTTTTACCAACCCTATACAGTTTCACCCTGTGGAATTTTAACGTGATGTAGAGTATGTACAGTTGTAACTATAATTAGGTAGGTAGGTGGTGGCTGTTTTTTTTTTTTTTTTTTTTTTTTTTTTGTATTATAAAGTACGTCGTGGGTTTGTAACTTTCTCAAGTTTTTAGCCGAGATAACACGTCTAACTCTCAAGTTTTCCAAGATTTGTAACTTTCACCGTGGATAACTACAGAGAATTGTCGTCAATTCAGTATGTTTGTCAGTCGATGTTGAATACACGAAAAGTTAGGTAATTTAATCGAGCACATTTTCACCATGCAATGTCCATTTCTCAACCGTCAGTGTGGAATCAACAATAATGGTAGAATATACACGAAAACATCCCATTTTTCAACTTACAATAGTCTTTTCATCCATGTAGGGCGAAAGAAAAGAAGAATGAAGCATATATTATTGATATACACATCACTAACTGTCATTAGGCCAAATTTGAACGAAATCGAAACAAAAACTTTCCACAAAAAATTCAAGGGGTACCTCAGCGATTTTTGGCAATGATCAGTTAACGATTTTTCACTCGTCTGTCAATTCAGATAAAAATCTGACATTTTCAGCAAAGTTTTACCTCACCCAGATGTATTTTTTATTTATTTTTTTTCAATCTTCGGAAATAATCGTCGACGGGGAATCGAATCCTCCAACGCTCAGCATACCTACTAGATCGTCGGGAGGATATAATAATAATAAAATTTAAAAAACAGTTCCTTTCGAATAGAAAATCGCCATTTGGCCGAGATACGACGAGGATACGCAATCAACTATCAAAACGCTATTCGGCTTGCGATGAAACGAACGTTTGCAATATTTCGAGAAGCCGTAAATGAAAGCAATGAAATTTCTACGCGCATGCGTTGTCTATATTGTAAATCGTGGACGAGTGAAACCGAACCCCTTCGGTAGGTCGTGATCGTGGGTATAAAAGAGAAGGAAGAGATCTTTCTTTTGATGGCGCTCGAGAAAGCGAGGTTACCTACGAGTACTACCTCTCACATCTAACCCCAACCTCGCCAGAATCTACTGAATACAAAGCGTCACCGCCCACGAATGTGAAACGCGAGGCGCGTATCTAATGAAATCCGCCGTTTAAATAGTATACCCTCGATTCCGAAGAAAAACACTCAACTGAAATTATTATCGCAAGGAATCTGGAAAAATGATATTTCAAAAAGAAACGCCAACCTGCTGATTGAATTTTACTACGGCTATTCGAAAACTGTAGTAAATAGCAGGCCGAACTATTGGATAGAATCTTAACAATGTGAGGTCTAAGAAATGCTCCGCTATTTCACGGAGGAGAAGTTTCCCATTTAAATACATGGCTACTGAACTATAAAAACGTATCTAATATTTAATAGTACTGGGTTTAATATTTAATATATCTAAGGTACGTTTCTAATATTATACCATACACTCATGAGCAATAATCCTCATAAAAGATAAATTACGCTATAATGTGGGAGAATAACGCGGAAGTATAGTATGTGACCCTAACGATGATAATCAAGCGTTATCTCCTTGATATAAGGAACACCTCAAGTCCTCGACAATTGAAAAAAGATTTATTCTTACGGCCTAAAAAACCAAAATACAAGATAATTTGAAGGCTTAGGCATTTGAACAACGAAACTCGAAAACATCCAGTGCGTTAACACTTAATGAAAATATCATCGAATTCGATTGGGTTTTCACGAAGACGTTCAGATACTGTATTCCTGAGAACAGCATATTTTTTCCACCTTCATTCCAGATTCGACTTTTTATACGGTCCCTGTACTCTCGTTAATCAGCTTTTTAACGTGGAACTCAAAAATTATTACTAATTACAATAGAGGTTCGCAAAATTCATAATACAAGAAGCAAATTAGGCCATTTACAAATTGTTTTTAATTTTTTTTTGCCCTCAATTTTCTAAAGGTTGCAAAAATAACTTGTATTTATCTCGAAATACTGGATAAAATCGGGTTCTTCAATATTTAAAACGTTTATTGCTTCTAAGTGACGCGCTAGATGAAACGCAATTCATTTTACGACTGTCATCACGTGATTCAACGACTTTCTAACCACAGGGTTCCACATATGTATCGTTAGATAAGTGATTCCACATGATTTACAGATGCCATAAACGTTCCGTAAATTTTTTTAAACCTTTTTACGACGATTTTTATACTTCCTAATCCGATTTGCCATGTTTGAAACTGCCCTTCTATATTAGATACTAGAAGGTGGAAAAATATCCATATTAAATATCTATATTATCTATCTATCTAAATATCTGTATTAAAAACGCTCAGGTAGAAAAATATCGTAATAAAGTCATTGCGGGCTGACGAACTTAACTTTGATGAACTTCACGACAATATTGTAATTTTTAACCGACATCAAAAAGAAGAGGTTACTATGGTTGACTTGCGGGTTTCTTTTTTTTTTTAATGACCTGAGTAATCGAATATTTAACATTGCTAATTGCTATTTATATTCGTTCTAGTTTCACACCTCAGAGGAACATTAAACGTATTAAAATGTATTGACAAATCGTGAGGATACTCGCCCTTAAACTCCAAGGTTGAGATTTAAATTAAAGCGAGGGTTAATTTTGAAAATACTGAGGGAACCCGTAGACGTTAGTTGAAGAACTGTTCTGAACTATTTATGAACATTAATCATTCAATAGTTATGATAAGATTTATAAGTGGACCTCCACAAGAGTAATTGTAAAAATTAGTTAGATGGAATTATTCACGTGAGGTTGGCCATCAACTTCATGGTGCTGTTCATGTTCTTTATGAGTCATCGCTTATTTTCTAGCCTTGCCTTTTAGCGTTATTGCGTTTTACTGCTGTCTTGAAAGTTTTCCCTAGTCGCACTTGCGTTTTATTGCTCTCTAATGTTCAAATGGAAGAAAAGTTGATTATAAACCGTTAAATTCCTGCTAATCCTGCTGAGTTATTATTCCGCCGTCAAAACAGCTCAAGAGTTTCGATCGTCTGACGAGGTAAAGAGGGCAAGCATAGAATTTCCAATTTAACAGAATGCATAAGAAACGAAAATTGGAGCTGAATTTCTCCATTTTCGACCCAACGATCCGCATTTGCACTGAGCTAGCTTCAGAACCTATTATCACCGAGACAACTAGCTGGCGGAGAAATGCTCATAATTAGAGACGAAGTTTTGCGGAAAAAAATTGAATCCCGACTGCTCTTCAGCTTGGAAAAAGCAACCACCGAGGCGGCAAACCTGAGTTTCTCCTACGCCAAGCGTACTTTTATTTGGGGACGGAAAAGGCCAACTTTCACACGTTGGATTGCGATCGTTGACGATGAATGTTTTATTGGAGAAATTCGGCCGGCAATAACGGCCGAAATTGACGCCAAAAAGAAATTTCTGGAGAGAAAAAACCAATATAATACTAAGGTAAAATTTGAATGACGAAAAAATGCCGAAAACGGAGGATAATTTTTTTATCTATTTCAAGAACTAGAGCTAACTAATTTTAAAAGAAAACTATCAGTGCAGTGAAATACAAAACAGAAGACACTTACGTTGGCTCGATCACGCTTCAGCTTCTGGGCTGCAACAGAAAGAAAAAAATACAAATACACGTCAAATAAATTTTTTTTTAAATTAGCATCAGCAATGCCACTGACTTCACAGGGTTTGAACCAAAATTCACCGCTTGACCAAACTAACTAGAAGGTAAAACTCAGTTAACTGTTTCATTTTTATAATGCCGAATTTAAACATTCTAATTTCAGCTGATTTGTCTGTTATTCCCCACAGAAAAACACCTGTTGTGCCCGATTCTGACATCACTGCCCTCTTTACCACTTTAAGTTGATAAAAACATGATGTGAACTCGCATTTCTTAAAATGATAAAACAGTTAAGAATTCTATATCCTCGCCATGGCTACCAATAATAAATGGAATGGCTTCCCATAAGTTTCAAGGGTCTACTTAGTCTACAGACTAAGAGTAATCAGTACGGGAAAGACCGGTGAATTGTAGTTCACCTAGCCAAAATGAGGGTAGCGTTTCTGTATTCGTTTATGGTAAGGTGGTAGGTATTGGACCGTCGAAATCTTTATTAATTAGAAAGATGTTGAGGTAAAAAATACCACGATAAGAATATGGAATTAATAGATAATAAAATTATTAAATAATATAAATTTTTTAGATTTTTATCTATTATTTTCTATATTATATTTATATTTTATATATATTTATTTTTAGATTTAGATTCAAAATTTGAAAAAAAAGATAATAAAATTATTAGATAGTAATTTTTTTTTTAAGAGATAATAAATATTTTATAAGGACAACCGATCCATTTTCGGAAAAACTAAGTAACGCCGCTATCTCAGCTCGATGATACTCGATCGAAAGGATTTCAAATCGGCGATAGGCCCTTTCAACTTTCCGTTTTCACCCGATAACGCGTTGATCTGCATCTGAGGTCCGTTTCATGCAGGACAATCTCTCACGACCCGATGGCGACATCGGGCGGGAGAGTTGACCTGATAGGAGCGACCAGGACGCCCTCTCAAGTCTCAGCTCTCGAGACGAGACTTCAACTCAAAGGAGAATTCTCCTTTACGTAACGCGCTTTCATGTTGAAAAACGTTACCTCATTGTTCGCGCCGCGAACCTACTTTTCTTCACGGGTCGAGCTCTGAGGCCTCCTCCTTTCGAAAAATTTCTCATTCCGGTCGGATAATTGAACAGCCAATGACTGAGAGGTGGAAGTCTTGAAGTCTTGTTATAGAAACTCCCAAGGATCGGCCGACGACGAGCAGAGCAACCGTTTCGGCAATGAGGACTTTCTCATTTTTGTTTGTTGTGGAAAGCGCCGAGTGAAAACGGCCCAGCTACTACAGTAGCTGTTTGACGTTTGGAACGAGAAACTCGACTTTATTTTAGAAATTGTTCTGAAACTTTCAACGGCTAATCCGCCGAGTTGCGCTAAACAAAAGGCAACATTTTGACCCAGTTTTGAAGTCGAAAGGAAAATTAGAACGAGGACAGCAACTGCTGTATTGTGCACAAGAGCACGAAACGACGACCGAGATGAATTAAATAATAATAAAATGCTCGCGCTTCAATTTTTATCGAATCGGATTTTTGCAAGGAAACACCGATTGATTTTATAAAATTATTCACCATTGGAGTTGAACCGAATTGGAGAAAATTTACACCATACATTGAGAGCGATTCAACAACTTCTTTCTTCACCTGTCACCCTATTAATTGTCATTAACCCAATGATTTCGTAGTTACTTTCAATTTCATCTATTTCTTTTTCGAAAATTTGGAAACAGAAAGACAATCTCTGGACAACATCGAATCGTTAGAATGAACTGGATCCATATTGAATACGCTTGGTACTGAAGGCACTCAATGTAATAAAACGCAGCAGGTGATTAAATGCTGAGTCGGTTGAACAAAATACAGCTTCGCTTTGATGTTCCTTTCGTACAAACTATGACGAAAGCAATCTCGCCGTTTACAACAGAAATTCCCACGGGCTGACATTACCGAAACCACAACCTTCCACTTCTTTGTTCTCCCGGCGACCACAAACGCAGTTTTAGATTATCTTCCTCACGCCACGTGAAACTGAATAACTGAAATCATGAAGGGACCGACTGAAAATGCGCGGCCCAGATTTCCCCGGAGAAAAAGTCAAAAGCAACGATCCAAAAGATGGTGAAGTAGGCTCAGCCCGCTCCTAAATGGCATTCGAGTTTAAAAGTCAAGCCGTAATGTCACATATTTGTTAATATAGAATATAAGTTGCGGCGCTAACAGAACGATAAGGGAAGGGGATGAAAAAAACGAGCAGCAGTTCACGTCCACTCATTCTTTGGTATTTCCAATTTTTCGCCGTAGAGTTGTACGAAAGTATCTTGAGCTATTATTTTCCATAAGGAGTTGCCAGAAGAGCTATAGGAATATGTTGAATTTACTTACTTAATTGCCTCTATTAAAAAAAAAATCCTATACTTATATTCAAATTGAGAATTTTAAATTAATTTAATTTTTAATTAAAAATTAAATGTTTAACAATTCGATTAAATTAAATAAAGGATACATTTTTAACAACTCAATTAAATAAAATAAAGAATAAATTTCAAACAATTCAATTAAATAAAATAAAAAATAAATGTTCAAGTATGCAATTAAATAAAATATAAAATAAATTAATAAAATAAAATTTACTAAATTAAATTTAAACATTTAATTACCAATCTATATTTGGATTGTACGAAATTAATTCAATTAATTATCCATCAGATTACACTGCACTCGCAAACTATTTAATGCCCCTAAATCTTTAAAAATACAAATCTATTAAAAAAGCGCAGAAACTATAATCGGCAGAACGGAGTTATTTTATTCAATAATTTGCCCAATCATTTTCGAAGGTAAAAATTTCAATTGGGAGAGAATGGCATGAAGCAGCACTGTATCATGTACTAAACTACGCAAAAATAGTTATTATAAACTATGTATAAACTATGTACATACTAAAGACTAATTTCAGCTTTTACCTGTTAACCAACTAAACTAACTACTTAACTAATTACTAAAACTACTAAATCACTTAGCTTAACTAATTTATCTACAGCTAGAAGAGCTGCATTATTTTATTTAATTAGGCAGGAGACGTTTGTGATTAGCAATGATGTTAGTTATTCTTACAGGGAGCAGTAGCATTTCAAATTTATTATTATTCTAATGCTGCGTCGAATTATTCATATATTTTTTATAAATAAAATTTAAAAACAATTATTTTTGATTTTTCGGTTTCAGAAAGAATGGTAACATGACCGATAATAATCTTGAATTAGCTATACATCACCGCAGCAATAAAATAATGCAAACTGCCTCTCTAAAAATGAAGACAATGCGAGCGTGTAACGTATTAAGAAAGTGTCGCTCTCTCGCTCGTGTTCAGCAGTTATGCAATGCTCTCGGTTTCTCTGGCCTGGTAAGCGCGGGATCTGTCGGTGAAACTCGCGCCTCCTCCGTCGTCTTTGTCGAAGGGAAGTTCCATTCGAAAGGGCTTCTCTTCAACTCCTACTCCAACAACGATTTCGAATCGAAAATGTTGTCCGATTTATCATCGGGCAACCTTGCAAACTCAGTTTCTCCATCGCCGAATGGAAATTTATTGCTTCGAACGATAGCCTAACGCATTAAATTCAGAAGAAAGCACGAAAATTGAATACGCCAATAACGAAAATTGGTCAAGATTTCGAAGAGTTGATTAGGATAATTTATCATCGCTGACTTCAAACCGATTCCACAGGCTGCTCAATGAATAAAAAAAAGCTCAACAAAATTTAAAATATTTGCACTAAAAAAATCAATGGGTAAGCATACGAATAACTGATTTTCATATTCCGCCGTGACATCTATTTTCGACATTTAGAAAAGCTGTCAAAAAGAAGGAATGTTTGGGCAGAAGGCGAGTCCCTGAGCCAGGGAGGACTATTTTGTGCTCACTGTTCCTATTGATCCGAGTTCCCACTCGCTGCCTATCTCTACCCAGCCACTTCCTCTGCCCTCTTTTCGTATTCCTTTTCACCCTCTTTGTATCAAGCCCTGCGCCCTTTTTCTGTAAGCAGAAGGTCCCTCAGAATTTTCACTCTTTCACCTGGTCCGGCGTTTTTACAATTCGCCCAAAGGCCAAAGTTATATTCGATCGGTTGAAAAATGCAGTGAAAAGGATAACTCATCCTGAATCATAATTCAGGATGCAAACGCAAAACATGCATAAAATATTGGGGTCAGAACAGAATCAAATGTTGATAGGTGAAGCCCATTTTAAATAGCACCGACTTTCTTTCCGAAAAGACTCAATAACATTCTCTTAATATAGCATGACATCTCAGCTAAGCCATTCAGTCTATTCCTTTTTTATTAATTTACAAGATATAATTTCAGGTTGGAGTCAACGTAATGAACTAATGTGAAATTAATTCCAATTAACTAATTTTCTTTCTTTTCCGACAGACCATAGATCTCGATAAAAAAACTACTTTTACCGCAAAATTACTTTATGGGTGGAAATGCATTCGATTTTGTCTTTTCAAAAATGTACGTGGTCTCTTTTGTGGAAAAAGCATAGTACAAAGGTAAATTTGAAAAAATGTGTTCAATAATTCTGAACAATAAATACTTCCGAAAAAACCTTCAGACGGAAACTTCTGATTCGTAAGCAACGATCATAAAAACGGAGAAAATAAACAAAAAAAAATCAAAACTTATAGAAATAACTACAATAATGTGCTAGAAAGCGAGGTAAAAAGTCAAGAGAAATAATTTCGATTAGCAGAAGGCAGCCATTTCACGGTATGAGTTGAACTCGACGACTTTCTTCCCTCGGTCTCATGAACATCGGGGAACCTCCGCCCACTAGTTCATCCCGACCGGGAACGGGAGGAATGAAAACGGGCGGGAGCAACAGCACCTTTTCGAAACCAAGTGCAGCAATAAGATCCGAGTCCGCATCTTAGAGAGGGAAGAGCACTCTGTAAACCAGTAGACTTCAGATACCTTTCGAAACGATTTCTACGCTCTCGAATCTACCGATTTTACTCATAAACCTTCACTCGATTACTACAAAATACAACCGAGTGTTTCAACTTGGCGAACTTTCTCTAAAAAAAAGTTCCCTATCGAGAAATCAATGAAAGCGAATCCGAAAGCAGAAACTTTGAACCGAAAGTCCCAATTAGCGGTAGATTTAGGTGCTTCAAGTTCGTATCAGATTTTTTCAACAGGAGAGAAAATAATAGGAAAAAGGAGAAATAGGTAAAAAAAAAACATAATACAATGGTTCAATATCTACATTACTTAACCTGCATCAAATAATTAAAAAAAAAAAAATTTAACGTCTTCACAAATACGCGAAGTTAGTGAATTATATTATAAAAAAAAAAAAACTCAATAATTACGCGCCAAAATCAAACATAACTCGAGACCTGCTGCGAATATAGACTTTGTTTGGCTTTATATTCCGTACTGTGTGTTAAGGAAATTGAACCAGACTTCAACAGTCGCCATAACAAAATTCAAAGGCACATAGCGTTCAAATATATGGGCCATTGTATATTGATTATTACAAATATTAAATGAATTCAAACCTATCTTGGAAGCGCAATGTGCTATCGGGAATCCATTAAAGTAAGTAAAATATTGATAGTATGTAAAGTATTGATTATGAAACATTGATTGCAGTAAAATTATTAAAAAGTGATTCGATCAAATAATATTGATAAAAGGGAAGCAAGTAAAATATTGATTATCAAAGATATCAATAATGAACTCAAAGCTATCTTGGAAGTACATTGTACTATCGTAAATCAAATATCGTCTGTTTTTGCACATTAACCACGTGAAACTGTTGAAAAACTTGAATTTGATCGATTACTGACGAAACTAGGTCGTGACTAGTCTTTTTGCACTACAGGTAGAGAGACAGTACGCTTTAATTGTGTTTCTCAGCATGGAACTATATATTAAAAATAAAAAATATAAAATAAATATTATAAAAAAACTACAATATAATAAAATCTATAATAACACTATAATAAAAACAATAAAACAATATAATTTGAAAAAATAAATAAAACAAATTAAAAATGTTCAACTCTTATTTCTCGGAATTCAACTCATGAAGACTATTGGAATGGTGGAGTTTTTCTCATGCCACTGAAAATTGAAGCCAACACGATGGGAAATATTATGCCCTGGTCAATGTTCACTCCACGGTCAGCGAGTAGGTAACAGCCCTCAGGCCTCCTGCATAGGGACAGACTACGAGGTTGCCATCGAGGACGGAGGAAGTCACCAGACGTTAGAAGAGCGGGAAACAGAAGTATAGTTACAAGATTGAATAGGGTGATAGTACGAGAGCGAGAGAGAGGGAATTTCGAGCTGTGAAGTTTGGAGGTTGTAGAGGTGGGAGACGTATGAGGACACGGGCAACATCTGGTTGAACCTTCACCGGAGGCTAGTGAGGTCCAGGGAACCAGGGCCCACAGAATGAACACTCGTATTCGGTTTCTAGGGCGTTCGAACGATATCTGGCCCGGAAGTGGAGTCGGTCGGTTGCGATGGAGTTCGGACGAGGCCGCTGGCCTGAACGATGGAGGGAAGGGAGAGCAAAGGAGAGGAAGCGAGACTGACGGATATCGAGGAGAAGAGAGGGAAGGGAAATAGGAGCGACGACTAAGTAGATAACTAGGGGTCGAGAAGTTGATGAATTTCCCACTTTGGAAAACAATGGTTTCGGCATCAACATTAGATTTTGACAGGATAGTAACAAATAATTGGACTATCGATGGAATTTGCGGTTAAAATTCGCACCTCTGAGGTGCAAAGCGCCATTTGGATAAAACATGTAATCTATTTGATTCCTATCGCTAGTTTTGTAGGGAGACAAAAACGGTGAATTATTTTCGCACCTAGCCAAGGTGGATCCTCGAACCGCATTATATGGACTAATTAAATAGCGATAAATTGGCCGATAAATGAAATATCAACTATTGCCGAAGTCAGAAGATAATAAAATCTCCCACACTTTCCCCAACTATACCTGATAATTATCCGATCGTGTTGGACAACGGATACAAGAGGGCTGCAGTTTAATGAAAATGAAATAAATAAATGCAGTTTGATACATTTGAAAATATTTTCAGCACAAATGTGAAAATATAATTGAAAAAAATTGCGAGGAAGAGTGTCATAATCAGCTCCGTCATCCTGCCAAGTACAAACAAAATTAATGATTTATTCACAAAAACGCTAAGAATTCACCCTTCTGATATTGAACAGGAATCAGTTGAGGATTTTTCCTTTCCTCTGGAGGCAAACACAAAATAATATTCGTCAGGGTAATTTTCAATGGTCTTTCTACTGTCGAATTATTTGGGTCAAATACGTAAAAACGTAAATGGCTGGGAAAAGTATGGATGTTAAATTAATGTAAAAAAAGCGAAGGGTTTTTTTTTAAAGTTAGAAACCAAAAGAAACTGATTTCTGACAAGAATAACCTCCAAAGCCGTGGGATACTCGCACTTAGTAGGTCTCTTTCCTTTCGTCTGGCATACTTAAATTTCCGGCCGTTCGAGCTCTCGTCAGGTAACTCATGCCATCGGATATGTTTCTTTTGTGCCGCTCTCCTTGCGCCGGGTTAAATCGTTCACGCATTACATCCTGCCGTTCTCACTGGTCACCCTCTCTAGCAACCGTCAGTTGGTCGTTAGTCGTCCCGTCCTCCGACCGAAGGTCCTCCCTTTCGAACTAAAGCCAACAAAGCACTGCGAGCCTTGAGCACGACGGCCATTAGTAAAATCAAGTTTTCATAGCTAGTACAGTCCTGAGTTCGGACGTACTGGAAAACGTTGCAAATTATTGTACAGAGCTTTATTATTTCTTTGCTTCAATAATTATGTAAGAGGACCATCCACTTCTTGAACTTCTCTGAACATTTGTGAATATTCCCTCCAAACAACAGATAACTATAATAGGAAACTCCGGATCAACTATTGTAATTTTAATCATTTTCAGCGTTCAAAAATCTATAGAAATTGATACCGAACACACCTTTGTAAAAAAAAATCTAATACAAAAATTCCCTTAAAATTGAGGTGGCGATTTGGCTAAAGAATTGGGCCGTAGCCAGATCAAAGTTGATTTCCAGCGAAAATTTCAAAAATGTAGCTCTTATAGTTTTGTGTTGACGGCGGACGGACAGATTTTTTTTTATTCGATATTCGTTTTCTACACCTTGAAACGCAAAACAACAAATTTTGGGGAGAGTTCGACATTTTTCTCGTGAGCGCTTACAATAGTTTATTACTGAATAATAAACCAAAAATCAATTAGGTGAAAACAAAAATTACTTCCAATATTATTTTGACAGCTTAGGAAATAATTTTATTTCCCTACACACTAATTGCTCTACATAATTGCCGTTCACTTCGATTCATTCCGAACAGCGATCAAGCTTCAATTTAGACCCACAGCATAACTCACTCGTTAACGAAGCTATAAAAATCGTTCTATACTTGATAGAATGCTCAGAAAACAATCTCTTAAGCTGTATCGTTAGGCAAATAATTTAACTCTTATAATGATGATTAGGAAAAATAAAAATAATTAAATTCACAATTATTACGAGTGAATTTTTTTCTATAATCAAAATTGAAGTTGAGGAATAATAAACCGCTGTACAATTATTTCAGCGTTTTGACTTTAAATGAACTCCTGAAGTAGGGAAAACGGGGTTGAGTATGTTCGTGCATTACGTCGATATAATCATATCATTTGCGCGGTTCGGAATTAAATTTCGTCGGTGAAGAGCCGAAATACCGAATAGTTATTAAGAGCGAGGCCTTAGCCATTCGGCAAACTCAAGAATAGTATTCGAATATTATTGGACGCTTAGGCGAAACTGGGTCAGCCGGAGGGTCGTCCCAGTGGAGAAGGGCCGCGAAAAAACTGTCGAGAGGCCGACACACGGGCGAGGGCTTGGGGTGGCATAGCACTTTTTCGCCTCTGAATCTGGGTCGGGGGCGGCATCAACAAGTATCCGCCAAGGCTGGGGTCGTCCTTTTCCTATGGAGGGCGGTTCGTCCGCCTTCGAAGGCCGGAGCCCTTTTCATGTCACTCAATCAACCCTCTCTTTCGCTCTAGCGTATTTAACATCTACTTTCCCTCTCGCGTCGCCAGCCATTTATAGTACATTGTCAACCCGTTTTTCGAAGGCCGAGAAACCGAAGCACAATGAGGTCAAATTACTTCAACATCGCTCACCTCGATATTTTCCGCCAGTTATTTAAATGAAGCAATAAGAAGAAAAATAAATGGAGAGATGAAAAATAAAAATAAACAATATAAACGCTGCAAATGATTGTACAGTGGTTTATTAAGCCTTCACTTCAAAAATGATTTAAATACTATCCATTTGTGATAGTAACTATTCCGAAAATTTATTGTGAGAACGTTCCCACCGAAAAACGGATTGGTAACTATTGTAATTTCAATCATTTTTATTTTTCCTAACTTCAAAATTAAAACCCCCTCAAAACCCCCCAAAATACTCTCAAAATTGAGGTAGCGATTTGGTCGAAGAATTGAACCACGGTCAGGCACTGATTTTTGGTGAAAATGTCAAGAATTAAGCTATTGTAGTCTACTCAGAAAAGGGTTGGCGAACCACGGCGTACTTTTTCTATCGCATATTCGTATTCTACATGCCTTGAAACGAGTTGGATTTTTTTTAACTAGGGCAACTACAATGGTTTATTATTGAATAATACACCAAAATAATAATCGCTGCGATGGGTTTACGATGGTTTATTATTCCTTTGATTCAATTAAGATTTAAGGAGACCATCCATTAGTGATAGTAACTATTCTAAATAATATGTTGAACGTTTCCACCTAACAGATAGTTAACTATAAGAAAAACACCTCATCAACCAGGGCAATTTCAATATTTTTTTTATTCATCTTAATCATCAAATTAAACGCCTAACGCCTCATAGTTACTATTATGCTAAACGTGAGGCGTGATCTCTTGGAAGCGCTGCAATCGCACAATTGTATACCGGGTGCTGGGAGAGTCAGGTCGCCCTCGTTTGTCCAAAATCACAAACCCTGACCCGCTTAGCTTAACCCTCGATAGGATGTAGGTTTATCTCACTGAACCCGCTAAGTCGTCACCACTTCCCTTCCCCGAAACTCGATCCAGACATTTGATATCCGTCATTTTCGAAACAGAAGATAGATAAAACCAACCTAGTTGAAATAGTAGTCTAGTTGAATATGAATTTTGGGCTAACTAGAATTTTCATCGATTTATTTTATTTTATTTTTTTTTCTTGATTGGCAATTCATTTAAACCATTGCATTTCATCAGATTTCCAACACTGTAATAATATTTTACCGATCCATTTTTTTTTTTTTTTTTTTTTTTTTTTTTTTTTTTTTTTTTTTTGCTGCAAGAAACATTTACTTAGACGTCAGATATATCGAGGAACACATCGACTAAATATCAAGTATTTTCGTTAGGGCTTAAAATAAGAGCAGTTGTACTAAAGGTGCTCTTGACAGCTGGATTGAATAAAATAGGTCAGCCACGAAGCTGTAAAAACTGGAACAACTAAAGAACTTTGGATTCGACCCTAGATAAAACCGTCACTGTCCAATCCTGAGCAATGGAACGACAAGGTTGGCAATGACATGTTTGCTCGACGTTTGAGCTAAAACACGTGTTGTCTCTCTCTCTCATATGTCACTAATTAGTTTCACCGTGAGTCTCAGGGCTCAGCAAAGGCCACAATTGACTTCCGCGACTATCTCACGAACCCAATGCAAACACGTTTACCTAAATAGCCTAAGTACTCAACAGTCAATGAAGCAACTATTTTTTAGACCGCATCGAAATCTAACGTCGAAAAAAACTTTTAGCTATAAATTAAAACGATAGTTTCTTAACTAATAGTTTTTTATACTATAGTCAAGGCAAAATTAAATGCGTTTAGAAGCATACATTGTGAACTGCAAAATTACCAGGGTTTTTCCAACGAGAAATACGATCTTCGTGGATTTCAGGGCAAATACGATTTATATCTAATAAACCATTGTAATCGCCCCAGAAAATTTTTTTTCATACCTCAAACCTCAAAATTTGATGTTTTACGTTTCAAGGCATGTAGAATCCGAATATCCAATAAAACAAAATTCTGTACGTCCGTCAACACATTTTTGGAGGGCGTTGAGGGGGCGAAAAAGGTGTATTTGGTATCAATTTCTATAGATTTTCGGACGCTGAATCGAGTGAGACCATCGCGGGGTCGAAAGCTTGATTGGTTTTCGAGTTATCGCAGCTTTTGTGTTGAACCTGGGAGATTTTTAGAAATTTGGCATGAGCTATAAAAATCGTTCTATACTCGTTGGAATGGTCGTCAAACACTCTCTTTAGATGTACCGTTAGGCAAAAAATTCACAATCCGCGGAAAGTCGAATCGGATCAGCGTTTATTTTGATACGATGTACTACATTGCTACCTAGAGAGTATGCCTGAAGATAATCACGAAGTTGAACCTAACATCGGTCAAATTCTGCGAGAGGAAAAAATCAATTAAAAGCCTACGCTAGCCTGGAAACCTAGATTTCCCGTTAGAAGCTGTTTCCCTTTCAATTTCCGACAAATTGCTCGCCAAGTTTGAACACGGCAAAAGAGCACGTCGATTGTCCTAGATGGACGGCTGGAGGAGGGCGCTATGGATCGGAAGGCCGGCGGAGAAGCCCTTGACCCGCAAGCACCGACGGAATCAGTACCAATGTCGAGGATTCCGGGGCTCAACCAATAGCGCCCCTCGTTCGCTGGAGGGGTTAGCCAAGGGACGACTCTTTCCACTACAGTTCGACCTGTCCCATTCCCATCTGCTTATGTGTCCCTCATCTTTTTTCACTAGACTGATCGATCATCCGGCCTCGATGAGATTGAATTACTTCGAGTCACGAATCGTCTGACGATTATACGCAGGCGAGACAGTGCGACCGAAATCGTTCAAGGACCAACGACAAACTCAATAAACGAAGGTGCCCCATCTGTCACTAGGTCGTCAAATTAATAAAACCGTAATAAGGCCAGACAGTCGAGCCAGAAAAAGAAAAAAATCAACAAAGAAGCGAAGCGTCCGCAAATGATGAGGATATCGAAAGATCCAAAAATTTATCGATCCTCCTTACTCATTCGAATTAACTAGAATGTAAAGGAAGATTGATTTTATGATCAAGAACAGTCAAATACACTTTAATTTACTTAAATACCCAAATATAAAAAATATTTATGTGAATATCGCAGTTGTATGGTAACCCCAACGATAAAAAAAATCAGGTTTCATTCAATCCTCGCTAAAAATAACAGCCTGTTTAAATCAAAATATTAAAACCTTTGAACGCCTATATTTCAGACGTAGTAACAGTTTTCCAAAAAATCCATAAAGCCTCATTTAGCACATTTACTGAGAAAACATTCTCTGACAATTTATAACATTTCATAGATTCATTTTAATTTTCTTTTCTTGGCATGCTACTAGTGTGCCTGACTGAATAAAATAACATGGTTGTTTTTTCCAAATTAATTCGAATTCGATTTCTCGGGTGATCCCGATTCTTCCATTTACTATGTAAACATGAAAGTAGAAATATGGAACTCAAAAGTAAACATTTGTCAATTAAATGGAATACCTAATGTCAGAAAAAAAATCTATTGTAGAATTCCACCTAGGGCCACAACTTGGAGTGAGACAGAACGATTGAAAAGTAAATTTTCGATTGAGAGGAATTAAGATTTATTCCATTCAAATAATATGAATGAATTAAGATTTATTCCATTTAAATAAGGCATGTTCAGTGGATATAGAAAAATAAAATAATACAATTGGTAGGGTAAAATAACAAAACTCTTCACACCGGAATACTACCCCAACACCAAGGGAAAGTCCCGAGCGGTGAGAGGACAGCACTCGAAACGCCTAAAAAACCAATATTTTTCTATTGCAATTCCAAGAGAGGAATAAAACCAGAATAAACAGCTCCCTGAAAAAATCAGGATTCCTCAATCCGCGCTAAGAGAAAACTCGCTGATCATAAGCGTTCCCATATGCTAATACCGTGGATATGTTAAGGAAGACGCAAAACCTTAAAAAATCAAGTGATTGGCCTCAATTAAGGGAAGATGTTCCCGACAAAAGATTTAATATTCGAACGTTTTGAGCAATGGATTCTGGTTTTTAACGAGCAGAGAGACTGCTCACAGAATACCAAGTGTTCTTGATTGTATTTTTCAACAGCTAGAAAATTTTCTGACTCTTTGAGAGGCGACATTTTGACAATTATTTCTCAAACGCCCAAGTAAAAAACGTCAGAACGAGACGGATACTGAACTAGGATAGTGGAGCGGGTCCTTTCAGCTCAGGCCAAGCCAGACGGACAGATACTCGGCCAGATGCGGTCCTCATTCCCTTCCATTGCCATAGTCTGTGGGCCGTAGAGAGAACGAGAAACCAGCAGAACATCGGAGGAAGGCAGACGCGAAGCCTCAAAACTCCGAAAGGCAACGGGGACGTAGCCTTCACACAGTTTACAGTGTAGGGCCACCAGCCAGGCCGCCCTCCATAACCAACGGCTGTATCGACTTATTTCATTTAAAAAACTAGCGTCAACCGATCGAAATCATCGTGGACATTTCACTCAAAATCCCCCCTACCTAATTTGTTTCATCCAACAAATGAAGGTCTAAAAGGAAGAGGGAGCGAGCAAATAATTGCTGTATTGAAACTGCATCACTCCTACAGTGACAAGTTTGTTTCATTAGTTATAATTATTTCTTAATAAAAGGGAGGAACTCAGAACTTATCCGCAGAAACCTGGTGATAGTAACGATTCTGAATATTTGTGAACGTAACAACAGATTGGTAACTAGAAGGGAATACTCCCTATTAACTAGGGTAACTCTTCTTTTTCGTAAGTATATAATTAAAAGGTAAATTATTCGGCCAAGTATAAAGCTGAAGAAAGTGTTTGACGACCGTTCCAACAAGTATTAAACGATTTTTATAGCTCCAAAATTCTCACCTCATGCCCTCAAAATTTCCCTCCTCGAACCCCCAAAAAAACACCGTTAAAATCGAATAGCGATTTGTTTGAAGAATTGAGCCATGGTCAGACCAATATAGATTTTTGGTAAACATTTCGAGAAATTAGTTAGGTATTATACTCGTTTCCTCAGAAAAATGTTGACGGCGGATGGACAGATTTTTAAAAATTAATTCCATGTTTATATAGTAAATGGAAGTATTGTAATTGTCAGAAAATCGAATTTGGAAAGGAGTCCTCACGGAAGAAATTTTCACAGCACTATACTGAGAATCACTTACTGAACCAGTGTCAGTGTGTCTCCTATTTTTGGGTATCCTGGCTAGTTTTTCAATAGCAGTTGTTGTAATTGAATGTGCGATTGCAATGGTTTGTTATTGAATCATAACCAAAAATCTACAATGGGTCTGCTTCCCATAGTATCATGCCCATTGCAACGTTCCTGGAAGTGAGGCAGGAGTTTAATACTTTTATGCATACCCTGGACTGCTATAGGTTTACAAGCTATCATGCAATATTGTCAACTTGAACTTGGTTCTTCCTGATAAATCGAATTTGCAGGACATCTATAACTCATCAAAAATTACCCCAAAAAATGTCAACACAATATATCTATAACGATATTAGCCCATGGGCAGGGCATCTTCAAGGTGTGGTGAAAACTGCTCCAGTCGTTAGAACGAGTCAAAGATACAAAAACTGTTACAAATCGGCTTTTTCGTTAATCACCAACACCAAGGATCGTGTAAGAAACAAAACGTCCCTGAGCAAATACATTGTACAAACGTCATTAAATGGTGAAAACAAATAACAAATATTTAACACTTTTACAAGCCAACCGAGTGACCTAGTTGGAAACACGATAGCAATAAAAACGGCTCGTTCGGAGGTTTATACTCAATAGTTGTTATTACGAAATAAAATATTTGGCCCTCATTAACAAGCGTTTCACTATCTAATAATTCTATTCTCTCACTGCCCTTTGAGCCCACGTTTCAAGAAACTCAAAAATAAATAATGATAAAAGAATAAATAATCAAAGTATGGTAAAGAAAGGGAATAGAGCAAAAAAAAACGTTGTCAAGATTCAGATGAACTATCAAACTAACCACAGGTCAAACTTGTACACGTAAATACGAGGGGTGTTCCATAAGTAAGTTACAGTACAGTTACAGGGAACTGGAACAAGGAAAAGTTGACTCTCAGGGTAACAGTGACTTTTCTTATTGCTTGAAAGCAAACGTAGCGACTGTAATAACAGTTTGAACAATGAGCTCCTCTCTCATACCTTTCAGAATGTTCTGCCCATTGGATAATTCAATTTTTCGCCTCCCAAAACGTTTCGGTGACTAAAATCCATCCTGGCAGTCAATGAAGGAGTTCCCAATTAGCATAAATATTGAAAAAGTTTGGAGGTGGATGCCAAAACGGGCATTTATGACTTACTGCCAGTAGTAGTAAGAATATGAAACATACCATGAAGTCAGACGAAGAGCTGTTTCTGCAACAAACAGAATTATTGTTAGATAACTCAAACTAAGAACAACAAAACAAAAGCTGACAGAGAAACATGTTTATAATCGAATAAAATAATTTAGCTCTTAAGTAAAAGTCGCCAAGTTATTCTTCCCTTGAAATAATATTAAGTGAAGAAAAGTACTTTGAGAAGGAAAAAATTATTGCCTATTCCAAGAATCGATCTAAGCCTCACAAGCATGATTCCGAGGTAGTAACCACTTTGCAACAAGAACTTATCCATAATCATTACTGTTTATTTTCAGATAGATTCATTCGTCACTAGGTAGAGCTGGGATGAAGCCTTAACTATGCAGACGTAAGGAGCCTGATCATGGTGACACTAAGGCAGGAATCACAAGCCTCTATGAAATAAGGTGTGCATCAATGTGTCGACCTTTTGATTGACAGTCAAAATTTTGAGGTGGACGTGGTTTTTGCCGCAGATGCAAACGTATCCGATTACTTTCAATAAATATTTTCCCATGCTGAAGGATCAGCTCTCAGCAACTAGTGATTGTTGATAGCAATGGAAGAGAATTTGCGAAAACTTTCTCGTCAGTTGCTTAGCAAGGCATGAGTTGTCACTTCGCATAGATTATTGTTTATGAACTGCCATTCGGGCATCCTCAGGGCGAAAGTGCTCGGCCAGCTAATAAAGAATTGGAGAATGAGTCGCCTGGTTTTTCTCCACCTCACAACCCCCGGGGTAATATGTTATCTACGCACGCTAATAAAAACTTTGACAGCGCGGTTAGCTAAACCTTGAATGATAGTGGTTCAACGGACGATTTCTGTTGATCCGGTGTCAATTGGATCGGCTACTGTGATCTGCAGTGGTTCAAGAAACTGGCACTAGGGATGATAGTTGAGCAACAGTGCTATCTAGCGGCGAATTAAACAAACTAGAGAATTAACAATGAATGATTCTGATAATTGTTTTGTTTCAGTAATAAGTTTCTCAAAAAAGTAGCCCCTCAATTGATGTTGGATTGAGGAGTTCACGGCAGCTTATACTACTCGTTCGGATAAGGGTGACCCCATCGGCAAGATTTTGATTTCTTGAATTCAGTTTGGGTTGGAAAAAACTCTCCATAAGAAGCGAATACGAGCTAATTTTTCGACAGCTTACAAATGGTTCACCGACTGGGCTGAGCAGCGTCGAAAGGTTTCAGAATCAAGTCAACTCAAACTGAGCTAACCGCAAGCAACTGATTAAACCGCTGATGCATATGAACTAATCTGGTTTCAGGATGGTCCAACTTGAAAAGAACCTCGTTAACATAATGGGAGAACAATTTTTGTTAACACTTGCACACCACGTAGTTGCTTGTACTTGAACACTAGAATAGCAAGGAGAGTACAAAGGATGAACTAGTTATCCCAACCAGAACACAGCTAATCACGATTAGAGAGGTAATAAGATAACTGGGTCCAACCTATATAAAAATACAATCAATGCGTAGGCCGATATTCGTCTACCAAACGCAATTGACTCACACTAGAATTATTATCACCAGCCGAGAATTTGACTATTGTGATTTCTATTAATCGGACAATTCGAACGAACAATTCTATCGATCAATTTATTGGCATTAAAGGCAAAGGGACAAGTCAAGGTTGGAAACGGATAATAATTTACTCGTAAGTTGAACGATGAGTTATCAGCGTCAAGTCCGTACTTACTCCGTATCCGCGATCCAGGGATTAAGTTCGCTGAAAAGCTACGGGAAATATAAGTTTCAAAAAACAATATCACACTTAAAATAGCGTGGATTTGGAAAACCTCGCGAATACATTTGCATACAGCAATGGGAACAATCGACTGCTGATACGAACGCCATCGTCCCATCGAACCATAGAGAAAGGGAGATCTTATAGAGGGGAAACTGGTATGGGAGGAGGTCGGACTTACAGGTGCGACCTCTTCGGACGGCACTTGAACTAAACACTAATCGATAACTCAAAATCGATGAAATATATCGATGTTTATCTATCGAGTAGAGTAATTGAATCGAACTAGTTTAATCGATATAGGTTTTTTGCCGCTCTTTTTTAAAATACTACTAAATAGTACGTCGACTCATCCATTTCCAGTTTTCTCAGGCCGCAAGAGATCGAAATTTAATCTCTTGAGGTTCACTGAGAAAACTGGAAAACGGATTCTTCAGCAAGAACTGACAAATCTGTATAAAAGGCAAATAGAAGTAATTATCATAGGTGTAGTACAAGTTTGTTTTATTTAGAATAAACAAATAATATCATACAGTATCACAAAAATCGTCCTGATTAGCGAAAGTTTTTTCAATTTGTAATGTACAATAATATAAAAATAGCTGGTACATGAAATGTGGAAAAATATTACTTAAGTGAACATTATCCAAGGTGGTGAGTTTAAAAAAAGTGATTTATGAAATACAATGAATCGTAGTAAGGATGTACAGTATCACGTTTGATAATTATTTTTGATCTATTAAAAGTCGGTAGCGTTGAAATAATTTCAAAAAGCAAGAAAAAATATAAAACAATTCCAATAGTGCTACGATGGTGGGACAAATATAAAAACGGAAAGCGCTCCACTTAAGTGGATTGTATGCAATGCAAAGAAAAGTCCACTGCTACAATAAATATTCATTGATGTTGGAGGATCCTCAGTTTACGCGTTCCAACGTCTAATTGGGCCACCGAGCGCCAAATTGCAGACCTGGAAAAGAGGTACATGGAAGTGATCAGAGAAAGAATAACTGGCGTATCGACTCATTGTTTAAGTTGTGATATTTACATTCTACAAGCTGTGACAGAAAATTATTTATTACCTTTCTGCATCTAAGGGAAACCCCTGAAATTTTCATTAGAGTACGTTGCTGACTGTATCGGGCAACCCTTCGTAAAGCATTATTTCCTCACTCGTACCTGAAATTCAATACAGAGAATTAGATTTCTACACGTCTCATACACTGCAGTTACCATAAACGCATGCGATAGGGTTAACTGATCTACAAATCGAATTAGCCCTTATCTTGACACAACTAGAATTGAATACTTTTTAAAGAGTTTTTTCTCTTTAATCGCTTTTGGGGGTCCTAAATAACCTAAAATGACAGCTTAAAAAAATAAATACCTAATAGAATAATGCGCTACTAATTTCAATTATTGACGTAATCAAATTTCTGAGTACTGTATTATTTCACATGAACTTATCTCACAGGGAAAAATTAAAATGGACGCACGCTTTGCTAGCATCGCTAAGAAGGAAAAAAACATCAAGTACCTAGCCAATCCAGTTCGCCATGTACATCAGTGAACTTGATATTAGATAGGTAGTAAGATATTTAACATTTTGATTTTCTGATCATTAGAATATCCTATAGCTACAATTTCGATTTACAATGGTGATCTCAGCTCATAACTTTCTCTGTGGCTCATAATTAATTTGGGAGGAGCAATAGTGAACGTTCTTACTGCCATAATCATAACCTGTGTTGTCGATACGAAAATACAGGAATCCAGCATGATTTCAACAAAATCTCAAGAATTGTTACATCGTTTTAAATTGTGATTGGATATTAGGACTACCTACTATGAAACAGTATTTTTTTCAAATCAACGCATGCCGCATGTTGCAAGGTTAATTTATCGACCGACCATGAGATGAGGCGTATGAAAGGAAATAAATAGCAACATAGTAAACTTACCATAATAGAAGTTCGGCGCACAACGATTATGGAATAGAAAACAAGTATTTTTTCGAATAAAAACAATTAACGACGAGCCAGACAGTAGACGTAACCTCTGAATCTGAATTACACAATCACACTGAATTTAACAAAATCAAAATGGCAGCGACCATTCGAAACGGCACCGAGCGGGGTGGGAGGAATGCGACGGTGGCGGCGACGGACGGCATAGGAAGCTTCTTAAGTCCGACCTCAAAAAGCCTAGCTTTCTACCCGATGCATCGAACACTTCAAACCAAAGAGCTATTAAGAGAAAAAGAGGAAGAGTGACTACACGAACTTAGCCGAGAAAGGACGAAAACGGCCGAGTTGGCATGAACTGCTCAACAGGGATAATGAAGGAAATACGTTGATTTTGGGTTGGAAAATGACTATAATCACAGATGAAAGTACGCTGCAAATTATTTTACAGTGGTTTATTATTCCTTCGCTTCAATATTGATTTAGAAAGACTATTCCATTTGTGATAGTAATTATTTCGAACATTTCGGAACATGTCATGGGCGTTACAATAATAATAAACCAAAATAAAGCAAGACATGAAGAAATAGGAAGGTATTATTGTCTAAGTTCAATTTTTGTTTGTTACCTAATGAAATTCTGAAAAATATGTAGCTCTGTACACACCTGGTTCCGTAAGTGAAGAATCTTGCGCCGCAATCGAATTTTTTCCCGATTTCGACAAACACGTTCATTTTTTTCGCGATTCCCGTAAAATTTATGTATTACATTCCAAAGAAATTCTTGTTCATCGTAAAGAGAAATCCACTCGTTTTTGAAACTATTCACAACGCGAACAAAAAAAGCACTTTCACAACCGAAACGCAACAGAAGACGGAAGACGCTCGGATGAAATTACTACTCGAATGAAAGTCCCCGAGAGCATTAAACATTTTCATGCACGGACAGACGAGAGCAGGAATACGCATGTCCACTCGTGACTGGGGACACTCAGAGACATGATCGGACATGTCCGACATGTATGTCGCCGATACTGCTCTCGGGTCACATCGATTAGCGTAATGACATACATCCGAAAAGCGGCAAACCGACGACAGCGTTGTGTTGCGGGGCGTGACATATTACGCGACCGGGCGACCCGCCTGCAGCTGCTGCCGCTTTTTCTGCCGCGCCCGGTCGTCGGGTCGAAAACTGTCGCGACAGCCCGGCGTCGCGGTTTTGAGGGGAGAACGTGAAGATTCAGCCTCCACTGGAAGCGTTTTGATGCGACGCGATGAGAGGCGCGACGACAAGCGGCGAGGCAGGCGTTACGAGGCGACGGAGGGTCCTCCATTGGAGGCGTTTAGTCGCGCGTAGTCTGCTGACCAGTCATGAACGCGTCGGATATTTTTTTTCTGGAGAGCAGTTATTTAAATTTGCGACGGTGGGTACCGAGTCGTCGCTATTGGGTTCACCCAATATTGGAAAAAGGAGGACCCTCGGCGAGTACCACCATCTCCACCTGGATTTGAAGAGGCAGCCCGAAAAGTTTCTCAATTATTACAGGATGAGCCCCGAAACATTTAGCTACATTTTGGGGGCCATTGGCCACATCCATTTTTGGCGAGGAAAAGAAAAAAAAACGTCGATAGAGACAAAAAGAAAAAAAACGTCGACAGAGACAAAAAGAAAACGCTGCAAATGATTGAAGTGGTTTATTATTCCTTCGCTTCAATATTGATTTATGAAGACTATCCATTTGTGATAGTAACTATTCCGAACATTTGTGAATGTTCTCACCGAAAAACAGATGGTAACTATAGAGGAAAAATCCGTAGCAACTATTGTAATTTTAATCATTTTTATTTTTCTTGATTTCCTAATTAAAAGCTAAACTTATTGTCTAACGATACAGCTGGAGAGAGTGTTTGACGACCTTTCCAATGAGTATAGAACGATTTTTATAGCTCCAAGAGCTCTCGAGTTATACCCTCATGTCAAATTTCTAAAAATTTCCCAAATTCGGCACAAAAGCTGCGATAACTCGAGAACCAGTAAAGCTATCGACCCGGCGATGGTCTCGTTCGATTCAGCGTCCAAAAATCTATATAATTTGATACCACGTACACCTTTTTCTGAAAAACCTTGGAAAATATGAATTTTCTCCCCCTCAAAACCCCCCAAAAATACCCTTAGAATTGAGCTAGCAAGTTGGTTCAAGAATTGGGCCGTCGTAGGACCGAGATTGATTTTTGGTGAAAATTTCAAGAATTTAGCTATTATCGTTTGGCCGGAAAAGTGTTGACGGCGTACGGCGTACGGCGGACAGACAGAATTTTTTTTATTGGATATTCGGATTCTACATGCCTTGAAACGTAAAACATCAAATTTTGAGGGGGGTTATAAAAATGTTTTTCTTGGGCGATTACAATGGTTTATTATTGAATAATAAACCAAAAAAACGGAGTCGATAGAGACAACTACTGCAAAAATGTGAGAACAGGATTGAACAGGAATTGCGAACAGGAACAGTGAACAGCGATTGCTAGGTGCGCAGCGAAAGGATGGTGGTGACGGGAGAGCGGGGGGCTCATCGCGCGTAAACGAGCGACGGATCCCATCGAAATGGGATCCGTCGCCCGTCGCTCCGTTTCGCGCCAAACTGACGCTTCAAATCGCGAGCAGTGGAGGACTCCCAATTCACTTCTTTACGATGGGATCTGTCGCTCGAAACGGTTGTAATCGCGTCGTCGCTTCATCGCGTCAAAACGCTTCCAGTGGAGGTCCACCCTGAGGGTGGAGCGTCTAGTGACATACTTGTCGCTTTTATTATGATAGATAGATATCTTTTTTAAAATAAAGGCTAACTTGAGCCATGGGTCATTCTTGAAAGTGCAGCTGTTCTCCCTTTCTCTATGTTTACACCTGAAATTCTAGCCTCACATTTCTGATCTCTACGCTTTCTTCCGTCAGCATTGCGAACACTCACTGGCTGGGTAAAACTTCATTCGCAGTCTAAGAGGTGGCGCACCAATCGTAAAACGAGCTCGCATGCTGTTCGCAAAAATCCATAGCTTGGGCAAGACGGTTTCGCGGTATTTTTGCAGATATCTCGCGGGACGATCGCGTTTCGGTAAGCTCCTATCGGTCTTTTGAAGGCGCCGCTTCCCTAACGACAGCCAAATTTGACCTCCGTTGAGATAATAATATTGCCTAATTATCCTCCGTACCAGAATCGACTTTCCAATTGATCTCTTTAATTTACAACGTAAGAGAAAACTGTTGCATTTTGGTTTTTTACGACCAAAATAAGTTCTAACTCACTCTCGAGATTTGATGTTTCACGTTTCAAGACATGTAATATCTGAAACTATGATGTCAAAATTCTTGAAATTTTTAACAAAAATCAACGTTGGTCCGAAAATGCTCAATTCTTCAACCAGATCGCTACTTCAATTTTAAGGGTATTTTCGGGGGCTTTTGGGAGGAAAAATATTCTTATTTTCCAATTAAAAAAAACCATTTGGTGTATACTTGGCGTATTGACTATATTATGATTTTTCAAATCCTGTAGTTTTTGGACGCTGGATCGAATGAGACCATCGCGGCGTCGATAGCTTGTTTTTTAGCTATCGCAGCTTTTGTGTAGAATTATCGAAATTGTCAGAAATTTGGCATGATAAGTCAAGTTATTTTAACACATGAATTGTCTTCTTAAATCATAACTGAAGCAAAGAAATAACAAACCACTGCACAATCATTTGTTACTTTTTTAATTTTGAATAAATTTGCTGCAATTATTGGTTTTTATCAGATAATAAATAAATCATTAGACATATTAATTAGGAATAATTTAGTTTTTATCAGTCGATGACTAATCACTGCATAAACAGTATAGGAGAATGGGTAATTATTTCATTTGTTCACCCAATTCAAAATTAATGCGCTTTGCTGCAGTGCAATATATTTTCATCATTGTTCAGCCATTGATTTGCTGCGCTTGCAAAACTATCAGGATATCACGCTCACTTTGCCGGTTTGCCCCTATGCTTTGCCCATACCATAGAGAAAGAGAGAGAGGAGACACTGTGAATACATTTCGCAAGTGTCCGCACGTGATAACGTGACAGCGGACGGATGTGATTGGCGGCTTGGCGCTTGCGGAAAGAGACGCCGGGTTCTCCCCTCTCCGAAACCCCCTCCCTCGACAACAGATCCCTGACCGAGGGGGATGCTCGATTATCGGATGAGAAGGGTTGATCGATAGTCGTATCGTGTTAATAATATTTTATGATAATTCGCACCGGGCGCTGGGAATGAAATTGAAATATTTGAAATTTCCTCTCGTTTTTGGTCTATTATCCGCCGTCAACACTTTTCTGACGAAATTATAAAAGCTAAATTCTTGCAATTTTTACCAAAAATCAGTCATGTTCTGACAGTGGCTCAATTCTTTAACCAAATCGCTACCTCGATTTCAAGGGTATTTTTGGAGGATTTTGAGTGGGAGAAAATTCGTTTTTCCGACAAAGGTGTGTTTGGTATCGATTTCTACCGATTCTTGGACGCTGAATCGAACGAGAACATAGCAAGGTCGATAGCATTAATCGTTCTCGACGTACGGCAGATTTTTTGTAGAATTTTCGAGATTTTCAGATTTTTGTCATGAGGGTATAAATCAAGTATAAAAATCGTTCTATACTCGTTGGAACAGTAGAAAAACTCTAAATAATTGGTAAATAATTTAACTTTTAATTAGATAATAATTGAGAAAAATAAAAATAATTAAAATTACCATAGTTGCTAAATGAAGTTTTCCTTTTTTTACCAATAAGTTGATACCTAGGTGAATAAATTCCCAAAAATGTTTCGGAATAGCTGTTACAAATTGATGGTCTTCTTAAATCACAATCGAAGCGAAAAAATAATAAAACGCTGTAAAATCATTAGCAGCGTTTTCCCTCATAACACTGAACGGTTTCTCCGCGAGGAAATTACTATCGATATCAATTCCTAGTGTGAATCGATTCAGCGACTTCGATATTTCCAAAGTGCAACCCTAGCCGAGTGCAAAGCGGGGAGCGGGCTCTATTTTAGAAGCACAGAAAGTCTGTGGCGTTCGATCCGTCGCGGTCTGCGCGAAACACCCGCCGACCCGCGATTGTCCGATTCAGTTGAGCTCCCGGGGAGGCTTCGAGATTCGTCCGAATTTCGCCGCATTACGTTCACAGGCCAACAACGTTGCAACAGTTCCGACAACGGTAAGCGAGACAGTTATAAAATTTGTTTAATATTTTTCTCGAAAATTATATCGCAGTCGTCAAGCAGGAAACATGCCCTCGGTTAGTTCGGTTGAGCGAAGTTTTTCGTGGCGCCAGTCGTCCCCTCCTCCGCTTTGCACGCTGAACAGCCGTCACCCACGTGTCTAGCTAGGTGTCAGCCAAAAATAATTTTCCGCAGAAAAATTGCACGGCAATTTCGCTCCAGATCGATCGTTCGGTTCGATGACCTAGTGAACGAATTAAATCTCACCTGGGGGGTTGTAACCTCCCTTGCCGATTTTCCAGCGGTATTCATCGATTGCTGGTAAATATCAATAGTAGCGCGTACCATCCAAATTATACATTATTTTTCAAAATCTCCCTCTCGAAAATTTACCCCGATGAAGGCCAGCTTATGATGTAAAGCAAAAGCTTATAAAATCGATTTCATTCGCGGGATAGCGGTTAGTATACAATAACATTCATTGTTGCACAATAACACGATCGAGTTTCAAGTTCGTTCACCTCTTTCGAAGAATAAAAAGATTGTGGTCAACAGATGAAAAGAATTAAAACGTTTCTTTTTATTATTGTTGAGAACTGACGCGCAGAAAACCATCAACTAGCTCGTTACGTGTGTCATTTCTTTTGTCGCACAAATGATTTTATCGTAATTTTACCATGTAAATTTGTGAGTTGCGCTAAATAAAAAAGCTTTTTGGTTCATTATTAATAAACCATTGTAATCGCCTAAGAAAAAAATTTTTCTAACCCCCTCAAAATGTGATGTTTTACGTTTCGAGGCATGTTGAATCCGAATATCCAATTTAAAAAAATTCTGTCCGTCCGCCGTACGCCAACACTTTTCCGGCCAAACTATAATAGCTACATTCTTGAAATTTTCACCAAAAACCCATTTTGGTCTGACAATGGCTCAATTCTATAGCCAAATCGCTAAGTCAATTTTAAGGGTGTCTTTGGGGGTTTTGAAGGGGAGAAAATTCGTATTTTCTAACGTTTTTCAGAAAAAATCTGTATTTTCTAACGTTTTTTTTTCAGAAAAAATTTGTATTTTTTAACGTTTTTCAGAAAAAATCTGTATTTGGTATCAATTTCCACAGACTTTTGGACGTGGAATCGAATGAGACCATTGCGGGGTCGATAAATTTATTTGTTCTCGAGTTATCGCTGCTTTTGTGCTGAACTTGGGAATTTTCACAAATTTAGCATGAGGCTCGGGAGTTCTTGGAGCTGTAAAAATCGTTCTGTACTCTTCGGAATAGTCGTCAAACGCTGTACCGTTTGGCAAAAAATTTTGCTTCCGATCTGGAGATTGAGAAAAATAAAAATGATTTAAATTACAGTAGTCGCTACGGAGTTTTCCCCTATAGTTACCAATCTGTTTTTCGGTGGGAATGTTCACAAACGTTATTGTCTTCTTAAATCGTTATTGAAGCGAAGGAATAATAAACCACTGCACAATCATTTCTTCTTTAAAAGAAAATCATTCAAACATAATAATTATACTTTACTTAGTTTGAAATCGACCCAGGAACCTATTCTACGTGTAACGCATCCTCGGAGTAGTAAATTTGAGTCTTTACTTACCCCTCAAGTTCGTGGATAATAATCTAACAAATTGGAAATTCTATTTCTAGCCGAGTTCATTCTAAATCAAATGCAGAAATTAAGTGCTATTTTATGACGAAAAATCTTGGAAAATTGGACCATTTTTGTAGCCGGGGGACACAAAAATAGCAAACCTTCGAATATGTCAATAGAACTGAAGTACGGTGTGTGAACCCAACGATTAAAATCCGAGGCATCGTTCTCTCCCCATAAAGATCGATTCAAGACCTTGAGCGTTCAAATATAATGATCCTTATGGCGTGTGAAAAATAGCTTTGTCCTTCTTCCAGTTCAAACTCGATTGATGAATAAAATTAAGGAACAATTGTTCAAATGATGTATTCCTTATTAAAACCACCCATTAATGTGTCACCTAGTTGTCACTCTTGGAATTTTCCCTTTTGTCTCAACCATAGTTATCACGAACCCAAGACATTGTCACTGTAATCAACAATTATCTAAGTGCGTGTCGTATCACGAGTTTACATTTCGCCTACTTACCCTAATATTCACATTGATACACCTTCTCCCTCTCGTCGCTATTTTTCAAAATATTTTCCTCTAACCCGGTTTTTTTCCAACCTCAAATATGACGAAATAGTATATCGGGTAACTGAGTCATTTTCTCAAATATAGACCTCAGATTTTCATTTATTTTTAATTAAACATTTAAATTCTTTCTTAATGTCTTATGTTTTTAACGGCGAGTGAATGATGCCTAGTTTTTATCGATAAGGTCACACACGGTACCATCGATTTTTTTAATTAGAAATCATGACAGTCCCCAAAAGTGAATGTGTTTGAATGTCAAAGATCGTGAAATGTTTTCTAGGCGGGTGAATGAGGATTGATTTTTAACGTTTGGGGCCGCGCACCGTACTTCCGCGTCATCCAAATATTATTCGTAGAATGTTCACTCCAATTCATGCGGTTTTTTGTATGTGAATCCCCTTGCTACCTTATAATTAACAGAGAAATCGCACATAAAAATATGCTTTTTTTAAACGCTGATTTTTGTGGTGAATTTTTCAATTCAAACTTCAGTAATTACTTCAGTGTAATTACTTGTAATTACACCCGAAATTCGGTCATTTGAGCAATTTTTCGAAGGAGATCTTTTTCCCCGGTATGTGCAAAAATATATGTACTACCCGATAAATTGTCATCTTGTAGTTCCCTCTCTCCTGTATTTTACGATAAAAACTCTTGAGTCCTTGTAAATTTTCGTCTCGTCGATGAAAACAATTTGAAATAAATGACGCGTTTAGAAACGAATTTCCAACGTGTTTGATTTTTATTCTTGGCGAAATATTGAGCTAATCGCCGTAATAATGGTAACGCAGGATTGTCCAGTTTTTACGCGTTCTGTTGAACTGTCACTGGCGAGGGTACCGCTGTCGACGTGGTCGAGTCGTCGCTGACGTTGCAAGACGTCAAAATTTCTTTCCTGCTCGCCGGTTGGAAAATGTTCGCAAATCTGGACGGCTGCTTTGTCGTCTGTGCTTGAGTTTCCTTCCTCATCGGATCGTCGACGATCAGTATTCTTACCATTGAACTCCGTGACCACCATCTGCGCGGAAATAATACAGTTGAAAAGGAAAAGGAACCAAAATCCGGTAATAGATCGTGTTACAATTCGTTTTTAAATTCGTCTGCTGGCCCTGGAAGTAATTACCGACTGTATGTGCACACCAATTTTGCTCATCTAGTATTTTCGCTACGGTTTCACTGGTGTTGTGGAAATTTTCTGGAATGTTGAGATCGTTTACCTGTACCAAGGAACGATGTGATCCTTGCACATCAGGTATAGAGTGACCGAGTAGCCGAGGATAATGACCGCCAAGAAAACGAATATGATTCCCTCCGTGTAGACTGCCGGTATTCCCATTCTTACCGCTTCACTGATGAAGTACCTGCGACACAATACAGACACAGTCCCTACGGAAATTTGCCCGAATCGATGCAGAAACAGTTAAAAAACGCTACAACGCTGTAGAAAAAACGCGCTAAAAAAACTCCACAATCATTTGTACAGTGGTTTTCCTTCGCTTCAATTATGATTCAATAAGACCGCCAATTTTCAATAGTAACTATTCCTAAAATTAACGCCCTTAATTCTTAAGTTAATTTTTGTGGTAGGTTTCGAAAACTCTACACAAAATCTGCGATAACTTGGGAACCGTCAAAGCTCTCAACCTCGATATCGTCTCATTCGATTCATCGACCAAAGATCTATAGAAATTTATACCGAATACTCCTGTGCCTGAAAAACGTTGGAAAATACGAATTTTCTCCCCCTTAAAAACCCCCAAAAGTACCCTTGAAATTGAGGTAGCGATTTGATAAAAGAATTGAGCCATGTTGAGACCAAGATTGATTTTTTGGAGAAAATTCCAAGAGTTACGCTGTTATAGTTTCATCAGAAGTGTTAACAGCGGACGGACAGAATTTTTTTAATATTGGATATTCGGATTCTAAATGCCTCGAAATGTAAAACTTCAAATTTTGAGGGGGTAGGACATTTTTTACTGGGTGATTGCTTTTTTTTATTGAATAATAATCCAAAATTAGCTTTCTGTAATTGTGAGCGCCAATATTTGTTCGAATAATTTTTCTCTTCATCCTATAGCAATATATATTATAGTAATCATGTAAAATAAGGTACCTAATTATGTTAAATAAATTTGTATTTGTCTTTTGCAATTTTTTATATTCTGAAGGCATTTAAATATAGTTTTAATAACTTCCTTCGTCTATTCAAGTTGACGTTTGAAGTTAAAGGGGAGGATTGATATTTGAAGTCGAGGGTGGAAATTGAAGGCTCGCGCTTCGATAGAGTCGATTATGTACTTGTTTAAATAAAACAGCCGATTCGTGCTAACTCAAGATCTACGGATTGCAAACCATCACTCGAGTTGTTTGAAACGGAAATTCGTAATCGGATTTGTTCGAACCGGGATTGCCTGTCTGAAGTAAATAGAGCTCTACCAAGGCCGAGCTTTGTGTTGATACATCCGGCGGTTTCTTTTTAGCCGGGATTTTGCTATAGTTCAACGCCACAAGTTGTACGTTTAGCGAGAATTCGAACAATCATCGCATTTTTGTTAAATCCTTGAAAAAAAAACCGCGAAACAAAACCGACGGAAACTGCGATTTTGACGAAAGTGGCGATCCGTTAGTGGTTTTATACTGCTGTGCTCTATTATGGACTCGTGTGTTGTTATTAAATGGACAGTTTTCCCTTATGCTGTATGAGAATCGGAAAAATATCGTCCCGTCAATTTTTTAAAAGTTAATCCCTTGAAAAGTTGTTACCGCTTGTTGAAAATCTCGATCTTCTAGCTGAATTCGACGGTTCGCATTGTTTGAGAATGTTACACGGTTTAGTATATTGTAGTAATGTGTATTATAGTTTAGTGTATTATAGAATTAAACCTTTGGACGTTAACGGCTGTATAAAATAAAAGAAAATTTTTTTAAAGAAAATTTGAAATTTTTTTAACTTGTCGGAGATTATTTTGCCGTTTTCCGAATGAGCGTTGAAATACCGTCTCTGATCGTTGTTATATTGAAGAGTTTCAACTCTTCCCTTTTCAGATATAGATATTTAAAAATATTTGTACTATTATAGGAAAAGCACACCCTGCATTTAGTTTAACTGATTTTCTCCTTACGGAATCTATTGAAAGAAATATCGGAAAATTCTACTCTCGATTTATGGTAATTTTTAAATATATTTTTCGCCATTTATCTCGACTAGGTAACTTTAAGAGGAAACTAAATAACTATGGTAATTATAGCTGTTTTTGTTTTTCTTAATTTTCTAAATAAAAGTAATATTATAATAATAAGTTAAAATGCCTAATTCATGGAAAATCCCGAAAATTCTACACAAAAGCTGCGAGCTTCGAAGATTGATTATTGATGACAATTTCAAAAATTCAGCTATTATAGTTTCGTCAGAAAAATGTTGACAAATTTTTTTATTGGATATTCGGATTTTACATATGATGAAACGTAAATATCATTTTCAGGGGAGGTTCTATTTTTTTTTATGCAATTACTATGGCTCATTATTGAATAATAAACCAAAAACTCGCAATTAGAGTCTTCGTATTGAACTCCCGAATAAATGTTGTCCGTTTTATCACTGTCCCTAGTTGCTTTTGTCCCATGTTCTAGAGCTTAGATAAAAATATCCACGCCGAGAAATATTCCACCACCAAATAGGAAACATTACCTTACTCCAAAGGCGCAAATGCAGCACAGAGTTGCTGTGATGACAGTCAAAATCAATGCGATGATGAGGTCCGACCGTAGATGGACTCTATGGCGCGGGTGGCGCATCCAGATTCTGTAAATCGTGTGTTTTTATAGATACTTGATACGATATAGCTGTTTTTATACACAGAGGCGTGCCGCGTATGAGATGATGGAAACTTGGGAGTGAGGATCATCCATTTTGCCGTGACATATTTGCAAACCGAGGTTGACCGAGTCCTTTTCAGTCGTTCATCAACTTGGCTCCGTGTAGTGCGTTAGTGACGAAATGTAGTTGGGTAAAATATTGTTGAAGCAAATAGAATCCAGTTTTTTTTTTTTTTTTTTTTAGCTAAAAATGGTCTTATTTTCTATTATTCGTATTTTATCGCAGGCAGACTGTTTCAATTTAAATAAACGAGCAAACCGCTAGTCTTAATTGATCTTGAGTCTATATTTTTTTTCTCTCCTACAAAAAAGTGTAGAAACCCCTACCATATCAGTTACGTATCGCTGGAAATGGTTAAATACAGCTAGAATAGTCCAGTTCGTTAATTTGAGAACTCTCAAGACACTCAAGGCCTCTTAACAACAAAAGAAATTCTAATCGAACGATCCTGAACGGGAGAGAGGCAGAAAAAAGCTCTTGCCGATGCGAACTTTTTCCAAGCCATTTGAGAAGCGACTTAACACTGTTGTATATAGAGAGCTAAAGTTGACACCAATTAACAGAAGTGGCAATTAAGCCGAATTAAACAGCTCGTCAATTTTTAGGGGACCAAGGACATTTTGGAGACGAAGGATAAGATACGGAATGGCTCGGATCCAGAAAAAACCGGGCCAAACTATGTCTCTAGTGTACAGATTTATTGAAGTAAATGTGTGTTATTAAATGAGTCGCGTTCTATTTTTCTGCACGGTCTTTCGTTGTGAGCATAACTCTCAAAAACCTCGACATTTTCGGTGTAGTTCTGGTTTTTCGTCTTTGAAATCGAATTGGCCGGTATTAGATTTTTGATCACTATTATAACAAATGAAAGCCCATCGTTCAAAATCGGTTAAAACGGTTAAACTTCGGGTGAAATTTTTTCCGATTCTTTATTTATGATTCGATTAAATTCAGCGTTGTTTTTCTTTTAATTTGCCTCATATTAATTCTACTGGCGACCAAAGTGATTTTACTGACTGGACAATTTTCTAGAAGTCCGGGGGTTGTGAGGGGGAGAAAACCCAGGCGACTCATTCTCCAATTCTTTATTGACTGGCCGAGCACTTTCGCCCATTCGGGCATCCTCAGGGCGGCCAGCCAATAAAGAATTGGATAATGATTCGCCTGGTTTTTCTCCCCCACACAACCACCGGACATCAAGAAATGCGACGAGAAGGAAAAAAGAATTTTCTAGAAGTTCGCGACTGTGCGAATTTTTTATTTTTACACCGAAAAATAGAAACGCTTTCTTAAAACTGTATTTGTCCTAGATATATTGGATTTCGTGTCATGATACTAATTTTGACCTGAATTTCCAATTGAAAAGCGCTCAAAATCGGTTGATAAAGTTGAGTGAAATTTTTTTCAAGCTTCGCGAATGCTTGACTTTTGAGGAATGTAATTTCCCTAGACGAGTACACATTTTTTTACCAAACTTTTTCTTATGTACGTGTATATACAAAGTTTATTATGATTCGATGCGAAAACATTTTTTTTTCGAATTTTCGAATCCAAGAAAAATCTTTTGTTAAAATAGTATCCCGAACGATTAAATAGCGAAATATTTTCATTCACCTCAGAGATTGCGAGATTCCGTAGCGTCTTGTTTTTCTTACTTGAAAATTGTATTTGCATATCTCGCAGTGCTGACGGCCGCAAAAGTTGAGCCATTTCTCGAGACAGCTGAGATGAACTTTGCCGAGGGTGCCTGAAGAAATAGATATTTAGCTGCCTTCTAATCAAGTTCTCAGATTCGAATCTGAGAATTTGTCTTGGCAACTATGTACCACTCGTTTGTCATGCTTCAAATGAGTCTAGAACGAAGGCTTGAAACTTGATTAATTTTGGGAAAATTAATTACCATTTAATTTCTTATTTCCACTTAATTGCTCAAATTCCGAGTACTTGCGCTTGTTCAGACATATTATTCTTCATTCAATTGCGTTATAGTTATCAGCGTTTATAATTCCCGGTAGACAGAAGATTGGTAGGATTTGCTCGGGAGCTCCATGTTCAAACTCTTATCACACTCGCTAAGATTACTTTCAAGCACGAGAATAAAAATCAGTGTTACTCTCTAGATACAATTCGAGATTCAATACAAAATATCCCGCCTAATGTACATTTTCCCGTCTAATCGAACAATGTGGGAACTCACTTTTGAAACGCCTCTTGATGATACCCAATTACTTGAAGAAGAAATATAATCCAGCAAAATATAACGTCCCTTCTCTACCTTTGTAAACAGTCACTTATGAATAATAAGCCCAAATAAGAGAATCGGTATTTCTTTTATGCGCGCATAAAATCCGGAGTCGGGGCAAGCGCGAAAAAAATTTTCCTACAAATTTCTATCCCTCACCTTTGCAGTTGCAAGGTGAAATCAGTTGCTCCCTGCTCTTGGCTGTCTGGCAAATACGGCAAACGCAATTGGATAAATCTGATGAAGCAGAATGCACAGAACCGTCGACGTTGTCATTGTCTCTCATAATTGGCGATTTCTTTAAAACAAACCCGTATCAAAGGTGGGGCGAAAAAGCCATCACATAACGTCGGTCGAAAATGGGAAAATTGTTGTACAAGATCGTCTATCACATCGACACTGATCGTGATCTCCTTGGTTCATTTTACAATTTTGAACTTTTCTATTATTTTATTGTCACGTGGTGAGTTGCTCAGAAAATTCGTATACTTCAGTTGTCATAGGGTTACCCGGGTGGTCGAGTAAATTCGGCGCAAACCGGAGTGAGAGGGTCTCTAGAAAAATTGGTTTTAATGCGGTGATCAATAATCGCTTGATCGATAATCTCAAATAATAATAATAATAATAATTTTTTTTTTCTTCTCCAGGTGGTCGCATTACTTCTTTTTGTAGGTTGAGGGGGAGAAAAACGAGGCGACCTCTTCTCCATTTTTTATTCAGCCGAGTACTTTCGCCTGTTCGGGCCAAGGTACCCATAGGTAGGCCATAGGTACCCTTGGTCCTATAATGCCCTGAAGAGGCCCGAACGGGCGAAAGTACTCGGCTGAATAAAAAATGGAGAAGAGGTCGCCTCGTTTTTCTCCCCCTCAAACTACAAAAAAAAAAAAAAAATTATAATAATAATAATAACAATATATGTATAATATAATAATATATTTCATATCAATAATCGCTCGATTCTTCGTCTGTTACAGTTCTGACTTCCTCAGCGGTGTCCCCCCGTCGGATCACAATCGTCACCATTTGGTGTCACCTCTTCTCCGTTGAAGGACTCCCGCTCTGCCACCAAGTGGTACAAAGCCACCAATGGCCGACCACAGTCGTATCATACCTTTCCGTCATCACGTCAAAAAGAGACAGCTGAGCCAAGTCTAACACAAACTTAACGTTCAAAACGTCGTTTTCATTTCAAGTTTTCCGATTCCGCCGATTTTTAAGTATTCTTCGTTAAGTATTCTACTGTTGATTGTAAAGAAGATAAACCGGGCTGTGATTACTACCATAATTATTATATCTAAGAACATCTCTGCTAAATATTCTGATGGTAAAACCGTGTTGAAATAGCGATGGAGAAACGTCGTATATTTATTGCAAATAGTAGGTTTATTTTTATATGCGCGAACATCTGCAGAGACTAGACAAAGGAATCGTGTTGCTTTTAACTGGAACCGGGAGAAAATTTTTCGGGAGAAATCGCTTTTATCGAAAACTTTTGTTTTTTGAAAATTGAACCGCATTAGGATGGAAGCTTACTCGCCAGACGCGCTGTGGTTGGTTATTTTGAGTTTTCTCGTGGCTTTTGTATTGGCGTGCGGAATTGGCGCAAACGACGTGGCGAATTCGTTTGGAACATCTGTCGGCTCTAAAGTCCTGTCTGTCAAGACCGCTTGCATTTTGGCCACTATCTTCGAAATGGCGGGTGCAGTGTTGATCGGTGAGCCATCTGGACGATGATTATTCGTGACAATGTGATTTTGATTTGAAATTTGACGATTTCCTAATTAAATTTTTCACATTTCAGGGTACAAAGTATCAGATACGATGCGGAAAGGGATTTTGGACGTGTCTTTGTACGAAGGAGCTGAAGTCGAACTGATGCTCGGCTGTTTGTCATCGTTGGGTAATTATCTGCTTTGATCAAATTCATCAATCAAAGACAATGGGAGCTTATAACTTCCAGAAAAATTGATCGATTGTTTTGTTTTTGACGTCATTTTGCTTATAATTTATCTGCCTATGAGTGCCTAGCTCAAATTTTATTTCGGTATTCTGATGTCGCGTGTAGAGAAGAAATTGTAACGAAAAACGTAATACGGATTTCCACATTTTTGAGGTTTGTCGAGCACCAGTCCCAGAAACAAATATTAACATTCCTGAAGATTAAAGTGCTAAGCAAGAGCTTTCCAATAATGGTGAAAAATTAGTTTTATTTGACATATTAAGGGAGCATTTGATGGACCTTTGTATGAAACCCCATAACTTCGGAATGAAAACTGTTTTTTTATCGTTTTGAACCTTAACTGTACACACTTGAGTCTAATGTTTACGATCGAAGTTTGGTGTTGATTGGACTAAAGCTAGATACAGTGATTCTGTTGCTGTGAAGTTGGGACGTTTTTTTAAAATTATTTATTCAGTTTAACGCGTTTTTGGGATCATAAAAATTAAGAGCCCTTGTGACCCAATTTTCTCGGTTTGTGGACTTCACTTCGACTGCTTATTAGTCCTTGCAGCGGTATCGAGTTTTTCCACAGTAACATCCTCCAGGCGTGAGAAAATAATCACAAGGAAGTTGACGACAATCGGAACCACGGGTGTTTCAGGAATTCTGTTTTTTTTTTCTTCTCTCGTACTCTCCTACTTCTAAATGTTTCTCTCTTTACAGTAAACATTTACCAACGTTCCTCCCGTGTGACTCCTTCTACAAATGTCAGTTAGTTGAAGTTTTATTTTTAGACGCCACGTTTGGAGTATTTTCGGATTAGATATTCGCGTGTAAGCCGGCTGCCAATTTCGGCTAGGAATTATTTTGATTTCGCGGTGAATATATTAGGGGTTTTCAACTCAAACGTAAAAACACCTGGTCGGGCCGAAATAATTGAGGTAGCCTGAATGCCAACATTTGCAAGCGCTCTTCACGTGAAGCAACTTTAGATAGACAATTTCTGCTCTAATAATTCGGAAATGTGGAATTTTAAAATAACTGTCCCTCCTTGTTTTGTTGGTTACGTTTAGGTATTTTTGCATGATTCAATATGAAAGTGACATGTAAAATTTTCATTAAGGTCGATTTTAGAACCTGTTTTTTAATATCTCTACTTACGATATAATGAATGATTTTTTGTGCTCAATTTTCGGAATTCAATTTTTACCGTCGAATGTCTATTTGCTTTGTTGACGACACAGCTGGAAGCGGCATTTGGTTGATAGCGGCAACTTTTCTCAAACTTCCAATTTCCGGCACTCATTCGATCGTCGGTGCCACCGTCGGTTTTTCGCTCGTCTGCCGAGGGACGCAAGGACTTCACTTCAAAACGCTCATTACTATCGGTAAATGTGTCCATTTCTATTGCGCCGAAAGACATGGTGATAACAGAAGAAAATGTTTGTGAACAGATAACGAACCATTGCATGTTGAAAACCCTATTCAGGGGTGCACTTTGGATGGAGGAGTAAGAAGAAGAATAATGAAGTGGAGGAAGTACGAGAGATGGAAAATGGATTTTTTTTTTTGCTAATGACCACTCAGAAAAGTCACCCCTACAATGAACCCATTTTGGTTCGTGATGTGAATCTTTCTCTTAGAGACTCATATGAGAGATCGTTGACTATAATGTTGAACGCTGGTTAAAATTCACCCAAAATCGAAACTGGTTTGGTTTTTCTTTTTTTGTTAGATTTGCTTAAGACTGATTTTATGGAAATAGTACCATTTTTCCAGCCAAGAGATCCTGAGAATTGAAAAACGGGCAAAACGAGCAATTGACGCAGGACCATCGATAATATTATATCAATGAAGAAATAGCAATTTGCGATAATATCGATGGTTTGGAGTTTCAGCTGTTAACTGTTTTATTTGTTTTTGTTTCTTGTCTTTTTAATTTCACTAGAAATTTGGTGAATTTCGTTTTACTATTTTTTTTATCGCTTTTTCTAAATTTTTCAACAGTTTTGTGATCTCAAAAAATATACTTTAAAACTCCTGTGACCTTTAAACAATTTCTTTTGGAGTACTAATAAATTAAAGGTAATTGAAAAAAAAAATTCGTATCAGGAGTTGATTTTAGTGATTTTCTAAGAAAGAACTAAGTTCCTGAATTTCTTCACGCTTTTAGTAGGTATGCCAAACGCCCAAACTTATTTTATTTATTTACTGATTTTAAGCCAATTCGGTTTTGTATATTTTTCAATATTTTGGCTGACAAAAAAAAACAATATGATATAACAAATTATCAATATTTCGATTAAATTTTGATATAAACATATATCTGATATTAGAGCCTAATTTTAGATTTTTCCATGATATCTATACCAAGATCCCATCCCTAATTATAAAAACTCAATCCTTGAGTACGGCGTGTGACCGAAAATTCAGCAACGCCCCTTGTAAATTCGTTGGCTTAACACGCCCTGAAAATTGTTCAAAGTTGTTGATTTTTGACGGAGATATATGTAGATACAATTTTTATTCCCGCTACCACTTGTTCTTGCGACTGTTTTTGAGTAAATAGGGAGTTTTTGCACTTATTTTGTGTTGTACTATGGCGGCAAAGAGGGTAAAATCAGTGTTTTGAATACTTCGTAAAATCATATACGTCTAATGGTTATTGTCTAATGGACCGTGAGTCAAGCGCTTGATTAGATATCTGATTTTTCAAAATAATCTAAACTCTCCTTCATCACGGTAATAAAAGACTGATAAGTGCAAAAAAAAACCCTAATATTTAATACCAAAATGTTTAGCATTTATTTTCTTAGAGATGGATTCCGATATTGGCTCGTACTGAAATTCATTCTATTATTGTCACTATTGATTGTAGTGGTCCTCCGATTCTGCATTGTAACTAGGTTCCATTTGATCTTTTGAGAAGTAGACATTCCATATCTCGAATTCGACGTCCTACCAACTTTGCTTACTTGATCGATTTTGTTTCAGTTGCCTCTTGGTTCGTGAGCCCTTTGCTGTCTGGACTGGTGTCGGTTGTGCTATTCATAGTTATCAGGCGCCTCATCCTGAATGCTGAGACGCCCGTCACGCCGGCCCTTCGAGCTCTACCCTTCTTCTACATGGCAACCATTGCTGTCAACGTTTTCTCTATTGTACACGACGGACCCAAACGTGAGTTTAATGTGCGCTCCAACATACTGTTGCGGTGACAATCAAAGAACGTTATTAGGTCGGTTTTCTAGGGAGCACGTGATAAAAATGAAATCAGGGTCATTGCACCCTGAGAAATATTTACGACTCAAGGTTGATGAAACATTTTCTTGCAAAACTCTTCAAGACTGTTCACAGACTGCGAAAGGCTTTAGGAGTACCAATAAAGACACGGTGCATGGATATGAAGCAATATTGTACACCATGCCAATTTATTGGCTATTCCCACTTAACCTGTTCTTTAGGCGGGATCCTCAAGTGGTCCACGAGGGTCACATTTTTCATGGTCCTGCAGATAATGAAAGGTTTCTTCTCGTTTAATTCATAAAATGTTCACAGTGCTGTATCTGGATAACGTTCCTCTCTGGGTCTCCATCAGCATCAGTTTGGGCCTGGGCTGTGCAGTAGCTTTGCTCGTCCAGTTCTTGGTTGTCCCATGGCAGAAGAAACAGGTGCTCGGTAAGTAAATTATTCTACTTACTAGTTGATTCTCAGTTGAATTGTAAGATTGTCTTGGAAATTCTCAGGTCTTCATTCCACAGTGGAATTCAGTGTATTACGATCCTTATTTTCCACCTAGATCGTAAACAATTTAATGTCACTCATAATTTTCCATTTCATAAAAGCAGAGTTTTACAACCTACCATGAAGGATCAATTACTTGCAAATCGAATCGATTCGGAGTCAATTTTCCTTGTTCAATTATATCGAGTTGAGTGACTTGAAATTTTTCCTTGTCGAAAAAACTACCATGGCAAAAATAGTTTCAATAATGCCAATTTTGGCTCGATTATTTTTACAGAGGATATCAGAAAATCTACTAACAACGATCTTGTCCAGTTTACGTTTGGCGATTCGACAGGTATTTTCGCTTAACAAGGCCAGGAATTTGCTCTTTTTTCTCACTCGTCTAAATTTCTTCGTTTCATTATTTCCCAGCTATGGTTTTTGTTTTTTGTTCGATTGAAATATCAGAATATTTTCGATGCATTTTTTAAAAGCGCTGCCGACATTCTGACTAATTAAAAGGAGAGTTGGTCGAGCCGAATTTTATTTCATTGTGCAGATTTTTTGCTTGTAATTGGGTTTGCGATTTGATAGTGTTTATTGTTGTTTCTCACTGAATGTTAAGGAATATTTAAGGGGAGAGGAAAATCGAAATTTTTTCACGGTGACAAAATAGTCGAGGGGACTTGAAAAAGTGGAAAAGACTCAGTTTTAAGTTATTCGCACCGAGTGTCGTCATAATATATATACAGATCCTTGGTGTTGAAAAAATATTCCTTTTTATCTAAAAATTCCTCGAGTTTTAATCTTAAATTCCAGTAAATTAGAGAACCACTAGCTAATTTTATTGCATTTTGAATAGGTTTCTATACTTTAAATAATTCGCTGGTTTTTCGTTTCTCCCCTCGTTACACCTGAGTTACCATTGTCTTAGCTTAGTTTGCTCTGTACCTATAAATCAGGTACAATGTTTTGTGGTATGTATTTCACCGGTATCCTTCGACGTGCACTTCTCCAATAATCAACACTGAATTTCGTTTACGGCTTGTTCCTTTTTTCGTGTGTGCTTGTTCGAAATGTAAAGTAACTAATGTAATTCATATAATTTTTCACGTGCAGTTCCAAGTCTATTAAATCATAGACTGTAACGTAGCAAATTTTTATCAAGAATAGGTTACATTTGAACGGTCATTGTTATTAGTGAACTTCTGCCCCGCACATGATTCCTGAGTTGATCCTTCCAGGTATGGCAATGAAATAGAAGCCTCTTTTGTTCAGCGGGATATCTTCAACATTGTTTGATAAGTTGATAATTGGAACTGATTTTCTTTCCATCGAAAAACAATAGGGGTATTCATGGTCTGGTTCGACCAAGTTGAAGTACTCTTCGGTTGATATCCAGGATCTCCATTATTTCTTTGATGATGTTGGGAGCATAGATCCACACTTCTTACTTCATTCGTTATATTTTTCCTCTGAACGTTTCGCCGACAACTAAGGTGGCCTCTTCAGCTTGTCTCTGTCTTGTGATGGATCGAAGGAGACAAGCTGAAGAGGCCACCTTAGTTGTCGGCGAAACGTTCAGAGGAAAAATATAACGAATGAAGTAAGAAGTGTAGATCTATGCTCCCAACATCATCAAAGAAACAAGTTGAAGTATATCTGAACTGCCGATCTATCCAATTCCTCGCCCAAAATTCCCGTTTCTTCATTTTTCACAATTTTAAAGGCACCAATAAAAGCAAAGGCTTGCCGCGATCACATTTTTGCGCTCACCACACGGAGTCTCATGTGGAAATGAAATATTCATCTTGCGACTTCTTTGGCGGGCAAGTCTCATGACTCTGTTTCTTGAGCGAATGGGGTCACAGGTGGACAACACCTTGATACTGGTCTCGAACTTTTATCTCGAGATTTTGTCACAAGTGGACACTTACCTTATAGTGTACTCCTACTAAAGTTACACGTGTGGACGATATTTTGAAATAGAATGAGTGAGTAAACCTCAGAATCATAATTGGTGGAATAGTTCAATTTCATTTATTAATTTTTTATTACCTATTATTTTTTGTTTTAAATTTTTTTTTTTGGAATTTGACGACATTTGTTCGTACCGAGCTCAGTTGAATTTGGAATATTATTATGGTCGAATTAGTATATCTTATGTATTCTCTATAGAATATTAAGTCGTCGTTTCTTTCGGGGCTCTTTGCGAAATGCGCCCATCATTTCCTGTTGAACATTGAAAATGTACATATCACTTTACTTGTAGTGAATGAAGAATGAATTGATGAACTGTATTTGTATTATTCGAGTAGGATAGCGTTGATAGTGTAGGTAGGTGTTACTTCTCTTGAAATTTCATTAAATTTTCTTTTATGCCAAAGAATAGCATGAATGTCGTTTCGAGGAATTCCTCCCATAATCCATTAAGTGAATGCGGCTGAAAGATTTTGTTTTACCAAAATTTTAAATCGTCAACGCATGTTGGATTTTGAGCTGAATGCGCTTGAGTTTCAATCTTCATATCCTTTGGATCTGCAACACGCCTATATGGTTTCTTTTCGGTAATTTGCCATCGATGGTTTTAGATTCGTCGAGAGACGGCAGCCCGCGGAATTCTAAGATGATTGAAGAGGCTAAAACTCTACCGGTTATCGTGGAAGTCCCTGCCAACAACAATGGCTACATTTTGGCTGAATCGGAGTCGCTATCGGTAATGTTGACCATTATTTTCCAAGATTGGCATTATTTCTTACAAATTAGCCCCTACTCTAATCCATTATAAACATGGAGTCTGTGGTAAGGAAAAATTACAGGCTTATTCAAACGTGACAGTGAATAAAAAAAACTGGTTGTTAACTAATTAAAACATGAGCCTTTTTTTCTGCAATTATCTTCTTTACCTACGCCTATTCTTAGGTATGTGTGCTCCCGTTCTACACATCGTTTAAGTTTTTCTTCTTGAATTGTCTTCTTCAAAGACCCTTCCCTTCAAAGAAATCACTATCAATTGTACTTCTTGTCTCATTCTTTTTTATGTGTATTTGTTGATCAGGCTGTAGAAACACTTTTTTTTATTCACGTGTACACGTGTACGGGACGAGTAAAATTTGTAAATAGTTACAAAGCTACAGGGAAAGGAACAAATATGTAGTTAAAGCACATAAGGGTTATGCTGGGACTACAGCACAGTTTTTAGCAGAGTTTTCAAACGCGGAAGAGTGGTTTTGAGGAAGTGGACGTCGAAATCGGCTCTGAGTAGGTTTGGGGTCCGAGGGATATGGCAGAGCGGTCTGTAAAGAAGATAGTTTGTTAGAGGAAAAGGGACAAAAAATACTTCCTGGAGCCGAGAACCATTACGAGGCAGCTCCAAAAGAGTTGCGGCAAGTCGATCCGACCAGAACTGTTAGTGGAGAGACGCATTGTTGACAAACGTGAAGCTATCTTGCATAAACTTGAGAGCTTTCAAGCTCCAAGTTCAAAGCGAACTCGGAGTTCAGTCGGTTTTCCATGAATTAGCCTAATCTGTTTCGCTAGAATGGTTAGCAATCTCTTCAATTGTAATTTCTTGCTCTAGGATATTCCAATTAAAGAGAGCAAGACTGAAAAGGATGGAATCAGATTAAACCCCCTTGGAAATATAAGCCCAGCTTACGGTACGTTATAATTATTTTACCATATTACTGCCATATCACAAATGTCCTCTCATTTTTTCTTCTTCAATGGACTGAAGTTTATATGATTTTTCTATGGCCAGGCTTGACCCCCAACAGCAGCGCCGTACCTCTCATCAAAGAAATAACAATGGAGCCAATGGTGAGTCTTGACGCTGTTTCGATGTTTACCAATTTTTATCAGAGTTTTTTCAAAGGATTTCAGGTTATGAATGATTTTTGCTGTATTTGTGGTTTGGTTTCCAGCAAATCGAAGTGAAGAAAACTGAAGAGCAGACCGACCGGCCAGAAATTGTTCGAGTTTTCTCCTTCCTGCAAATCCTGACAGCTACGTTTGGTTCATTTGCTCACGGTGGCAATGATGTCAGGTAAGAGTAAAAAATTTGCCAGTACTAGAAAATATTGGAGTCTATTTTCCCTCTGAATCCATAATCTCCATAGGTCGATTTATGAAAGCAGCTGATTCTACCTTCAGTGACCCTTTGAGGCTTAATTATTTCCACTTTGAATTTTTCTACGCATAGTTTTACCCATCACAGTTTAACTCTATGGCCCCAGTAGCCTTCACCTATTGTCAATTTACAGAATAATGCCTCAACTTGCTGCCAAATAAATTTAATCATCAAAGACAAGAGACTTATTAGGTCTAGTCACAAAAGGAAGATTTTGTGTATGAATAAATACGTCTTAGAAGCAGAATCATGAGATGATGAATACCCCAGATCTTATGGTTAAATATGTTCATTAAATAAGCCAACATTTTAATTTGGACTCTCAGGTATGTGTGTGTGGCATTTTTTCCAAATCCAGCCTCAAGTCAACAAGAGTAACCTCTCCCATTTGAAGTCGGTTAAAAAAACTTGATTCGCCCTTGAAACCGATCAGTTCAAGATTGAAAATTTTATGTTTCAATTGGCCGATTTTTGTCAACAGTAACGCGATCGGACCTTTGGTAGCTGTCTGGTTGATTTTCATCGAAGGGAGCGTCCTTCAAAAATCTGAAACCCCTGTGTTCATCTTGGTGTTCGGTGCTACTGGGATCGCCATCGGTCTATGGATTTGGGGTCGCAGGGTAATTAAGACTATCGGTGAAGATTTGACCAAAATCACTCCTTCAACGTAAGTAGCCTGGATTCTATAAAATTGTGTACTAATAGATTCTTTGCGAGACAAGTTAGCTTCGAGTTTTTATTGTAAAACTTCCAAAATCTCATTCACTCATTATCCTCCAGTAAATGTTGAAGCAGCAAATAGTCAGCTGATATGAACAAAACAGGAAATAAAGGAACAACTCAAAAAAGCTGATTTTCGAGAAAACGCGTTCTAAGTTTTGCTCTTTCACCAATGCCCGTATCTCCATGCCAACGTGTTGAATGGTAGTGATTATTGCAGAAAGGGTTCAAAACTTAATGATCCAACATCTCATGGACGGAATTTTCTTTTCGGCCAGTGCGAAGAGTGGAAGGTAGATTTTTTCTCAAATTCTTTAGGTTTGTGGAGTTTTCCCTTTCTTTTATGGAGGATATTTGTACACTTGAGAGACGTTGTCTGTGAAAGAAGGGAACAAATCAGAATTAGGTCAAGATCGTCCATAGAAAAGATGTTCAACTCAAGAATTCACCATATGGTTGGTTAGAGTCCAGTGCATTGTTAAATAAAATAGCCTGTCTCTGCTTGAACCTGCTTCTCTAGTTTGTTGAATGACTCAACCGCTCTCTTGTGGAGGAAGACTCAATTAGCCTCGTTTCCACCTTTGATGGACAAAATATAGCACTCTAGCTATCAGACACCGGTGTTAACTCAAATATGGCATTTCTTTAGTTGTTCCCTTATCCCACCGCGGGTGCAATTGCTTTCTGGTCCTCAGCATGGGTTCCAGTAACTAGCGCAGTATATGGACAATAATCCGTTTGATAAATTTCTCCTTGGTGATGTCTGTGAAATTAATTTAGTTCGCCTTCAGTCATTGCGACGCTGATGTTGTTGCTAGGATTGCTTGAAAACATCTGTTCGCCTTTTTCTTCCGTCTCGTTCTTGATTCTGTCGATTGAATAAATTCTCGTCTGTGTTCAATGTCTTATTAATTCTCTGTCAGTTCGAAATACAGTTTTTCAATCCCACTCACTGCATCTGTGAAAAATTATACTCGCAATGTCTTATTTTTTCAACGTTTCAGAGGGTTTTCAATTGAAATCGGTGCTGCAATGACGGTTTTGCTCGCTTCGAAAATCGGCATCCCCATCAGTACAACGCATTGTAAAGTGGGCTCTGTTGTTTTTGTCGGATGGGCCGGATCTTCATCTTCGGGCGTCGATTGGCGTTTGTTCAGGTAGGAAACAATGACGATTAACCATAGATGAAGCGAATCAATTTTGGCAATCGATTCTGTGACGACACCAATTTGGTGCGTTTCAGAATTTAATAGTTCTGAGCGAAGCATGGAATCTAATGGGCAGCCACTATTTTGAGCGGATTTAATTTCTTTTGCAGGAACATAATTTCTGCTTGGATCGTCACAGTTCCCATCGCGGGCCTCCTCAGCGCCGCTTTCATGTTCGCCCTCCGCCCACTCGTACTGTAATGCTGACGGCTATTTATAATTTATTTCACGTTTATTACTACTTTCTTAAGGCTCGTCAACAGTAGTGAGAATTTTAAAAATAATTCGACCGTTACCTTGCTGACCCCATCGTCCTATGAAATGATAGTTGTGCACAGCAATTATTACCGAGGCTATTATGTAATCTTAAGTACTTAATTGCGGCATATTTTTCTCTATTGGATGAATCATATTTTGATAAAATCGAATTAGAATCCTACGTGCATAGTTTCTATGTCCACTTTGCACTTTCTTGTTTAGGAGCTCAAATTGACAAAAAAAAATTGTTACCTACATGTATAGATCTTGTCTACAAGAATAGTCTTTACCCTGATATTTCAGCTTTGGATTCCTTCTCATCAATACCATCATTCTATTGGTTGTGCTCAAAGAAATTTTCTTTTTTCCCAATGGGTAATGTGTTCACTGGAGCAGCTGCTGCGCTGATTGCGTTGGTTACGTTTGGAACTATATTTTTCTATTGGCGATGCCCAATTAGTTAGTAAGAACGCAAAATTTGAACACTTATACTTTGAAACTGTTGGAATTGTGGAACACGTTTTAGTAACTGCTGGAAGCTTTACAAAAATGGCGACATTGTTTCCGTGACGAAAGACTAGTGCAAAGGAAGTTTGTCGAGCGTAGTGACGGTATGTTGAGAAATCTAAAGGCTAGTTACCAAATTATAAGGCTACCATTCCATATAGAGCATAGAACTTTCAAGTATCATAGAAAATGGATTGTATTATCTCCGAGAAGAAAAACATCAAACTCCAGCGGTTATTGTTATTCCTGAACTTTTTTCCAAACTTTTAGCTCGGAATAGAGAGAAATCAATTGGAGCTCTATGTTCAAGCTGTTGACACCGTCGCTACGTTCACTTTCATGGCCTAAGTAAAAATTTGTGTTCCCCTGAGGTCCAACTCAAAATATCTGGTTCTCGGTCGTTTTTTTTTCAACTGAACCGAAAAAATGTCCGATCTTCCTTTTGGAATTCTCTCCTAAAAACTATCAGACCTTGAAACTACCAAAAATGTAGTTCATGTTGAAGCATGTTCCATGTAATCATTGCTACTGTTTGCCTTTACTTCGGGGGATACTAACGTTTAGCTGCTCTGAACTTAGTATAATAGCTCGCCATTGTAGCACAAATCGATACTGCAAGATCATTATCAACCTTGAATTTGGTAGCACTTTTGGTAATGAATATTTTTCTGAAACCTGGTTGGGAAATTGACTTGAGATTTCTAATAAATATTTTGCGTTCCGTTAACGCCGCAGGTGCAAGCTAACAGGACAATTACTGCTGTGAAAAAATTGAGAGGGAATAATTTATTATTGTTGAACGTATTTGCAGCGGTTCATCTCTCCCCGGAAATATTTTATCCGGAATATCATCGTGAGAGATTTGAAAGTTTCTATCAGTATTTTTAGTACAGTATTTTTTATAAGTGTACATTGATAGCTTTACTGCTAATTTTTTAAACACCGTTGGCTCAACAGATTGAGTTTATATCCGACATGACTGTGAAAAACTTTTTTATTTACTTTTTATTTAGCTATTAAACCGTTGTGAATGAACGGCAGTTACTTCTACTGTTACAGATAATTTTCACTGTTTTGAAGGTTTTCCTATTTGAAACGACTTTGCCGGGAAATGAGCGAAAATTTGAACTCTTCACGTTGTGACGTCAGTCTTACTAATTTCATATGATTTGCATTGATTGCATTGTACGATTTGTAATGCTGATGCTCAGGCTAAATTGGCTAATTAATTTATACCCTCGAACTTCATTTAAAACGAGTAAATCTGTTTTAATTTCTTCTATCGAGGTCGTTATTTATTTTCCTGAATGCGAGATGTTCCTCGACACGTTGGTGACATTGATTAACGAATAATAAACTTTTTTGAGGATAACTGGCTCATTCGGTGCCGGCAAAGTCTTCTTAAAGTTTACAATACTGAAACGCTTGTTTTCGACTATAGTTACCTGAGCGGACTATTCAAAATCTGTTGCTTGAACCGCATGTGCCTGTCGGCCAATTGATTGGGCTGTCTCGTTGAAAATTTCCCAATGACCTGTTCGCCGCTATACCTGATTTCTGAAAATCATCTCGCTATCATTCCTAAAAAACCCCTTGAAAATATACTTGCGCAAAGTGCGACAAAAGCAATTTAGTGAGAAAAAGGAGACAAATTTTGTCGAAAGGAAAAACTGTGAAACTTGAAGTATAATGTTTATTCTCTGTTTGCCGTCAATTATTTTCCACGCTTTCGCCTCCGCTGGTAAGATGTACGAAAACGTTCGCTTGTGCTGTAACAAAACTGAATTTTGGTTTGTTATTCAATACCCATAGAAAATACCCAAATAAAAATTTGCCCCACACTTTCAAACAACGTGATTGCGATCACGCTCGAATTGAGGGAACATTCGAAATAAATCGGGCGAGATCAAAGAAATACTTTATTTCTCGTTTTAAGTAACACTACTGTTGTTAGGTGATAGTACAACAAAATTTCAACAGTGTACCGCTTTATACCTTTGTACATGGTATTATTTTTATCGTAGCATTTATTACTATTTATTTGCCGGGTAAAAATCGTGGACCTTTTCATTGATATCGTTTCAACATTTCAAGCATCTGCCTAGTAAGCCGGATTGAGCGAAAAATCCGCCAAACTCCCTTCGAACTCGAGATGGGAAAAAGGAATCATTTTGAGAAAAAAAATACAATTAATTGATATCCATAAATTGATGAATTTCTTGGCGTTTTTTCCACGACATTTTTTTCTTCTTCGAGTTCGACTGGAGTTTTCACAATAAGCAACCGAAGACGTGAGCGAGACGTAGAAGCATCGAAAAGTCTCTTGGGAATTACTTGTCTTTCACGAATCCTAAACCGAAAATGTAACGACGACCGCAGTCAACGATATAATAATTTAAAATAATTTACCTTCAAAAGACTAGTTAATATAATTTTATCTTCTTCGAAATAAAAGTACAACTAAACATTGCTGTTAATGGCTGGTCGATTAACGCGAAAATAAGAACTAAGTTTACAAAATTCTGCTGTGAAAAAGTTCCAAACTAAGCGAAATTATAACTTTTTCGATGTGTCTAAAATCACTAGGAAAACGTCACGACAAACGGTGGAAAAAAAATTCGCAGTAAAAAAAGTGATTTGTCTGCATTCGCTGTCATGTTACGAGGACGATTATACATCAAACTATAAAAGTCGAGTTCACGAACATTGTGCATTGAGTTGGCTGAAGGACGAGAACGTTTGAAAAACAGCGAACAGAAAACTCACTAAGGCCACGTAAATTTCGACTAGCTCGAAAGAAGAAAAGTAATTTAAAAGGTAGAAATTAAAAAAACGAATGACTTCGCATTTTGACTAATGTTCCAGTAGAAATGAGGGAAGGTTTTTCTTAGAATACAAAAAACTCGGCAGCTGTCCAACTTGAAAAAAAAAATAACAGAAAAATTTCGAGTTCGTTATCAATAATATTAAAACTATGCTAGGAAGTATTGCATGATACGAATGACGAATTGTGCTGAATTGAAGTAACTGATTAACACCTCTGATTATTGGAAAGTCTTCAGAAATTGTCGATTTCGACGATTTTTCTATGCACTTTCGTCTCTCATTTCGACGTCCAGGGTGTGCGAATATGCAAACACTCAAGACTCTTATACTTTTTTGTAGCAGTTCACAAATATGGAAACAAATTCACACATCGATCGTAGGGGTTAGTGAATTTGTGAATTTACTCTATAAAGGCGGAATTATTTACAAACAAATGAGCGTTCCGAAAATATTCGATCGCCGGGACGAAAATTCTGCCAACGGAAAATAGTCCTCTAAATGATGAGAATTCGGTGGTGAAACGACCTAGAAAATTGTTTTTCCATAATCTACCCAAAAAAAAAAGACTAACGCATTTCCCTAATATATAATATCGAATTTTCCTCAAATAATTTTCATCGTAAGCTTTAAATTCCCCAAAAAATTATCATTTAATATCACAGGTTCAGTTTTATTTCTTAACCGCTCCGTCTAACACCAGGATCAATTTTGGTGCTGGTAGAATTTTTTTCATTTTCATAAAAATCGAAAGGAAAACGAAATTTGCGTTTACCTATCTTCAACAAAAGTGAATACAACGTGATCGTCCCTATTTTTCCAAATTTAGAGGGCGAATTCCTTCGGAACCAACGAACGGCACAATTCAGAACCCTTCACTAATATTCGCTAGCTATGTGACAATTTCGTACAAATCGCATCCGCTGGTATTGTAATCATCTATTTACAATAAATAGTTATTTGGAAGCTTCAGCCCAGCAAATTATGTCAGGGGTCGCTTGCAAGACAATCTCAGAAGGCATCGGCGTTTCTCTATCCGGTAACGTTACTGTACAATACATACACGAAGCGCGCATCTTAGAATTGCACTATATTCAATTTATTTACATACAATTATTTTTCTCTACGAGTTCGAAAATTATAGATGAAGTGATTAACAGCCTAGGAGCCTAGAATTAAATATATTATCCGGCTGAGGGAATTTATTCTACACTTTATCTGGTTATCTGATAAGGGACTTCTCTGTTGAAACTGCCCTCTGTTGGAATTTTGCCTTACTAGTATTTCAGTACAATTTTTGGGGAGTTATACAAGTCTGTTAAATTCTAGATCAGGGAAAGAAGCAGGAATCAAAGCCATTTTGGAATTCGAGCAGCAGAAAGTGTCGGACGATGTCAAGTGAAAGGACTGCAATGAATTCTCCTGACCAAAGCGAATTATTCCTGATTGAAATTGATATTAAACGTGTTGAATAAGAAAAACGCGCAATTTTTAGATTTTCTGTCTTCGCGGGTGCCATTATTTTTTCCCCTTTAATTTACTCAGGCCACTATCTCTTTGTATAATCATTAATCGTCACAGTAAATGAGGGTATTATTATTTACACCCCATCAAACGATTTCGAGTCAACCATTGCGGCATATCTAGGCTGCATTCACCTCATCAGCAATTTGCAAATGTCGTTTCCACAACTTCAAGCATTCACTTGGTGAAAGCGGCGGATGATGTTCCGTTGAAAGGGGTGTAAGGAATAGCAGCGGATTTAGAGTCTCTGCGACTTTGAAGTATTTAACAATTAATTGCACATGCGAGTGACAGGTGGGAGCAAAATATTCAGCAGGGGAAATCAATCGCATAAGGGATAATGAGGAGGATCGCGTCACAAGCCTAAAGATAAATTAGTTACGAAGTCAAAAAAATAGACTGTCGATTCCGTTTCTGTTAGCTAGAAACCCGGTTGATTAGAGCTTAAACGTAAGATGATCTGTTCAAATAATAGACCGTATTTAATAGCGCACAGTGGAGTTATCGAGGGTTGTTTGATCTCATGCCCACAAACCAATCAGAAGGCGATCTTGCCAATCACTGACACCAACCTCAAGATTCATCAAGCCTGCCATTATCTATAACCGGTATCGATGATTCGCTTCTTCATCATAATCATTTAACCGATCAGATGCACTTATCCTAATGGATAGCTTCATGTTGAGATTTCAGGCCAGGGTTTGACTGGAAAAATGAGCTAAGTGACCAGTGAAGCATGGGAAAATTTGCTGGGTTCAGCTGGAATCGAAACCTCCCTGGAAGGTAGTAGCATTGAGGATAGCTTATGCAATACTCAAATTCTTCACCGTCAAATGCAGTCGTCAGCTGTAGTAAATATGGAGGCAGTAAAAACGGTCTAAAATTCAATCTGGTTGCTAAGAACACAGAAGTGTTGAAGGCCTGAAATTTAGAGAAGGCGTCAATGGCTGCCTTGCGTTTCAAACTAGACATTTGCACGTTTGAACCGAATTTTTGGCATATTTGGGTCTCCAAGATTAAACTTCAGGAGAAGGAATTTAATCTTACTCAACTCGAGAAGCGAGATCAGATTTAGTTGAGAAATAGGGTTGAGAGTTGAAGAGGGAACTATGTAAGAGGTTGGTTCTATGCCGATCTATTGACTTTGAGAAAAACACTCGAAAGTCAACATGCAGAACAAGAATCGTAATAGCTTTCAAGTTCTGACTCCAGTTTTTGCTTGCAAGAAAGAAACATGACAAAATTTCAGTCCAAGCATCTAGATCGAAGGAGAAGATGGAAAATTTTAATGGACCGCCATTGTTCAACAGATTTCAGCAACTGTAAATGTCCTTGCTGATGGGGTGAGGTCATCTTGAATGGGTTGAGAGCGGAGCTCAAATTTCTCCTTCTACCAGATTACAGTATCCTTGGAAAGACATAGTACTTAACAAAATAAATGCATGCCCGCGTTTCAGAAGACTTTGTTGAAAGTAAGCTTGTTTGAAAGGTTTTATTTCCAACCTTCAAACTATCGACTTGGTGAAACGAAAATCGTAACAGGATATTCTCAAAATCAGTGACGTTCGAACTGCCGAAAAGCAATCTAGGCAATAAATTTGTAGTTGTCAATTGCCCTTACCTATTTCGAATAGAACTGTTGGGTATTCATGACTTTGCTGGGGAGCTGTATTCAAAGCCATTCAAAGAAGGGTCGAGGATACATAATTTCAAAATATTTAGGACTAGCGTACAAGGTCTCTCTCAGCTGTCAGAGCCGAATAGAATCATCGTACGGGATCACACCATTCAACCGACTGATCTACAGGCATTTGAGAGGAATTAGGCTCTAAAGGCGTAGACATTTTCGAGAGAGACCTTTCCTTGACTTAACCGATAGTTCGGCTCATTTCATCAGCGGGTAACGTGTCCGTGTATTGTCAGCATAAGGTCAGCGTGACCAGAAGAGTATGAGAAGAGCCGATGAGGACAGAATCGTGACGCTTGTTGCCGACAAACTGACGGCACCTCCCGTGTCTGACGATCCGGTTGTCTTGGGTTTGGAAGGGTTGCTATTCGTATCTGGCGGCATAAACGCTGAAAACAAACAAAAATCACGTATTTAATGCATCGCGACCACTCTCGCCAACAGGACAATTGTTGCACCTTCTTTACAAAAATCGTAGACATTTTTGGTTCTACGCACTTGAGCACCCTTCGAATTGGTGACGTCACTGCCAGTGTTACCAGATAAAAGTCACAGCATTTTTGTGGACAATATTTTTGTACATTTACACTAACATTTGATAACATTAGACGTTTTTAAAAAATCAGCCGAAAAGTTCGCACATAGATTTTGAGTGAAAAATTTATTACGATAAGGGCAAATTGAAATCCTTGTATTCTAGCTACTTGTCAATTGGGGGAAAAACATGTAGAAATTGGTGAAAGAGATTTTTTTTCGTTAACCGCTACCATATTTAAATTGAAAAATTAACTGTTGCAATTCAATAAAAATTGTATTGTATGGATAGTAATTATATTTATCGCAGAGTGAAAATTCTTGAATTCGCAGCAAGATCATTTTTATTACTGTTGCTGTTATTAGTTAGGCAAAAACAGAGGTTACACAGTTATGAAACATGGCGGGAATTATGGAAAACGGTGCAAAATTTTTAGAGAAAAATCAGGGATCAGAAAGAGATTATCGGTCGCAATTGGGAAAATATACGCAGCACTGGCTGCGGCAGATTCAAGCAACGTGGAGAATAATATTTCCTTTGGAGAGTAATAATAATATTTCATCGAGTATCATTCATTTCTCAGGGAGGTATGGCGATTTAAGTCACTTTTTGACACTCGAACATTCCTTCTCCGTTCCAAATTCGACTTTTCAGACAATCAGAATAGGTACTTCCATTTACAATGTAAACATGGAAATAACCGGATATAAATATGTAGCTTAAAGATAACAAAGCACTACATAACGTATTTAATTTCTTATTTAAGATTTTTAATAACGCTTGAACACTTGAGAGTCGACCTTAGGAATCGTTCGGACGTGGTATCGCGTAGCTGTTCATTAGAAGTCTCATAAATTGCCCCTATAAATTGGATTCTTCCGAAAAATCCGTCCTTGGTTTTTACAGGACGAACGAGGGCACGGTCATTATTTACGACATCGGTGGCTATTACGGTCATCAACGTGATGGAAGATTTTTTAACCGCTTTCAAGGGAACCTGAGTCTCCCTGTTGGAATGACGTGGGCGATAGAGTTATTGGGCGACCGAGGGCAAGGGCGAGGGTGGGCGCTGTGCAGAGGATTGAGCGGAAATTGAATGAATCCGAGGGCTGCTCGACAAGAGCCGCAACTAACTTCGCTCCCAGGACCTGATAGAAGAATTAGTTGATCGTTTGACTTGAAACGGTACCTAGGAGCAGCAATAGAGAGATCGAAACCGTTATAAAAATAATCAAACACGTCCCACACGTATTCTAGACGACATCGCTCATTTGTGGCACTAACGCCTACTTGTATGGCGGAGGCTTAGAAAATGGCTATTTCCGAAGATGATTGGCCTTAGCTCTAGTTTTCGTTCAATTCGAATTCATTACAAAATTGATCAGTTCGGCAAACTGGTGGGAAAAAAGATTTTTTTTTTAAATATTAAATTACCGAAATTTGTCATAAATTTTTTTCTAGGTACCTAAATTCGTTATGACAAGAGTTGTAATAACGAAAATAAAAAATCCTCAGCAGTGCCAAGAGCGTTCGAAACGAGGAGTTCATCTATTGTGGCCATGCGTATTTTGGCAGCATCGAATCTGCCGAATTCAAGGGTTAATTATAGCGACCATCATCGTTTGACACGATTGAATGATTGATAGCTACTGGATCTTACTTTATCGGATTAAATAAAATATTAGAGGGCTAAGGTTTTTTTCCTAAAATATTACGACTTAAATAGGAAGAACATCTCCATGAAAATATTATATAATCCGAATTCTACATGTCTTGAAACGTAGAACATCAAATTTTGTGAGGGCGTTAAAAAATTTTTCATGGGCGATTACATTGGTTTATTATTAATAATAAACCAACAAATGGTTCTAAAGACGATCGTTAGCCGACAACTGATGGTTAGACCTGCATAACCTTTAGAGGAAGTAGAAAAACTAGAATGGGACTAATTGCGAGTATCGCGAAACGATGTTGGTTGTTTTTAAGTAAAAACGGCTCTCTCAACTGCGAAGTGATAGCCGCAAAAAAATATAACCGCCACAGGTGTGAGGATGGGGATAATTTAGGCGGACGCGAACGGAATCGGTGGAGCGGATCTTCTTTTAATAGGACAGCCGGTCGCCCAATCTCGAGATACTCTTCATAAAATAAACAAATGTTTTTTCGTTCTAATAAAATAGCGCAACTACAGCTCATTGACCGCAAATACGGTCATTTGGAGAAGGGAGGCTTATACTCACAGTATTTTATTTATGCAAGTCTTGATGCTGGGTAGATCGAAGATAACACGTTCAACCGACAAAACGCACCAAATCAACCTTAATTAAAGGTTTATAACTTAAACTATACATAATAGTGGACACAAAAATAGAAGGGTCTAAAAATTCCAATGTTGCCAGCTCTCGCTCCTAAATTTCCGATTGAGGTCGAGCGCGAAGGGCAACAATGCAAGGTGAACGTTGCCACCTATCGGCGATTGAGGGCCGAATTACTCGGGCCATTGATTCGTTGAAATAGTTCGGCAACACCAAAAGGTTCACCCGCTCAATTTCATGTCCTATAAACTACTATAAACTATTTAAAAAAAAAAACTTAAACTACTACTATAAACTACCGGCTCTATAATCTTATTTCTCCTCAATGCCCCATTATAACACGCATTTTCACATTCAAGATACTTACATCGAGTTTCGCCATCCCCAGAGCCAGAACCGTCATCTGGATCCGAATACCCATCGTCGTCGGAGTCGACTCGGCCATCGCCTGAACCACCAGAGCCATCGTAGGCCACCTGAAAGAAATTTAGACATTAAATACGAGAAAGAACCAAACAGGACAGGCTGTAAAATACTTTCAGAATATTACCTGCGATTCGGCCTCGGGGGCCCATTTTGGACTCAAGCGGCTGCTTACGAGTTGTCGCATATGCCTCAGCGTTTCAGCCATCTCCTCGATGTCGGCGTCAGCTGCTGGGCCGTCCCATTTCATTTCAGGATTGTACTTCTGTGCGTCTAGACCCGGCCTGACAAGTTCTTTTGTGTATCTGATGGCAAATGATGAATAATCAGCATCTTCGTTTTTGGGTAGTCGCTTCATATCTTCTTGATTTTGAAGTTTGCGGGGGAGAAAAACTGGGCGACTCGTTCTCCATTTTCTTTATTGCCCGCCGAGCACTTTCGCCCCTTCGGGCTACGGCCGTAGCTACCAATGGTGCTACAAAGCCATGATGATGCCCGAAGGGGCGAAAGTGCTCGGCGGGCAATAAAGAAAATTGAGAACGAGTCGAGTTTTTCTCCCCCGCAAACTTCAAAATCAATAATCAGCATGTATCGGTGGAGCATTTATTTTATTTGTTTTCTGGTTAAAGGTGAGATTAATTATGATATATCTGAGTAGTCTAAGGCACTAAAAATACTGCCTGAGACTACACCTGTGGGTAGAATATTGGCACGAAAGCTTTTCAGCTACCCAACCAGACGTAAAGTAGCTACCGGCCACACTTAATGCCCCTCTATGAAGCCATACAGCCACAAACCAGAAGTGGAGTTATTTGAATGAGAGATCATCTCCCAGTACATGGAAAGAATCAATGCGTTATGTTTTCCAGGAGCCATTACCAGATTAGCCTGAACGGTTGTAGAGTTGTCAACGTTATAGTTTTCCAGGGCTGAAATTAAGATTGATTCAGCACAATAGAGTGAAGGAGTAAAGTGAAAAAAGCCTTTCTTCCCCTGTATTAACAGAAAATAAAGTGCAGCTCTAGAACATCAACAACATAGCAATGCAGAATATGAGCATGTCATTGCACTGTCCTCTTATAATGATCAAAGATGAAAGCACAAATGCCTTGAACTAGGGCCAGTATCGTCGATCTCTCTGTCAAGAGGAGGAAGCTGTTGAAGTATTCAGTATGGATGACGTTAGCAAACGTTTCTTTTGAACGGTAAGGACATCAATCTTTAAGGCCGCGATTACATGAAGCCAGTAGGCAGCCCAGTTGACTGGAGCCAGTCAAGTGCTGCTGATACTCTAGTCTGCACTTAACTGGTGCTAGCTGCTGGGCTCGAGCTTCACTGGAGTCTAGCGATGTTCCAGTCCAGTGGAAAGAAGACGGTCCAGTGGACTGGCCTCGGGAATAGGTTCAAGTCCACTTCCTCCACCATTGAAAATATCAGCTGACTTGTCTTATAGGAATCGTGTGGATCACACTTGGTGATCCAGTCCACACGGCCGTCCGTTTTAAATCGCTTCCCCGTGCCGTCTGTTATTAGGCATTGATTTCACTTGAAATTGAGCAATTAAGAAAACTTAAACGGCCACCATTATATAGTAAGCAGAAATTTTCACAACTGTTCGGGGTAATTACAAGTGGATGGTCTTCTTAAATGATGATTGAAGCCATGGAATACTTAATATACCACTGCACAATCATTTACAGCGTTTTTTCCTTCATAGATTATAAAGCCGGTATTCAATCCACCGAAATAGATAACGTTCAGGTTCAAGCTGATTGTTCGCTTAATATGTAAGTACAACTAGAACTTGATTGAAAGAGTAGAATAAGGGGACATTTTTCGTAGCAATTAACGCTAACTGTCGAACGATTTAATGAGGAGCTGGTCTGGAACATTTTTATAACTTCAGTCGACTTCAAAGAAGGTTGGTTCGAAGAGCACGTGGAAAAACGGTTTCGAAAAGGCTGCGGGGAATATTTAATAAATAGCTATACACCCTGCCAGTTTCCTTCCATTCGTTCGAAATTAAACAAGTTGAGTGGAAGTCGTTTATCAGCGCTGGAATTTCAAGTTGGCAAGCGTTTCCAGAAGAAAGCGATGGAAGGGAGAAGATGAAAATGAAGTGTCGAGGAAAACGTAAAAATGAAGAACAATTTATGGGATGAAAATGGAAGAAGCGGATAGCGACTTAAGGGACTGAAGCCTTGAGGGAAATGCCCAACGGTGTCTGGAATCGTAGGAAAGTCACCTGGTGCTGGAAGAGACACTGCGACCCAATTGCGTTCGCATTACATCAAGACTGTGTAGCGTGGCACGTTGAGCGCGAGGCAATAAAACTAACGGAATACGTTTCTTTTCTCGACTTTAAAAGGGCAGTCGACTTTTTACTACAACTGAAGAACATTTGAAAATACTATACTCATTTTATCGGCTGTAAGTTGAGCTCAACGAAAAGGAAGATAGGAGTGCGGTAATGAAATGTTGGCAGATATGAATTACAGTGTCATTTTGAAAAATGTGTAAGGGAAGTAAAAAGCATTGAATTTTTGCAATTGCATACTCATCAAATTGCGTCATCTTGAACAAGGAACATTCGATTTTTTTTTTTTTTTTTTGTAACCATCAGGGCATGGAACTTCGAAAGGGGCATTTTTTTATATTTGAGGCATCTTGTAATTAATATAGCTCCAATTAATATGGTCCGCCTATCCCCCTATGATAATCCTTTTTATACTTATCATCTATCTTTGTTATAAAACGCTCGCAATAAATATCTATTTTTCTACCGTTGATCCAATATATTTTTGTTATGACAGATGAAAAATATTTATCTCAGCTCATTGACCTCAATGAATTTCGAAGATCAATGGAAAGAAAATACGTTTCCACGTTGTTACAAAAAACGCTTATGACGAGGATTTTCAAGAACGCTAGGAATGCAAAGAATAATGAAATATGATCGCCTTTTGTTCTACCACTTTCCATTCTTCATTTTCTCAGCCGAACGTGTAGGGTAAAGGCCGGAGAATTCAAAGGGCTCCATAGCGAGCTGTCGCTTCAAATCCGTCGATTCAGTTGAAAAAGAGACCGTTACGAGTCGAATGACTAAGCCGGGTCAGATAGGTTTCACCGAGCGGAAAAAACACGAATGAACAATAGTGAGCGAGGCTCATTCAATTTTTTCGAACAATGGAATCCAGGGGTTGAAATTCATTTAAAATAGTCAGCCTTGGTTATTTCGGGTTGACGTAAAAAAAAAAAAAAAAACAAACAAAAAAAAAACAACTATTTTACCAATAAAGAGCTTAGCTCCCGATTTACGTCCGAACGCCTCATAACATAATTTCGAAGGTATGATCGTACAGGTGGGTTTATTTTTGGGTTATATTCAGTGATAAATTAATCATACAGTTGTCCAAGATGAAGGAAAATCTATCTCCCCTTGAAATTCGACATTTTACGTTTCGAAGTACGTAGAATCCGAATATCCAATAAAAAATTCTGACCGACAGAGTCCAAAAATGAAAATCAAAGGAAACCGCGTGGAGAATTTTGAATGCTCAAATGAATCTGTCCCGGATGTGTTTGATTGGGCGCTACTGCAACAATGAGGCTGGCTTCGAAAATTTACCGCCCTCTTTTTTTTCCTTTCCATAGCAAACACCAAATAAAAAATTTGAGAATCAACATGAAAAAAATAGGGCGCGCTCGGGAGCGAGGAAAACTTCTACAAACTTGGCAACGGGCGTTGGGCCAAAAATAGCGGCGACTTGTCGACCCCTTTGATTCATTTTCCCGGCGTGAATTAAACCACTTACACTTGGGGAATTATTGCGTCACGCTCGGGTTGGCCGTAATTCTCTAAAATTCGCGAATGAAAGAGATCCAGTTCGGCGTCGTGAACAACGCAGGGTAGATTAGCGGGATTATTTAATACGGCTTTATTTGGAAGCTAGAGCCAAATATGGGCTTGTATCGGGTATCCAATTAGAAAAGGAATTTCCAGGGGGCGATAATAATTAACCGGTAAGTTCTAGATTTATGAAGGCAAGGGAAACAGTGTGCGGTCGAAACTCATTCGATACTTTCCAAGGTAGTTTCGAACAGGGTGAGAAATAATTATTTCATTACGAACGGCGCAGAGCGTGGAACTCGCACGAGCCTATTCGATAGTCAGAGCTAAGAGTTGAATCTAGAACAAAACGGGAAATTTTCGACTGAATTTTTTTTAAGGGTGCTGAATTTTAATTAAAGTTGTGCTTCCTGATCTGAGAGGAAATTTGGTCGAAAATCACTTTTCTGCTGCGTATGCGTTTTCCTAAACTAGCCATTCAAAACACCATTGCCTACAAAATGGAACGCGCGTTTTTTGGTTTGTAAGTCAATAATAAAACAATGTAATCACCCATGAAAACTTTTTTTCTAAACCCACCCAAAATTTTGATGCTTTACGTTTTAATAAATAATCCAAAAATATAAAATAAAAAAATTGTACAGTGGTTTATTATTTCATTGCTGCAATATCATAATGATTTGAAAATACCATTCAATTGCGATAATAACTAGTCCGAAAAGTTTTGTGAACATTTCCCCTAGCAACAGATTAATAACTAGAATAACGAAGAATTTTTTCTTCGGCGATTACTATGGCTTATTATTGAATAATCAAACAAAAAATCCTGTCTGTCCGCCGTATGCAGTCAACACTTTACTAACGAAACTCTAAAGGCTAAATTCTTGAAATATTCACCAAAAATCAATTTAGGCTAGACAGTGGGTCAATTCTTAAACCAAATCGCTACCTCAATTCTTAGGGGTAAATTTGGGGGGTTTTGAGGGGGAGAAAATTCGTATTTTTCCAACAATTTTTTGGTATCAATTACTATAAATTTTTGGACGCTGAATCGAATGAACGGAGTCAATAGCTTCAAAGTCCTCGAGTTATCGCAGCTTTTGTGATAAATTTGGGAGATTTTCAGAAATTTTGTTTTTGGGATTTTTTTTAATTTGAGAGGTAGAGAAAAATGATTAAAAATTGATTAAAATTACAATAGTTGCTACGGAGTTTTCCCTTATATTTAGCAATTTGCTGTTAGGTGGAAAGATTCACAATTGTTCATACAAATCATCCTCACAAATGGATCATTCTTGTATCATTATTGAAGTTAAGGAATAATAAACCACAGTAATCATTTGTAGTGTTTTTCAAATCTAATTGGGCTTGCTAAAGGGTACGTAAACTATAAATGGACGAATTCTATTCCACTCACTCTCCGATATGATGGCCGTTCCAGCAATCGGATGTGTCTCTCGTCTCGGCGAAACTCTCGTCCGAACAGAGCACTTCGGCGAGGTTAGCGTAGAAGCCGGCCGCCTTGGAGCGATCCATTGAATCGCGCAGGTCGTCCAGCTCGCTCCAAAATGGCGAATGGTCGGCTCCGTGTGACGGGCTTGTCGTCACCGATACATCCTTAAGCGCCGGAGGATGAACGGAATTGTCAACGTTTTCCGCTCGGTTGACAACTATGTGACCGCATACCGAGTTCAACTGGAACAATTGACGGAAAAAATAATCGATCAGATTGATACCTATTATTACTTCTAGTACCCTCTAGATTAAGTAGCTTAAATAAAAAACTGAACGACCATTTTATTAAAATAGGTTGGTACCTGGTTCTTACTGTGTTCATCCTGACCTGTTCGTTTAATGTTAATATTTTATTTGGAATCTATTTTTCTGAGTTAAGCTCTTCCAACATACTTATGGCATGTGCATATTTATGACACAAACTAAGTAAATAGCTGTTAAATTAGTTCAAAATTGTGTCTGTACTCCAGTAACAATATTATTTCAATAAGCATTTTCCTAAGTTTCTCTGTGAAAATTTTTGATAAACTCGTGTTGGCCAAGAAGTATGACTCATCTCCCTGCCACGGGCTATGCCTACATAGGGGATTAGTTTCTGCATTCTAGGAGTGTTTAATTTTATTTTACCAGTTTGTTACTTTGTTCAGTATTGATTCATTGTATTGGTTTGGTACTTATGGAAAAAAATAAGGTGTTCATATAGATGAGATCGAATGCGGACCAACGAATCAACCGATTATGACGGGGATTTCACCAAACGATCAGTTTCGAGGTTCCATCCTCTGGCTCGCAATATTTTCATTATTGTGATAATATTGTAATTTTATTTAGTACCAATTTTTACTCACAACTCGTTGTATTCTCGGTCCTTCGAGCGAGCCGACCATGATGGCGTCGCTGACAGGGATGTACAAATTTTCCAAAACATTGTTCACGCTAGGTATTTTCAACGTTCGCATTTCCCTGACCAAGTCCATAGTTTCGGACAGGAAATTCGACCAGGGCAGGTCGAGATCGGTGGCTCGGATTTGCGTGAGACACCCTCTCATTACGTTGAGACAGTAGCCATTACATGGTTTGAGAGACGGTCTTAGTCCTTGGCACTTGGGGCAGTAGTAAAGTCGGAGCAAAGCTTTTCGACACGAGTCGGTGCCGCTTTTATTGCTTTCTATTATTCTATTCGTGCGCTCGACGACTTCCATGCCAAGAGACAGCGCCTCTAGGAGAACCTAAAAATGAAACAATTTTTGTAAGGATTGTACGGTGCATACGCTCGTATTGTATTGGTAGTTTATCTGGGGTTTGAAATTGAAACTTAGAAAAATTATATGGTGACCATGAACGTCCTTGCGAGAAAAGCCGGTGTCATTTTTGGGATTTACACAATTTCAGTATTTTTTACCTAATATTGAAGCAAAGATTTCCCATTTTCAGGGATGGGATATTGAAAAAAAATCGTTATTAATAACGGTGAGAATTGTCGTTTCCTATGATCGATAACAATATAATATCATTGAAGAAATACGATATTCAATAATATCGGTGTTTGGGATCTTGAACTTTTGGAGGTTCTGTCATTTTCCATTATCTGGGCAGTTTATCTGATGACAAAAAATACAGCATGGTACACCTGAGACCAATGAATAATTTCTGGGGGAATATTAATTAAAGGTAAGTAATTTCGAAAATATATCTCGTATCAGGAGGAAAATAAAATATGACTTCTATTAGAAAGACTAATTTCCTATATTTTTATTGGTTACAATTTGAGTAGGCATGACAAAAGCCTTAACTTATTTTTATACATTTACTGATTTAAAGCCAAGTCGGATTAGAATATTATTCGATATTTTTGGCGGACTTCTGAAAGTTAAACAAATTAGTTGATCTAATAATTAGAAAAAAAATGCAATATGATATCAAAACAAGTTATCAATATTCCGACAATGTCGGTTATAAAATATGGCTATAAAAATTGTTTCACTCACCTTGGCAGCTTCAAATGAAGATGCCACCTCTTTGGCCATAGTTTCCGGTATTTTCCCAAACGGTTTGATTTCCATGACGTTGTTTTTCAAACAGGTTTTGAACGATTCGGAAAAGTCGTGCGCCTTCGGATGAATCGCTTGGTAGTAAACGAGCGGGAACAGTTCGCCGAAGAATTTATGCACCAGAGACTCGAGATAGGGGCCATCGCCAGATGGAACAGTCGTGGGAATGTCCGGTGGTCGTCGAAGCCCTCGCTGAAGATACTGCCACAGCGAAGAGTACAATTCGGTGACCGGCCCTTCCGCAAAGCTGCCCATCTTCTCGTAAACTTCGAGGAATATGTGCATGGTTTTGTTTCTGCTTCGATCGACCAGCGCCTCCAGGACACCTGGGGAAAAAAATTACAATAATCCGTCGGTTAATATTATGGATGAGAAATTGGAGTGAATTTTAGTCGTGCATATTATCGTGAGTTGTTATTCCTATTATACTCATCGCAATCATTGCGTCTTTCGGTTTATTATTTAATAGTATACCCTTGTAAAGGCCAAGAAAGAACATTTTATAACCCCCCATCGCTTACACGACCATATTCGACTGAATTTAGAACCGACTGCACAACTAGATATTTTTTAATGTTGAAGCAGATCGTAATAGTTAATTTGTGGTGTTCTGTTATACTGCATTTTCAGTTGAAAATCCGCAATTTTAAAATTTACACAATGTTAAATTATATCTCATCTGGAGAAAGGAATCTATGACAATGCCGAAGAGAAAAAACCTCAAACCGCATAATACGGTTTCGATATCCTACGTCGGGACGACCACTTGTTGCAACACCTATTCACCAAATTGTTTCTCCGTTTCGAACACGCACATGTCTAGATCACACACGAGATACTCGAAACTGATGTCGTCACGGTACGCCCTTTTGTGATATGATAAACTGAATGCACCGTGAAGTGCATCGAACTGGTGGCATTGTTCAAGAGGTGACAATCTACTCAAGGCGATCCGGGATTTTCGATAGTGTTGACGTCCAAGGCATATTTTCTAACAAAACATCTTCCATAATAGAGCTTTTTTGGTTTATTATCCAATAATAAACCGATGAAATCACCCGAAAAAAAAATTTTCCAACCCCCAATAAAAAAAAAAAAATTTCCAAAACAAAAAAAAACCCCGCTGCAAATGATTGTACAGCAGCTAAATATACCTTCGCCTCAATAATGATTCAAGAAGAGCATAATATGTAGAAATTGATACGAAATACACCTTTTAATGGAAAACGTTCGAAAATACGAATTTTCTCCCCCTCAAAAATATCCTTAAAATTGAGGTAGCGATTTGGTTAAAGAATTGAGCCATTGTCAGACCAAGATTGATTTTGGTAATAAATTCATGAATCTTTTATAGTTTCGTCAGAAACGTGTTGACGCCCAATTCTTGAACAACATTGCTAGCTCAATTTTGAGGGTATTTTTGGAGGGTTTTGAGTGGGAGAAAATTCATAATTTCCAAGGTTTTTCAGAAAAAGGTATAATTGGTATCAATTCTATAGGTTTTTGGACGCTGAATCGAATGAGACCTTCGAGGGGTTGATAGCTTTATTGGTTCTCGAGTTATAGCAGCTTTTGTCTTGCGATTGGGAGATTTTCACAAATTTGGCATAAGTCGAGAGTTCTTGGAGCTATAAAAATCAATCTAAACTCGTTAGAATGCTCGACAAAAAAACTCTTAAGTTCTACCGTTAGGCGAAAAATTAGCTTTCAATTTGAAAGTTAAGAAAAATGAAAATGATTAAAATTACAATAGTTGCTAAGGAGTTTCCCCTATAGCTAACAACTCGTTTTTCGGTAGAAACGTTCAAAAATGTTCTGAATAATAACTATCACAAATAATCGATAATCTTCTTAAATCATTATTGAAGCGAAGGAAAAATAAACCACTGTAGAATCATTTGCAGCGTTTTTCATTAAATAAAATAACTATATACCAAGCACAATGTATAGCGCAAGAGTAGATCTAGAGCGAAAAAGAAACACCGAGAATTTGAAAAATGCTTAAGGAAGATTAAGATTACAAAGGTAAATTAATGCTGCGGAACTCGCCGTTTACGAGATTATTTACAGATTATTACGCTTATCATTATCGTCATTGTAATTAATATTCAACCATAAATTACCAGCTTATGTAAGATTATTTTAATTGTGAGATTATTCAAATTCAGGTACATGTAATTCAAGTAATTGAATATTTATATAATGAATAAATAGAATCGTCAATATTGGATCGTTAGTCTTTTGAATAAAAAGAAGAATAAAGCTAGAGGATGTAACTGTAAAGCGCAACAAAGTTCGATAAACCAGGCGAAAAGTAGGCAACGGATATTGAGTCATTATCGAGAGGCGAATGAGTGTGGGACAGGAGGATGATGGGGTGCAGGTGAAAAATTAAATATAAGAATATCTGTGAGTGATAACTGGCTAAATAATGAATAAATAGAATCGTCAATATTGGATCGTTGGTCTTTTGAATAAAAAGAAGAATAAAGCTAGAGGATATAACTGTAAAGCGCAACAAAGTTCGATAAACCAGGCGAAAAGTAGGCTACTAAAATCTAATCGGCGAAGATCATACGCAATTGTACCGTATCATGAATGAACTACAGATCCAATTAGTACGCTTAATTAAAAGTTCATAAATTATAAGACGATCAAAACACGGTGTTTAGTAATACGAGCCATGTTCGAATTTCAGCCCCACGCGCAGTATGAAGCTATTAGGTGGCTTGCCCTTACTATGGAAGTGGAGAATTACCTAGAACAATAGGGCTATGGAATCTGACCTCTCGTAGCGTTTGACTGATCAGCGAGAAGTGCGTTGAATATTTAATAGGCTTCCAGGAAGCATTAGAGTCTGTAGCACTCGATAAACGTTCGATAGACCTGCCCTTCAGAGAACAACGATGTGCATGAATGGAGCGAAACAGGATACAACCGATCATACTTGAATATGGTTTGGGTTTTCGGTTAAAAATATAATATTCGATCGAAACATAATCCCTTCGCTCCATTAGGGGAAGACCTTTTCGTCGCAGAATGTTACGATCTTGGCAGTACCGCGTTTGCCCTTTAACTCTCAGTAGGTATTATGCTCCTTCAAACAACTGGCATCTTCAGGCCATTCTATGAACCTCAAGCGCTTCTGTAAGTAGGTAACTTGAATAGGTAAATGGAATTTTATTAAAAAAGAAATAGGAAACTTGAATTTGAAACACTAAAATAAACAAATACGTCGAAATGTTTTGTTTTAAAACTTTCATAGGTCGAGCGAAATTGAGGAACGATAACAATTATTTGACACTATACATTTGTTAATTAAATCGAAATTCCAGATGCGGTTAAAACGTACTTTATTTAAACCTATAATTTTTATAAAGGTCTCAAGAGCCAGAAAGAACGTTAAGAAATCTACATTTTGGTAGATTCAAAGGACGTCATCATTGAAAGTATATATATGTTAGGCCACCGCGGAATTATTAGTGTTTGGAGAGAAGAAAAAACTTTTTTTTCACCGTTTAGCCGAATAAATTCGAAAACAAACAAAAAATGTGACGTTTTCAACAATTTTAATTGGTTCTACATTAAAGTTGCGACAATTTCGACAGGGCAACTATTTTTGTAAAACAAGCCAACACGGCGGAGAAAAATTCAAATGTTGAACTTTCGAAAGATGGGAAATTTAATTAGTGGAAATTTAATCTTTTTCACTCGAAAATCGAATTTTACGTGTACCTAATTTCCTGTACAGTCAATGAATTTTCAAAGTCGAAATCGATGAGCATTGTAACTATAAAAACGGACAAACCTACAGTTGTGTCGCAATTTCCAAACAAAGTTCCGTGGTATTGACTACAAATTCGTTAGAATTGAAAATCTCTCGAAAACTATGGTTGAATTTTTCATCATTGCCGATGCCAGTGGAGCTCAAAGTCGCGGACGGTCAAGAGCTCGCATTTTTTATTTTTTGACAAAATTTTTGAAATTTAAGTGAGACTGGCATCTAAGTGAAGACTCTTGAGTAATGAAACAATTGTTCTACGGAAAATTTTGACCAAATAAAACTCAGTTAAATTTCAATTTTTGTGAGTTCAAAAACCAATTTTTATTCATTTTTTATTTTTATTTATTTATTTTTTTTTGTTGACAATTTGCTATTTTTTCCGAGAGTTAAAAAAATTAGAAAAATACAATTATATTGGTATGATACAATTTTCTTGAAAATTTTGGATTTTTACTGTGTTGAAAGTCAAGTAAAAAAATCGTAAACTGATAGTTTAAAAAAATTCGCATTTCTCGATATTTTGCGGGAAAATGTTTGATTTTGTTCAAATTAGGGACAATGAAAGAGGTGATGCGTATATCAATTATGCTACATTCTTTGTTTCTCTTGCCCAAAATAAATGAGAAAGATGCTCAACGTAGGAAAATGGGATTTTTCGTAGGCATGAAACTTTCCTACCTTACGAGGATCGTTCGTAGCATTGTCTTCCGGTCGGATTGTCTTCTCGCTATCTTCTCATTACCAGTCAAAATTCGACTACACACATTTAATGTTTGTAAGGAAAGTCGTCAAAGGCGCACACGAACGCTAAAGGCAAAGTGATGATTATGGAACAAATATGAGGCGAAATCCTGGCTATAAACGGGAGATCGAGCGTGACAAAGCCCAACTTGGCCTAGTGTGCACAACTAAGTTCTTGCTTCGACGCGACGGCGTTTCCAACTAATTTAAGAGCAAAGTTTGCTACCGCATCTCAGCGACAGAGGCGCAAAGTTCAAGAGAACTTCGGATAGTTACCTGTTCGAAGTGGCACCTAAAGGCCGCAAGTGGTACTTTGGTTAGGAGATAGCTCTGATATCGTCGCATATACGATTACTAACGTTAGCCAAATGGAAACTTACGGGCGAGCGAGTCGGACGAACTGGCGAGGACGTTTTGGACTGCGTGGAAATTATGGCCCAGCAGCTGATGGAGGTCGCTCATTACCGATTTCTGAAGGAGAAGCTCTTCCGACGGTGAACAGCATTTGCTTCCTGTGCAAATGCTTGAACCTGCGAACAAGAGAATCGATTCGTCATTTTTCTACGCATTATTATCCAAAAAGAGAGTACCTATTCTATACGAACGCTGGAGCTGGTAATTTTTTGCTAAAGCTCAATAAAATTGAATATTGGGATCAAGATAAAATTCGCTACCGAGTTGAAAAAATTTTTCGTAGTGCTATACTCAAAAATTCTTAAACGTGTAATGAAAAAAAACCAATGAAAACGATGAAATATTCTCCGGGTAAACATGAAAAATTAGCCGTGACTGAATTTTGGATAATACACTTGTGGACAGAGGTCATTTCTGTTTTTCGTTTAGGTAGGACTATTGACAAAAAAATATAGTATCTCTCTGGAACAATTTTCTATTATATTTACCTATATTTTATTTTTAGCAGCACTGCTAGGACACTTTATTTTCATCATTTTATTTTGTCAGTTGGAATTTGCTGAATAGAGTGAAAACAGATGTCGGATATTTCTTCGTACGAAATGGGGAAGACGCTTATTTTTTATTTTCGTACCTAATGGCCTGAATTCTGTTATTTGGTGTCGGCTGAAGACGGAACGACCAATTTTTCATGAAAATTGTGAGTTTTCGCGGAGAAAATCGCTAAGGAAAATCAGTGGTTTGAATAAACCCGGAGATGTAACTCCAACCGATTGAAGTAACTCTCCCTAGAGCGCTCTGCAGAGGGCTGAAAGACAGACAGTAACAACAAGACGGTCTTTAAGACTGGAGTCATGCTAAATCGAGTAAATGTAGCTAACTTCACTGCTACTTGTTAGGTTTTTTTAATCGTCGAGTTAGTACCGCCCGAAATGCCTCGTAAAGCAAATAAATTGCTGAGAAGGGTTTGGTAATTTCACAGCAACCTCAAATTATTGCTCCCAATGTTAGTTTATTCTCCGAAGATACAAGCGCTAGTGTCGATATTCAAGTTCGACTGACTAGTTATGACGTAATAACTATTCATTTTTCGTTCAAAATCATCGGTTTTCCTTAGCGATTTTCTCCACGGAAACTCACAATTTTCATGAAAAATTGGTCATTCCGTCTTCGGTTGACACCAAATAACCAAAATAGGCCAAAAGGAACGAAAATAAAAAATAGGCGTCTTCCCCATTGTCCGACTGAATTTTCACCTCTAAATAGGCAATCCCTCCTCGCAAAATTCAATGCAATGCAGAACCGCATCTGAATTCCGTATAGATCATACGGAAAATCTGTATAAATCCATCGGATTTTTATCGCTTGAAAAATTGCGGGCTGCCAAATCAGAATCGCGCCTGAAAAGAAGTAAAATCTCCACTTTCATTATTTGACGTAGGAGAATAAAAGCGTATCACGCTATCAGAAAGCTATTCATCAAATTTTCTCTCGCAAGCTCCATTGTGCGGTCAACGAGACGGCGTTATCTATCAGATGTGTCACAGTGCCCGTCTAATGACCTATTGCCGGCAGTCGATTGATCCAGCGCCTACCGCCAGTCGAATATTTTCGAGAAAGGTTCGGCGCTGAAAGGGTGGCTAAAATGAGGGAGATTAGTTCCGAAAAGAAATTACGCAGGGCTTCGACAGAATATAGGTCAAAGTTACTGAAAAACGAGCGGGATAAGCTTGAAGAAAAATAAACTCGCTCGTCTCAAAGGAACTTGAGCGTGTTAAGTGAAAAGCGTTTCTGCCGCGCTTGACAGAGAGCACTTCGGAAGCCTCGAATTTCCAAGTGCTTTTCTAGCAGCTAATCCTACTTCGTTTGACAATATAAAGCACCTATGTGATTGCGATTAAGATTTGGAACACGCAGAGTTTTGTATCTTCTTGAAATGAAAAAAAAAAAAAAAAAATTTATATACCTATATAAAAAAAATATATATATATAAACTACCTATATAGAAAAAATAAATATATAAAATACACATAAATATATAAAATAAAAACAGCTAAGAAATTTAGTGTCGAGCTTCTGTGCTTCGTATTCGTAATCTCTCAGGGCCAGTCTGCCCTTTCGATGAACAAGCTGTTTCATCTCAAATGACTGAACTACTACTCATTAGGCGAAATCGCTCCCTTTTGAGACGATATACAGGCTTTTTTCCAGAAAAAATCATTGCAACCTAACTTGTACATTCTACTCGCTTCAATTGAAGTGAATCAGGATGAATATATCGGTACGTTAATAAGGATATTAATTTTTCTATATTGTTATAACATTTTTCAAACATTTTTGTATATGATTATTGTTATATAACTATGATGACATTTTGAAATCGGAAAAAGATTATTTATATTGACTGTGATCCACAGTTAACAGCAGTTAGCTCAAAAGCTTGCTAATAAATTATTCAGTTGAATTTCATGTGGACCAATCTTCCAACGTGCACAACTCCTGCGTGTTGCTGGTTCGAATCTTCCACGATCGGATAGTGATAAATGAATAGATTTAAAAAATTAATTAATAAATAAAAAAACAAATCAATAAATAAACCAAAAAAAAAAATGAATTTTATACTGCGGTATAAAATATTTCTTCGCGTTATAATACACAGAAGCTCGAAGGAATTCAAAATATCCTCCAATCGCTATCGTGAAGCTTAGTTTCCAACAGAACTCGATTTGACGTTGCGGCCCATGAAATTGCGAGGCAAATACGGTCAGCGGGTTAAACTAATAAAACGGAAAAATTCCCAGATGTGAATAATGGAACACCACACTCGCTCCCGCGGGACCTCATCAATAATTTATCAATCCGATTTTGCGGGGAAACTCGTGCCGGCATAAAGTAAATGGTATTGACGGAGGTTCGAGGCTTCGAAAAGCCGTAAACTCAAGCGAGTACAGTAAGTACGGTAGAGAAGGAAGTGACGAGATACCAAAGCTGAAGTTTCTGCTCGTTCATCACGGGGCGAGATAATTTATTACCGAGCTCGTTGAGCTGCCGTTGACGTCCAAAAAGCTTACCTGAGAGACGCTCGAGTTTTTAGGCAATTCGATGGCTATAAGAGACATTTTCAAAAAGGGATTCCGTTAAATGAATCAAATTCAGGGATAGATAAATATAATGTTTCCGTAAAGGAATTAGATGAACGCGCTCGAAACGTAATGCCGGCTGAAAATAATAGAGGATTCATTTCGTTCACCGATTAATTGCGACTTCTTGGATCGACAAGTGTTTTGACACAGTATCCTCAGCTGGTTGCGATACTTCGTTAACCAACTAATGAGCCAAACAACCGGAGAACCAGTCTCATCCGGTTTTTCTCCGTAGTAAAACCGGATGAGATAAAAACCAACGCGCTGTTGCAAAAATCTTCAAAATATAAGTTATTCTATCCAGAAATTTTGGCAAAACTATAGCCTCATACGGAGATGTTTAACCTTCAACAATCAAGAAAAGAAAATTCAATTAAGGTGAGTTTAAGGTGAAAGTAAGGTGTGTGAGCCAAACGATAGAAAACAATTTTCGTGAAACGGGGTCAGTTTTAAAGCAAGGAGACCCAAAAATACAAAACTATTTGAATAAAATACAGAAAATGCGAATTACGAGTAATTGCAGTGTGTAACACAAATAATACTAACATTAATCAACCGACATTCAGCTGACATGAAGGAAAAGCCGCCCAGCGTTGAATATTCTGCTTTTACGGTCTGTAATACCAAAATATAAATTACGCACTCGTGAAATTGAGAAAAAAAAGTCATTACGTGGAAGTATGGGGTGTGAGCCAATTGATAAAAAATCAAGCACCATCTGCTCGCCATAAAAAAATTGTAAGAATGTTGAAAAATAATTACTTGTACTACAGGCTGTAAAAATTGAAACAGAAAAAAATTCGAATCTCCGAAGTACTCTGTGTTATCTATAATACGGAAACGTCTAATTTTGCACGTTCGCCAGGAGATCATTTTCTGACAATTTCATAATTGAACATAGATATAACGATTTTTGTCACTTTTTGACCACGAACACACGACACTGACACATGTTTAGAAAACGATTCCAAGTATAGAACGATGAAAATTTCTTGCGAATTCAACTTTTCTGACAATCACAATTCTTCCATTTACTACTTAAACGTGGAAAGAAAAATCGATTTTTCCTTTACCCAGCCGTTTCCCAACTGTTGTTGTTAGGTTGGTCGGAAAATTAACCCGCTCTTTATTCGCCTATTCGAAATGATTTGTGCGCCTTTTGGTCCATCAATTGTTCACCGTCCCTGCGGGGAAAACGATGAATCCCGATTTCGTCGGTCATCTTTCAACGCTGGAGAGAAAATGTGTTACGCGAAAAAGTCAGGAAAAGCGAGGGCAACGTCGTTGATATGCAGAGATCCTTGGCCCCGGTCCCAGGTGGGATATTGCGCCTCCCAAAGAACAGGGCCGAGATTGGGGGAACTGTAGGTGTGCACAAGGCTCAGGACCGTCTCTCTTCGAGCGAGATAGATACTACCTACAAAGCTGGTTAGGCTGTATGCCGAGGCAGAACCTTTCCATATACCTCAACTAGCTAGCGCAAATGTAATTCACCGGATTTCCAGAGGATTTCTTTTTCGTGGCTCGGCGTCAGGTAACGTTTCATGGGTAGAAAAAGGGCATAAAGCCAAGGCGAGTACAGACGTTTGCCTGAGACAGAAAACGTCAAAAAGTCGCAGTTTCCTTTTCCCCACGTCGTCCCGGAAAAGCACGGGGCATTTCCCTTGACGGAATATCTCTCCTATCGTTGACGGCTCTGAAACTTTCATGATTTCCTTTTTTACCTCCGGGACCGCTAGCGGCGAAGGAATAAATAACAAGTGAAACCTCTACTGCACAACAGAACGTCTGATGTTCAGTAAAGTTTGCTTCATTTGAAAAAAAATCAAATGAATATTATAGCAATATATTTCTTAAGCGTAATTATTCTGAAGGTTTTTTTTATTTCTGAGATTTAAAATATTTATTATTTATTTCTGAGATATTTACTAATTTTTTATTTATTTTATTTTATATTTATTCATTTCTGAGAATTATCAAAGTTGGAAAACGTAAAAAACAGTGTAGTACCTACTAAAAACGGTAAAAACTTATAGTTGTCGTCAAATTTCCGTCGTTTTGACGTCAAATTCGGATTCAGCGTTCAATTTCCTATAAGAATAGCTTTCAAGATCGCTTGAAAATGAAAACTTACTATTTCACCAGCGGAGCTCGGAATATCGGCCGGTGAAAAACTCGATTTACGGAAAATAATTTCTGTGGCGCTGTTTAAAATATTTTCACCAAATTTTTTGCTATACACGTATGTAAGCCGTTCGAATGAAGACTCCTGCATAATAAAACAAATTATTCGCATGAATTTTGACCCCGAAAACCACGTTTAAAGGTCAATTTTCGAAAGTTTTTAAACCGATTTTTTTGGACCATTTGCAGATTTTTCCGAGAGTTAAAAAAAATCACAAAAATACATCGTGGTAAGATACAACTTTCCTTAAAATTTCAGATTTTTATCTCTATTGTAAGAGGAGAAAAAAATCGATATCTGTTCGGTTCAAAGATATCGCAGGGGTACCCCTTGGATTTTTTGCCAAACATTTTTTGAAATCAATTTCGCTCAAATTCAGCATACTGATAGTTGATGATGTGTATATCAATAATATATGGTTCATTCTTTGTTTCTTTTGCACTAAATAGATGAAAAGAACGTTCAAAGTTGAAAAATGTGATGTTTTCGTGTATAGTCTACTAATATTGTTGAATAACGCATAAACGGTTGAAAAATGGATAGTAACATTACATGGGGAAAATGTGAACAGTTAAATTACCGACATTTGGTGTATCCAAACATCAGAATTGACGCCTTTTTGTTAAATTTATCCACTGTGCAAGTTACAAACTTTGGAAAACTTGATGTTGTCATGTCTACCTCGGCTAAAACTTTGAGCAAGATGCAAACCCACTACTTTATGACACAAAGAACACGAAAACACCACCACCTACATACCAGATTATAGTAACTACTATAATAACTATAGATTCAAACTCCCCATACAGAAATAAACTACTAAATAGTACTCCTTTTCTTTCTCGTCGCATTTCTTGATGACCGGGCAATTGAAAAGAAAAGCTATTGACCCCACGATGGTCTCATGCGATTCAGCGTCCAAAAATCTATAGAAATTGATACCTAGTACACCTTTTTCTGATAAACGTTGGAAAATACGAAATGCCTCCCCCACAAACCACCCAAAAATAAAACCATATAGGCACTGAAACTTGAAAAACATGAGAACTATTTCTGACTACTGAAGAAGCAATGCTCTGGAACTATCGGGTACACCTGTCCCTGTCCATAATAATTCGAACGACAATAGCAGCGCCACTTTTTCACAAATGAAGCTAAACGAATGAAAACGAATTGGGAAATAATAAAAATATTAATAGCCAGAAAATGATATCCAAATGGCAGGTGTAAAAATCGGCGATACTCAGGAATAATCGTATTTTCCTTCCTTGTAAAATAATATGCACTCGCCACGAATAGAAAAAGGCATATTGAACCGAAAACCAAAGCGTTCGTTGGAAGAGTTGAGCTTCTTAGCTATGTTATCCTCGTTTGGCACAACAAAACCAGTCACCGGGTCACGGGGCTTTCTGTATCTGTAGCTTTAGCCGGGACAAGGATAACACAGGAGAGAACGTGTATCGACAGGATTAGTCCTGAACGTGCTCCTGACGGCCGCCATCGCCTCAAACCATCCTCGCCCTTCCACAACTTGACACTTCCCCTTTTCCTCCTCTTAGCTCACCTTCTATCATCAATCTGTATGTTCGTCTCGCTCATCCTGTTCTTTCTCCCCACGTCCGCTGAAGGTTTTGAAAAGGATGAGAGTATCCTCCATTCAAGGCCGCCCAACGGAGGGAAGGGAAGTCCGCACTGTGAGTCTTGAGCCGGCTTTGGCACTCTTTCTTTTTCGAGAACTCCGCTTAGCCGTTCCTCAAATATAGAACTTTTCCACGAAATTTCCACCCGTAAGCCGAGGTTTAGTGAGGTGGAATTTCGAACACGACATTGTGCACGATCGCCGAGATGATGAGCATGTTCTTAAGGAGTACCTAACGAAGGGCGGTCGGAGAAGAATGGAGTAAAATCATTTAAAAAATATGAATATAGAAGAACACAAGAGAGAGAAGAAACAAACACCTGGTGAATGGCAAATGAATGACGCTTGATTTATATCGATGTAACACACTGTACTTCCACGTAAATCGCACACTTCTATTTTTGGGTCTCACGGCGAGAAAAATGGAGCAATATTTGATAACTGGCTCTTTCTGATTTTTTTCATCAATAATAAACCATTGTAGGTAATCGCCGAAAAAAATTTCCAAAAAAAATTTAAAAAAGTTCAAAAATTTTTTTCTAACCTCCCTCAAAATGTGATGTTTTACTATTCAAGGCATGTAGAATCCAAATATCCCAGAAAAAAAAATTCTGTCCGTTTCACGTAAACTGTCAACACTTTTCTGACGAAACAATAAAAGCTAAACTCTTGAAACTTTCACCAAAAATCAATCTTGAATTGACAATGGCTCAATTCTTTAACCAAATCGCTACCTCAATTTTAAGCGTATTTTTGGGGGTTTTTGAGGTGGAGAAAATTTGTATTGTAGCGTTTTTCAGGATAAGGCGTATTTAGTATCTTTTTCCACAGATTTTTGGACGTTGAGTCGCAGCTTATGTGTTGCATTTGGATATTTGCACAAATGCTGCATGAGGGTATAACTCGAGAGGTTTTGGAGCTATAAAAATCGTTCTATTCTCGTGAATGACCGTCAAACACTTGCAAAAGTACAAAAAGTATTTTTTTTTTTTTTTTTAATAAACAATGTTTATTTAACACAATAATTTAACATAATTAACATTATAATAATTATAATTAACAATAATTTGCAGCGTTTTTAAAGGAGGTTTAACTGAATGTAAGTTAGTTTTGTATCATGATATTAGTTTATAGGAACTATGACTCAGAGTTAGTCCTATTGTAGTTTTATGCGTTTATTCGTGCGTCGTGGGGTTCATTAAAAATTAACTCTCAATTCTCTGGTGTTTCTCAACAGTGAGTGGCTGCGTTCTTACTAGACAGCCATTTTTCTCACAGCTTTTAGCTTCGCGTTTTTGTGAAACTTTTCAAAATCTGTAAATATAATTTAGCTCAAGTAACGCGAATAAATTTAGACGCAAAAAGTGGTCATGAACAAGATTCAATTAACGACATCCTATTCGAACAATGAATAACCTTATTCGAACGCTTACGCAGAGGAGTTTAATCAAACAAGTTTCCATTTTCGCATAACTGAACTCGCGGCTGAGTAGCTTTGGCAAATAACGAGGGTCTCGCTGTACAAACAGCGTTCGAATAAAATTGTCAAGTCGAGAGCAACAATTACGCGTGTAATTTAATCGTGGCAAGCCCGATAAGCGACCAGAAAGTTAGCGGTAACTATCTTGATAAATTACGTAGCTCTGTTTCAGTTTACAGAACCGACCGTCATTTTACGATTTTGCTCGCTGTACGATGATGCTCGTAAACGATTCATCACTTATGAATTCATTGCCTACGAATACATATTCTGATACCAATAAATCTTGATTCTAGTAGAGGTAATTTTTCCAACATTATGCAACATTGCCATTACACGTTTCTATCCGTTCACTCGTAGCACTTTTCTACTTAGGAATAGCTTGACTCAAATTTTGGAACTTGAAACCTTAAAATCAATAATGTAGAGTTGAAATTGCCTTTTGATCCTTCACATCTTTCATGATCATGTTCATATTTCTCACATGGCCGTCACTATAAAATTTGTAATATTGCGGCGGATTCGCTTCTAAGAAAGTTGACCTTGAGGCAGGTTGCATTGCAAGAAGGGTCTGAAGGTGAGGGTGAGGATGAAGGTGAGAGTGAGGATGAGGGTGAGGGTTAAGTTGGGATCAATGATAGCGAAAAGCGAGGATGAAAAGCGCCCTTTGATGGTAAGGGCAAATCCGCGCGGCGGAGAAAGCCTTTTGAAAATTGTTTTTCATACATTTTAATAGAAATAATCTTTCGTTTAAATATCCGTCGCTTGACGTCAAATCCGGCAATTTAATTATTTTTTTCTTCTTTTCGTACGAGCTCAAAGCGACATTAAAATATTAGCTCCCGAATTTTGAAAATCGAGCACTTCCATTTCAACGCTATTTTGTTTTTCGCGCGAATCGGGTCACCTACTCAAACAATCGAATTTCCAAAGCCACCGCGGGCGTCAAAAGCGTCCAGAGTTTCTCTAACGACCCGACAAATCGCGAATTCGACGTCGGGAAAAATTAAATAAAGATCGTCCACCGACGACTCCCAGAGGACGACCGTCCTCATAAAACGTTCACGTGGACGTGGACCGTGGAGACGAATTTTCATGTCCCATCGCACCAGCACTTCCCAAGTGACTCATATCTCATTCGAGTGTAACTTGATTTTACTTTTGCTCGTCTTCCTCTAGAGAACACATCGAAATACTTCCATAAGAAATGTTTTCACGTGTATCACCCCCAAGAAGCTCGGGGATTCGAAGAACACAGTTCGTCCTCTTGTTCGGCGAATGTGTTCATAATAAGGAAGTTTTCTCGTTGCGTATGCGGATGAATAATAAGAATGGTGTTTATTTTTCATAGGATCGTATAGCCCTCATCAACGAGCGTCAAGCAGGAAAATGTTTTACGAATCATACATCATATTTATATATCTGCGAGTTTTTTGTTGCAACTCAAACATAAAATGCCACGCGTGAAGGGAATTTCCGCTCGTAAAGCATGACTAGAAATTTTTTATTTCAATTTTTGGTTTATTATTTAATAATAAACCATTGTAATCGCCCAAGAAAAAAACCTTTCTAACCCCCCTCAAAATTGGATGTTCAACGTTTCCAAGCATGTAGAATCCGAATATCCAATAAAAAAAATTCTGTCCGTACGCCATCAACACTTTTCTGACGAAACTATAAAAGCTAAATTCTTGAAGTTTCCACCAAAAATCAATATTGGTCTGTCTTAATTCTTTAGCCGAATCGCTACCTCAATTTTAAGCATATTTTTGTAGTGTTTTAAGGGGGAGAAAATTCGTTTTTCCCAACTTTTTTTTTAGGAAAATGATGTATTTTTTTATATCGAATTCCATAGATTTTTGGACGCTGAATCGAATGAGACCGTCGCGGGGTCGATAGCTTTATTGGTTCTCGAGTTATCGCAGCTTTTGTGCCGAATTTGGGAGATTTTCAGAAATTTGACATGAAGGAATAACTCGAGAGTTTTTGGAACCATAAAAATCGTTCTGTACTCGTAGGAATGATCACCAAACACTCTCTTCGACAGCACCGTAAGGCGAAAAATTTAGCCTTTAATTTAGAAATTAAGAAAATTAAAAATGATTATAATTACAATAGTTGCTACGGAGTTTTCCCCTACAGTTACCAATCTGTTTTTCGGTCGGAACGTTCACAAATGTTCGGAATAATTACTATCACAAATGGTTAGTCTTCTTAAATCATTATTTAAGCGAAGGAATAATAAACCACTGTACAATCATTTGCAGCGTTTTTATAAACGATTTCTCATTCGTACCATTGGCTAACAATTATTAGTTTAACCGGCGCCAGTTTCTTGTCGATATCGGTGCTTTTTTGGCACGTTTAGATATCGGCATTATTTCAGGTGGTAGAGTATGATATAACGACGTCCACAGGTGCCAAGTGGCGAGTGCCAAGCCGTCTCCAACCGGCCATAAAACTGTCCGACGTTGATCCACAGCCGCGTTTTGCCACTCGACTCGAAGACATCTCCATCTTTTTCTTTCCCACTGTACTGTCCGCCCTTTTTTGATCACCTTATCTCACCGGCTATTTCTGTTCGCGTTTCTTCCGTCTCGCACGCCCGACACAATTTTTCCATTATCTCATCGACGTCAACGTTTTATGTTAATTGGGCAATAAACGCCCGAGCACTCGATACGAAGATCGGCGTTTGTATAGGTTTAACCTTTCTTCACATTTATTGACACACGTTTTTCGAAATGCTAGGAGAAGAGAGAAATAGGGATTAGAAGTAAGGCGCCATTCGCTGATCCATCTGGTGCCAAATCGATTCTCACCTCATCCTCTCAACAATAATTTCAGATCCTATTTTCGATCTAATCGCGGCAAAATTAGACTTCAAAATGTACTAATTGAAAAAATTCAGTTTTGGTTTATGATTCAATAATAAACCATTGTAATCGCCCAAGGAAAAAATGTTCTGATTCCCACTCAAAATTTGATTTTTACGCTTCAAGGCATATGAAGAAAATTCTATCCGTCCGCCGTCAACACTTTTCCGACCTTCTATAAACTCCGACCAAACTATAAAAGCTAAATTCTTGACATTTTCACCAAAAATCAATATTGGCCTCACAACGGCCCTATTCTTGAACCAAATTGCTAGCTGCTTGGCATTGGTTCTCGAGTTATCGCAGCTTTTGTGTCGAATTTGGGAGATTTTCAGAAATTTGTCATGAGGGTATAACTCGAGAGTTCTTGGAGCTATAAAAATCGTTCTATACTCATTGGAATGGTCGTCTAACACTCTCTCCAGCTGTACCGTTAGGCAAAAAATTTAGTTTTTAATTTAGAAATTAAGAAAAATAAAATTGATTAAAATTACAATAGTTGCTACGGAGTTTTCCCCTATAGTTCGGTGGGATTGTTCAGAAATGTTCGAACTAATTACTATCACAAATGGATAGTCTTCTTAAATCATTATTGAAGCGAAGGAATAATAAACCACTGTACAATAATTTGCAGCGTTTTTATAATTGTATATTCGGATTCTACATGCCTTGAAACGTGAAATATCAAATTTTGAGGGGGTTCGATTTTTTTTTTTCTGGACGATTACAATGCTTTATTATTGAATAATAAACCAAAAAAGAAGAGATTCGTTGAACAATTTTCGATTATTTATGCGGCACGAAAAATTCCACAGTCCGCGCAATTCGGACACAGACTACAACGTGCGGACAATGGTGACGACGGATGGCCCTCGAACAGACAACGGGAACTGTACATGGAAGGGCGAACCTATAGGCTCGTACAACCCTCCGTTCCGCAGTGAAGGATGCGAGCTGTACAGAACGCGGAATGGGCACTTTTCAACCCCGAACACCAATCCTCCCTTTTCCCACCGCAGGATAATAAATAGGCTGCCTGCGGTAGGAACCACCCACTACAGTCCTCGGGTGCCATTTCGAGTATAGGGTCGAATAGCGGAAACGGATCGGCGCGTCAATCCTTTCAGCCATCCACTTCAACGAATAGGAATTTGTCAAACGGTCCTGTGCACGTGTACCTCGAAACACTGAGTGGCTACGTTGTAGCATATTTTACCAAAGTATCGCAAACGAAATTTAAAAGGTGTATTTTATAAATTTATAATGATTTGGACGCCGAATCGAACGAGATCGTTGCGAGGTCGATAGCAACACTGGTTCTCGAGTTTTTCAATATTTTGGCAAAAGAGAATAATTGAAAGATTTTGGAGCATTAAAAAAAGCTGTTCGCACACTTCACAAGTTTCAACGGACGCGTTGATTATGCCGATGTGTCGTTGGTATAACGCTCGAGCTGGCAGTTTTCTCACGCCTAATTATTAGTCGGTCATTAGTAAACACGGGAATTCCATAATCGGGTTGTTCACTCACGTCATGCAAGATGGATGGCGCTCGGTTCAAATAATAATTTTTTCTTTGCAACGGAAGGAGCTTGTGAACCGAAAGAAAACAACGGTAACGCGGAAAAGCAGCCTCTCTCACTCGCTCTCTCTCTCTCTCTTAGTTATGTCCTTTCAGTGACTTTATAAATTATTCAAGAAATGATTACGACCGATTGTTAGGAGGTCGTTGGAAAATCGAGAAATTCCCCTTCCGTTCCGTTCTTCTACGTTTAACATCCGCCCCAAAATAACGACTAGTATTACAACAATTTTGGAATATTTCCAAGCAAAATAAAACATCTTCACTGCCGTACAATAACCAGCTCTCCTGAATTGAAAAAGAAAAAAAAAAAAAGATTATAACTGCTTTATTGTAGTAGAGGGGTTGTGAGGGGGAGAAAAACCAGGCGACTTATTCTCCAGATTTTTAATGGCTGGCCGAGCACTTTCGCCCATTCGGGCGTCTTCAGGGCGACGTGGAACCATGAGGTCCACAGCCCTCATGGTGGTGGACCTCATGGTTCCACGTCGCCCTGAAGATGCCCGAATGGGCGAAAGTGCTCGGCCAGCCATTAAAAATCTGGAGAATAAGTCGCCTGGTTTTTCTCCCCCTCACAACCCCTCTACTACAATAAATGCGACGACAACCAAGCGAAGAAAACTGCTTTATTGTTCAACAATCGTCGAGAAATTGGTGAGTTGAACAGGATCATGTTTTTTAACCAACTTCAAAAAGAGGAGGTTACTATGTTTTTGTTTTTTAATTTTTTTATTTATTATTAATAAATTGTGGTTATTGCTCAATCCCTCTAAATTTGGTATTTTACGTTTGAAGGCATGTAGAATTCGAATATCCAATTAAAAAAATTCGTCCGACCGCCGTAAAAACTATTCTGACTATACTAGCTAAATTCGTATTTTCCACATTTTTCAAACGGAGGTGTAATTGGTATCAATTTTATGGATTTTTGACGCTGAATAGAATGAGACCATAGCGGGGTCGATAGCTTTAACGGTTCCCAATGCATCGTAGCTTTTTTGAAGTTAAAGATTTTCAGAAATTTGGGATGAGGGACTAATCCGAGAATTTCTGGAGCCACAAAAATCGTTCTATATTCGTTAGAATGATCGCCAACACTCGCTTCAGCCTTAGGAGAATAATAGGATTTTAGGAATTTAAAAGGAATTTAATTCAATTTTTGATGAGATAATAAAGGTAACATACTTGCTCCCTTATAGATATAAATCTGTTGTTAGCTGGATACGTTCAATATTGGTCGGAATAGTTACCATCAAATATGGAAGATTTTCTTAAATCAAAATTGAAGCGAAAGAATAATAAACCAATCGTTAGCAGGGTTTTTTTTTTCTTTTTTTTTCTAAGTGAGACACGACACAATAATGGGTTAAATTGGAATGTCTGATGAACTCTCGTTCGGCTGAATTCATAATAACCAGGCGCCATACGACGTTCCCAGATCTGGATTTGCATAGAATGAACCAAATTTGAATGTGGAGATTGAACGATTAACGGGAACGTCAACTTTGGTTTGCCCACGAAGATTGTTAAACCGATGTCAACGCTTCAAACTCAGTTCGGTAACTTATTGCCATTTCGGCGAGCGTAAAGAAAGTAAATATTCGTAAAAAGGGAATAATAGATTATTCAGGTAAACCGGCGAAAATTCCAACTTGGAAAATGTCTCGTTGAAGCAAAAATGGTAAAATTTTAGGAAACCCCGTATTTCCCAATAAAATACAGAAACCGGTTTTCAATTAATGGTCGAATTGCAAGTACTTTTAGCATAAGTTAAGGGAGTGAAATTAGATGCTTTAAAGGGGGGAAAAGTTTAATAATTTTTTACAACGTAGGCTTATAAGGTATCAATCCGATTGATTGCCGCGACATGCTAATAAAACTCGAACAGTCATAGCTTTCCCGACAATATTATGTTCACATATAATGAAATAGGAGCGAATATAAATTTTTTCCATATTTCTAGTTACTTTAGTTAATAATCCAACATTTAACACAAAACGTTCGCCAATGGCCAATAAAGGTTATCCACGCCTCAGGTTTTATCGAGTTTCCAATTTTACTCGTGTAAAAATAGCTCCGTTCCGCTTCCACTTTCGAATGAGACATCAGCGTCGCCCGGAGCTGTTTCGGGTATACGCCCTCGTGTCCTCAGGTCAAAGGTCATTGAAGGCAATCTAAAGCCTCGGTGATCGATTGCGAGGGTGACCTCCGATGCGGCCGCGGAACCGAACTAACGACGATCGAAGAAGAATCCACAAACTGGCGCTTATTGCTTCCTGACATCTTGTTCAATCGGGGAACCAATGAGCGCTAACTCGCCACATCTGAAGTCATCTGAGGTTGTAAGAGGCATTTATCGCCATTATTAACGACGAACAGACGTAATCAATAGAGCCGAAAAGGATTATTGTTGAGCGCTAGAAACCAATATAAATAAAAAAAATAACCTTAGAACAGTTTTTAAGGGTCTAAGATAGAAAATAAGAGTTGAAAATGTGCTAAAACCAAACGTCGAGGTCGGACGATTTTCCCCTCGATGGTCGTTATTTGGGACTTTTTCGGACTCTTCAAGGACCCCCGCAGATTTATTAGACAGGAAGAGTTAATCAAGTCACTCATTTTCGACATGGGGTTGAGGTAGAGACATTGAATGCGACGTTATCTCATATTTTGTTTTTATATCTCTTCTAGCGCTTTCGCCGCTCTGGGCCTCTTCAGGAAACATCTTCTATATAAAAGTTTTAAAAAATAAGGCCCAGTAATAGCTCCACAAGGTTGGGATTGTCATGAATTGGGAATATTTTTAGAACACTTCCGCTTTTTAAACCTAGAGTCTAATAAATTAAAATAAATAGGGGACTAGATTTAAATGCAGGGGTGACTAGAAAGGGGCGAATTTAACATTAAATATTATAGGACTTAAGAATGACTAGAGGTGATCACATGGTATCTAGTCCCCTATTTATTTTAATTTATTAGACTCTAGGTTTAAAAAGCGGAAGTGTTCTAAAAATATTCCCAATTCATGACAATCCCAACCTTGTGGAGCTATTACTGGGCCTAATTTTTTAAAACTTTTATATAGAAGATGTTTCCTAAAGAGGCCCAGAGCGGCGAAAGCGCTAGAAGTGATATAAAAACAAAATATGAGATAACGTCGCATTCAATGTCTCTACCTCAACCCCATGTCGAATCTGATGGATACGCGACAAACCACAACGTCACTCATTTTGGTTGATCATTAATAATAAACCATCGTAATCGCCCAAGAAATTTTTTTTTCTAAACCTAGGAGTATCACTGTTCATCAACGTGATCGGCATGAAACACATAGGTACAACTGCATTTTTTGGAATAGAGGAAATTTATTCAATGTAAATAATAGATACGGTCAGGTAACTATCCTTGTAGTATGGTACTGCCACTCACCAATGAATATAGGCGAAGGGATAATCTCTCCCTCGAGAAGCGTAATCACGGTTTCCTTAGGTTACGCCTCATTTTGAAACTTTAATGCCACCCATCGTCGTACACAGTTCTCCTTGGTTACCCTGACCGGGTAACGAGAAACTTGCATTAGACATGAGACAAAAGCGTGCGCAGACGAGCGCAGAAGAGAAGCGTGCGAGAGCATAGATGAAATATTTAATACACGACCGAATAGAACTGAACTTCAACTCCCATCTACTAGTTCCTGACGTGTATTGTTCGACACAATTACAATTTGCAATTGAATACAATATTTCAACGTCAATATAATTTATTTCAACGCACCAATAAAAAAAAAAACATCTTAAATAGAAGTTGCTAATAAAAAATCCGCAAATTATTGTACAGCGGTATTCCTTCGTTTCAATAATGATTTAAGAAGACTATCCATTTGTGATACGTTTCAAGGAATCTAGAATCCGATTATCCAATAAAAGAAATTCTGTCCGTCCGCTATTAACACTTTTTTTACGAAACTATAAAAGCTAAATTCTTGAAATTTTCACCAATAATCAATCTTGGCCTGACAATGGCTCAATTCTTCAACCAAATCGCTACCTCAATTCCGTGGGTATTTTTTAGGGGTTTGAGGCGGAGAAAATTCGTATTTTTCAACGTTTTCGAGAAAAAGGTGACTTTGGTATCAATTTCTCTAGATTTTTGGGCGTTGAATCGAATGAGACCTTCGCGGGGTCGATAGCTTTATTGGTTCTCGAGCTATCACAGCTTTCGTGAATTACTGAGTTATAAAAATTCTAATTCTATCAATAAAAGTTCTTTACTCGTTAAAATGGTCGTCAACTACTCTCTTCAGCTGTAACGTCAAGCGTAAAATTTAGCTTTTAATTTGAGAATTAAGAAAAATAAAAATCTTCGCTGTTGAGATTGAGGGGGAGAAAAATATGGCGACTTGTTCTCCTGTTTTTTGTTCTCCAGGGGCGAAGTGCTTGGTAGCTAATAAAAAACAGGAGAATAAGTCGCCATGTTTTTCTCCCCCTCAATCTAAACAGCGAAGAATTGATGCGACAAAACAAAAAAAAAAAACGCTGCAAATGATTGTACAGTGGTTTATTATTATTTCGCTTCAATATTGATTTAGAAAGACTATCCATTATTTGTCATTTTAAATATTCCGAACATTTGTGAACGTTTCCACCGAAAAACAGATGGTAACTATAGGGGAAAACTCCGTAGCAACTATTGTAATTTTAATCATTTTTATTTTTCTTAATTTCCTAACTAAAAGCTAAACTTAATGCCTAACGATACAGCTGGAGAGAGTGTTTGACGACCAATTCAATGAGTATAAAACGATTTTTATAGCTCCAAGAACTCTCGAGTTATACCCTCATGTCAAATTTCTAAAAATCTCCCAAATTCGGCACAAAAGCTGCGATAACTCGAGAACCAATAAAGCTATCGACCCGGCGATGGTCTCGTTCGATTCAGCGTCCAAAAATCTATATAATTTGATACCACGTACACATTTTTCTGAAAAACCTTGGAAAATATGAATTTTCTCCCCCTCAAAACCCCCCAAAAATACCCTTAAAATTGAGCTAGCAAGTTGGTTCAAGAATTGGGCCGTCGTAGGACCGAGATTGATTTTTGGTGAAAATTTCAAATTTTTAGCTCTTACAGTTTGGCCGGAAAACTGCTAACGGCGTACGGCGGACGGCGTACGGCGGACGGACAGAATTTTTTTTATTGGATATTCGGATTCTACATGCCTTGAAACGTAAAACATCAAATTTTTAGGGGGGGTTATAAATTTTTTTTTCTTGGGCGATTACAATGGTTTATTATTGAATAATAAACCAAAATAATAATAAATAAAAATGATTAAAATTACAATGGTTGCTATGGTGTTTTCCTCTACAGGTGCCAAAAGGTTCGCAAATTTTGGAATTGTTACTATCATAAATGGATGGTCTTCGTACATGATTACTGAAGCAAAAGAATAATCAATAATTTCCCTCAGACACTGTACAATCATTTGCAGCGTTCTATTCATCGGCTTTCGCCCGAAATTCTGTCGATTCCGCGCAATCATTCGATTGTTGGCGGCAGTTAGTAAAAATCAGAAAGCCGATGCCTCATTTTACATTCGCTGACGAGGAAGAATCGACGTCACAAATTCTGAAAAGAGCAAATCGAAACCGATAAAAAAAGAAGAGGGATCGACTACATTCTTGGTTCTTTGGCTCGCTTAGCTTACTCATCAACGATAATAAAGTTCGCATTCAGCATTAGAGATCCCAAGCGCCTTAAGAGGTCACAGTTTCTGATCCAATCGAACAGCTTCTATCAGCTTTGAAACAGAAATAGCGTTGCAGTAATCGTCTCAGGAGGGATTGTTACTCGAGCTTATTAAAAGAAAGAAAAAACCCACCAAATGGTTGTACAGCAGTTGATTTTTCCAACGCTTCAATTATGATCCAATACGAACAACTAGTAATTATAACAATCACAACATTTGCGAACGTTTCCATCTAACAACTTGGAGCACACTCCGGACAAATTTAAATAATTCTCATTTTTCACGATTCCTTAATTTAGAAAAAGTCTAATTCATTGGCGAGTTTTAGTGCGTTTCGTGTTTTTAGAAAACCCGAACGTAGAGGTTTTCGTTGCTTAGAAAAATCATGCGCATGTTTCTAATCGTCACCACAATCACCAAACAGCAGTATAAGAAACGTACGATTTAATGAAGTAACCTCCTTTAAAGTAAGTAAGTAATGAAGTTGTTGGTACATTTTATGCAATTAAAAAAGAGTTCTTCATATTATTCCTAGTTTGGAGTACCAACAGTGAAACGTTTTTTTCGCATTTTGACTTTGATTTTCAACCTTTCCTCCCTCAATCCTCCCAAAAATGCCCTTAAAATTGAGGCAGCGATATAGCTAAAGAATTGAGCTATTGTCAGACCAAAATTGATTTTTGGTGAAAATTTCAAGCATTTAGCTTTTATAGTTTCGTCAGAAAAGTGTTGACGGACAACGGCGGACGGACAGATTTTTTTAATTGGATATGCGGATTCTAAATGCCTTGAAACGTAAAATATCGAATTTTGAGCGGGTTAGAAAATTTTTTCGAAGGCGATTACAATGGTGCGTTAACAAATGTTCAGAATAGCAACGAATAAACGAATAATAAACCACAGCACAATCATTTGCAGCGTTGCCACACATACTACGAATCGACGGTGAGCGTAGTTCAGTCGCCAATACGTGGCAACGTTGACCACCCAATGTTGCCAAGTGCCTCGACCGCTATCCCCATCTCCTTTCTTCTGGCAACATCGCGAATTTTCAGGCGCGCGTAATTTAGCGTCCGCCCTATCGACGCGACAACATTTGAAAGATTAAGAAAAAATCGTAAACAATACAGTCTAAGGTGAATTAAATATGAGAAGAATCGCATACACCTTCGCAATTCTCGTTAATGCAATCAGCGATCGAGATTGAAGAGTAAAACAAGCGATCACCGAAGGATATAAAGCGATTCGGATGAAACAATTGCACGAAACGCGAGGAAAATAATCGCGTGTTGCACGACGGACGAAAAATTCGTACGGTAAAAATCCGGACTAGCTCAGTTTTGCGTGTTATTTCCGACAGACTTGAGGCCGAACACTAGTCGCATTTCGCACCGATGACGGTATCTTCGACGTTGGTGATGGTGAGGGCGGTTATGTTTCGGCGGGGCACGTGGTCGCACGGGATAGCATGTTGAGGTGCCAGAGCCCGGCGCCTTCCCGTCTCAAAGCCCCTGCTCCGTACAATCCGTCCAATCCACCCGCTCAATTCTATCGCCTCGCCGTTTACAACCGAGCTTTGAACCGTTTTCTCCCCCAAAAGCCCGTTATATTGATCCTCGTTGCCAAAGACGCGCCAAGGGAACGTTTGATGAAGAGCACAGCCGTTTCTGGAGGTGGAGGTATTTAAGGGTGAAATCGCTTTTCGGTTTGTTACGATCTGGGACCACTTGGCAACCGTTTCCAACAGGATAAGGACAGATGGCGATAATCATCCGGCGAGGAAATGGATTCTCGGCTACCTCAGTCACGTATTCGGATTACATCGAAAACTTGTAACGAATGTTTATCTAAACCGGGTAAATTGGATTCGAAAGTTATAACATCTAGGAACGGCCATTTCTATCGTTCTATCACCGGCGAAAATCGGACGCTTTATATTTTCTAGGGGTTCAAGAACAGAGGGAGAAAAAGGTTGTTATGTGGAACGTTCGGAACAGTTGTTGCTGTCACAAAAATTGATGATCTTCTCAAATCATACTTGAAGCGAATTATAAAAAATATTGCAGCGTTTTCTAAAAAAAAATATTGCTTAGATTAATCATCAAAAAATAATTTTAGGCCCATAGACCTTTTTTCAGCCTAATATCTCCATTTTCAATGTATTTCATTAAGGGTTTAAAGGAGAGCATTTTCTATATTTTTCCACGTTTTTGAGACATAACGAGTTTCGCGTCAATTTCTATCGATGTTTGGACGCTGTATCGTAAAGACGATATCAATTTCAAGCTATTGCGGCTCAACAAGGAAATGTTTGGTATTAGCAAAATTCGGAATGATTATTGCCATAAAAGTCGTTCTATAGTCAACATGGGATGCTCTGAACTTTCGTTGGCTGAATCTTTTGGCGAGTAATCAGTAAACATTGCAAGTTGCACCACTCTCCAATCGTTTCTAGGATTTAAATTTTTTTTTTTTTTTCAATATTAAACCATTGTAATCGCCCAAGAAAAAATTTCTAACCCCCCTCAAAATTTGATGTTTTACGTTTCAAGGCATGACCAAACTATAAGGCAAACTATAAGAGCTAAATTCTTGAAATTTTCACCAAAAATCAATCTCGGTCCTACGACGGCCCAATTCTTGAACCAACTTGCTAGCTCAATTTTAAGGGTATTTTTGGGGGTTTTGAGGGGGATAAAATTCATATTTTCCAGGGTTTTTCAGAAAACTGTGTATATGGTATCAAATTATAAAAAACCCGTTATCATACAGAGACCTCGCATTTTCTCTACAATTCAACTCGGTCGCAATTTCCGAGAAAATCCTCAGAAAAATCCCTTTTATCCTAAAAAAAAAAATAATTGCTCTGCGATTCTCGCAAATTAGAATGAGCGTGGCTTTTTGCGACCGTGGAGGAGGTCCACGTCGCATTCGATTTTTTCCCGGTCCCAGGGTAAACGGGGCAAAAAGTCGACGGCTGAAGCCGAGTATCCTCTTTTTCTCGGATTATTCGTCGCACGATCCGCAAATAATCGCAGGGCGCGGAATCAATCGGCCCCTTCCCTCGGTCATCTCAAGTAAACCTTCAACCCCTCAGCAATTCGTGCCCTGAATTCGAACTCGCGAGTAGAGATCTCTTTTTCGTATCTTGCCCTAGATATGATACGCTTGTTTAAGGTCAGTGTTAGCTGTTAGACGTCGAATTTTCCGTTTTGTAAATTACTTTTGCGATTAAAATGAACGATTTTTTTCATTGGGTGTCCGATAATTGGGGAGTTCAGGTTCGAGGAGTATTCGGCGAGCTGAATTTTTTGAAAAACCCAGCATGAGTCGACATTGTAGCATGATAAATCCTGATAACTTGAGCGGTTGGCTTAACCCTCTTAATTAAGAACCTCGCCGAGAGTAATAGAACGATTTCCACGGCTCCAAAAATTCTCGAGTTCATGCCAAATATTTGAAAATCTCGAAAACTCTACACGGAAGCTGCGGTAACTTGAGAACCTGATGACCTCGCTGTGGTCTCATTCGATTCAGCGTCCGAAAATCTAGAGAAATTAAAATCAAACGTACATTTATGTTTAAAAAATATCAGTTTTCCCCCTTTAAAGCCTCAAAAATTACTAAAAATTGAAGAAGCTATTTGGCTAAAGAACAGCCATTTTCTGTCCTAGAATTAATGTTGGTGGAAACCTCAAGAATTTAGCTATTATAGTTTTGCTAGAAAAGTATTGACGGAAATTCGCAATTCTAAGGGTAATGAAATGTAATCATGTTTGATGTCGATACATATAGATTTTGACGCTGAATTGAATGAGACCATTGAGTGGTAAATTACTTCATGGTTCCAAGTCATCGCAGTTTTTGTGTAGAATTTTCGCAATTTTCATTAATTTGGCATGAGAAAATGATTTGAGAATTTTTGAAGCTGTAAAAATCGTTCTATACTCGTTGGAAAACATTTATCGTTGTGCGAATAATTTAACTTGTAATTAGATAATTAAGAAAAATGAATATATATAATGACTATTTATAGTTGCTTAGGCGTATTCCCTTATAGTCACCAATCTGTTGTTAGGTTAAAACGTAGACAAATGTTCGGAATAGTTACTATTACAAATGGCCTTCTTATATCCTAACTGAAACACGCCACTGTACAATCATTTGCAGTTTTTTTTTACATTTTAAATTTTTTTATAAATTGATAATTGGATTTGATATGCTTAGAAACCTAAAACATCAAATTTTGAGAGGAGAGTGAGAAAATCTTTTTCTTGAGGCTGGCAACGGTTCATTATGGAATAATACACAAAAAAAGACACATTTACCACGAGAAATAATAGACAAGTATATTCAGAATGCCAAGGATTTAATCTATTTCTCTACATTATCACAGTTCACGTCGACACATTTGCAGTTAGCTTTAATTTTCGTAGAAGAGTTCCCGTCAGCGTCGAATGTGGTTGATGCGCTGACAGAGGAAAAACAGTCACGTTCCTTCGCCGGGATTCAGATCACTTCAGATGTTCATCACTTGACGTATCATCCTGATGGGCTTGGCTTCACCAAGACAGAAGTAGACGACAGGCGTCTCACCGACCCACATCGCGTTCGAATCGATGACGCAGCGCCCATTCAAACATTTTTAGCTTTCCTGACAAAAATGCGGATTTTTCGTCATGAAAGCGATACAGTGCCCGCTATTTGTTACGTTTTGCCAACCATGCGAAACACCGTCGAGTAGCCGGTCTCTCCTTTTACGAACGCCTATTTCTTGTCCATTTCTTCAGGCAGAAGTCGCGATGGGAAATTAGAAAATGTAGGTAAAATAATCGCGCGCTTCTATTACTTTCATGTTTACGAAGTAAACGAATGATGAAAAATTGAAAATTCGCATGAAAAGTCGAATTCGGAACGGAGGTCGTTTCGGAAGAAATTGTCATTTACTGTACTCAAAATCACTTTCTGAAGAAGTGTCTATGTGTAAGTCTGTGGTTGAAAAGTGATATAAATATCCCCCTCAAAAATGAAGACTTTTTCATGTTCATTACGACAAGCAGATGGCCCACGATTTTAATCAATAATTACTTTTAACAGGCCAATAGGCTCACACACCATACTTCCACGTTATGAGCGTTTTTCCACTAGAGCGTATTTTGTATTTTGACATTTACAGGCAGCGATAATCAATAACATCATGACATGTTAAGGAAGGCGATTGGGTGACGACTGATTTTTATCGCGATGATCACATACCGTACTTCCGCGTTATTCGCATATTGACAATATTGTGATTTTTACGGACCGCAAAAATGAATATACTTGAATGATGGGAGACTTGAAATTCTCGTCATCACGTGAATTCACGCTTGATTATTATTGGTGTCACATTCAATAATTCCTCGTAAATCACATTTTCAGTTATTTTATTTTGAGCGCTTTGGTATTTTTTTGTGTCTTTGCTATTAATATGACCATTTCACAAAACTTGCCTTGTATCGTTCGGATCACACACGGTGCTTCCGCCTAATGCATTTCTGTGATTTTGATTTTTACTGGCCGCAAAAATCAAAATATTTGACACTTGAGGCGGACGGATAACATTTTTTTATTTACTATTATTTTAATTTTTTTTTAAATTGGGTGTTCGGATTCTACATGCCTTGAAACGTAAAACATCAAGTTTTGAGGGGGCTAGGAAATGTGCGATTACAATGGTTTATAATTGAATAATAAATGAATTATAACCTGTAATTAAGTTTCTCTAATACAATCATAATTATCTTCGGTTTTTATTATGAAAGCACCCCCTTTAGTTTAACGAGCTTTCCCGTTATTTATTCAACATCTTTATACGTTTCGAGGCCATATGGCGCGATTTACAACAGGTATCACTCGTTTTGATTCGTGCTCTCGATTCCTAAGCGTCTTAACATCCTGATACCCGCACCCGCTATGAAACTGGACCTGTTCAGCCTGTTCAGACCCACCGGATCCAAGTCTGATATGCATTTACGTACCAACACACGAACACGCAGGGTTTATTCTCTCTAATAATTTAGAATCGCCTCCTTGCAACGACGTTGGAGAGCAGTTTGGCAAACGTCCAGGTACGCGAGTGACTCGGGGCCAGTCGACTATTTATATACAACTCGAGGTGGAAAATTATCGTCAGCGGAGAACGGCTGATCGTTGACCCGTCTGCAGCGACACTACTTTCCTCATCCTGTTCGATCGCGACAAAGGTCGCTTGAATTTCGAGAGCGAGGGGAAGTGGAAATAATTATAGAAGAGCGGTTTATTATCTCCTAGCATTTGTACCAATGATTATTTGAATATTATCTACCTACATGTAACAGGCACTGGAAATTTTTCTGATTCTCAACTCATATTATGCGACTCGTTATTGTCAAATCTTACATTTTTCTCCTTTTCCATTCGTTTATGCCAACTGTAGTTGATGTTGGTGATTTTCCATTTTGAAGTGTCAATTATTTATCTCCTCCACATTCATCAGTATTAATTTTGTACGGTCCCAGAGTGCGAGCATATCAGGAAGTAAAAAGACCTCTAAATGTTTGGAATAATTTTGTTCTTCGCCTAAAACGTAATAAAATATATAAATAAATAATTCGATTTAGCAATGAGATCGACATCATTATTTGAAAAATGGCGAATTTTCTCAATTACATTTTCACTAGTTTTTCTAAAAACTGATTTAAATCCATGGTCGTGAAGAAAAATGTACCATTTTTCAATTTGAGCTTATTTTGCTACGTTTGACACCTAATAAATAAAAATTGGATGAAAGGTGTTCACAAAAATAAAACGCTATCTAATGGCTTTGGTTTGTCGGTGATTGTCCTGTAGGCACTAAGCTTTTAATGATTAAAAATACAAAAAAAGTTTAATTTGAGCATAGCGCATAAGATATCAGTTGACAGAATCAGTTATGATGTTGACAGATAAAACTTTTGGGGAAATATTTATTCTAAATGAAAAAAATTTTTAATGAAAAAATAGTCGCAACGAGGCTAACAAAGAAAATGGCTTGGCCACTTCTAAAAAGGGTTCGTTATATTCAGCAAAGTATTTTCGCCTATTTGGGCATCAGCAGAGCATCGTAATGACCGATTTGGCTGGTAATAAGCAAAGTATAAAAAAAAATATAAAAAGTATAATTTATTTTTAAAAAAGTAACAAAAAAAGTATTTAAAAAATTCGCCAAGTGATTTCCAATCTCGTCCTCTCAGTAGAAAATTGAAGGCACAAAGAAGATAAGGAAGAAATATTGTAATTGAAATGTTTAAAAAACTTTTATAAAATTATAACTCGTGAAAATTTTTCAACATAAAAAAATCGAATTGGCGATGCCACGACACGAGGCATTGAAACCCTCGATGGCTGCTAAGAGTTGACTCTACCGACAATTGTGGAACTGTGTTATTGTTTTTAATTTTTCAAATGATGAGTTATTTTCTATCCTCTCGAGCGTGTTTGGTGAGCACAAAAATGGTCTTATTCGATTCAGCGATCAAAAACCTATTAATAATGTACCGACATTGTCTCTTTTGTGGAAAAAATTGTATTAAAATCTTCCACCATCGAATTCGTGATATGAACATGACGTTTTATTTACCCTGCAGAAAATGCCTTTTATGATTTTTATCGAGCGGAGCCGCAATTTCGTGCAAATGACGCTTCGTAATACCGTCAAAGTGGCTTCATATAAAAACGCTGCAAATGATTGTACAGTGGTTTATTATTCCTTCGCTTCAAATAAAATTTCAGAAGACCATACATTTCAGAGAGTCATTATTCAGAACATGTGTGAACATTTCAACCGAAAAACAGATTGGTAACTATCGGGGAAAATTCCGTAGCAACTATTGTAATTTTAATCTATTTTATTTTTCTTAATTTCCAAATTAAAAACTAAATTTTTTGCCCTACCGTACAGCTGGAGAGAGTGTTTGACGACCATTCCAATGAGTATAGAACGATTTTTATAGCTCCAACAACTCTCGAGTTATACCCTCATGTCAAATTTCTGAAAATCTCCCAAATTCGGCACAAAAGCTGCGATAACTCGAGAACCAATGAAGCTATCGACCTCGCGATGGTCTCATTCGATTCAGCGTCCAAAAATCTATATAATTTGATACCACGTACACCTTTTTCTGAAAAACCTTGGAAAATATGAATTTTCTCCCCCTCAAAACCCCCAAAAACCCCCTCAAAATTGAGCTAGCAAGTTGGTTCGAAAATTGGGCCGTCGTAGGACCGAGATTGATTTTTGGTGAAAATTTCAAGAATTTAGCTATTATGGTTTGGCCGGAAAAGTGTTGACGGCGTACGGCGTACGGCGTACGGCGGACAGACAGAATTTTTTTTATTGGATATTCGGATTCTACATGCCTTGAAACGTAAAACATCAAATTTTGAGGGGGGGTTATAAAATTTTTTTTCTTGGGCGATTACAATGGTTTATTATTGAATAATAAACCAAAATGCGTCAAGCAACCAAGTTGTATACGTTTCATTAGGGCGATTATCAAGCGTTCAGATGTCTCAGATATCTCGCAAATGTTTCATTGTTCAACTGCGCTCGTCTAATTGGTCTTGGCAACCAAATGATTTGTTGTCTTGAGACCAGCCCGACGACCGGGACACGTCCGAACTAAGCAGTTAAAAACGAGCGCTTATAAAAATGAACGTTTGTTCGCAAGTCGACGAGCCGTGTAATTAGCTTTTTTCTCTATTTTCTTACGAGGGCGTGACGTACGTATTTAGAGGCTCTAATGGTCGCGTTAATTTGTTTCACCTTGTCGCTACGAGTTTGGTCGAAAGTAGGGGAGATCTTTCCTGGTTGTGAATAACCTATAATGAATGTAAGGTGTGTAAGGTTGTTCAACAATGTGTCGAATGAATAACCGGCACTTGGAATGAATTTAATATTAAAAGCTAATCCAATAAATCGCTAAAACCGGGTCGTTTTATAATAGTAAAATAAAAATTACTGATTTGTGGAATGCATAAGTATTTTGTAAATATCGATCGTTCGCTTATCAGGCTTACAGTGAAACAATTTTTATTCACATACTGATCGAATAAAGCCATTTGGAAATCCATTGGTCTCCAATCAATGTAGGAGATTGTGTGACGAATGTCGACAACAAGTAACGCTGCAAATGCACAGAGGTATTTTTATAATTTAATTTATTCGCCAAACCATACAGCTCAAGAGAATATTCGACGAGGATTTCGCCGAGTTTAGAACGCTTTAACAGCCACGAAACTTCTCGAGTTATACGATCATGACAAATTTCTTAAAATCTCGAAAATGCGTGATACCTAATTAAGCCATTGTCGGGTCAAATCCTTCTTTTTTTAAATTAAAATTTCAAGTAGGTATGTCGCTTTTATAGTTTTGTCAGAATAGTGTTGACGGCGGACGGATAGAGAATTTTTTTTATTCGATAATTGGATTTTACGTACCTTGCAACGTAAAAGATCACATTTTTAGGGAGTAGAATTTTTTTATTTTTTATTTATTTATTTTTTTAATTTTTTTATTTTTTGAAAGATTACAATGATCAATTACTGAATGAATTGATTTTCGGTAAACATTTCAAACATCCTTAAAGCTTCGTTTAGAAAAGCATCCAACGACTCGCAGAAGTATTAATTATGGATGAAGATTAGAATTAGAAGATTAGATGAATAGGATGAAGGTTAGAAATTTTTCTTTGAAGAAAAGTTGTAACCATTCAAATTTGTCAAGTTTGATTTTTGGCGCCAGTAAATATTAAAATACAAAAACGTACCGTTGAGGAATAGCGAAAAAAGCCCATAAAGATAAATACGGTGTGTGAACAGCGATAAAAATCAGTTGTCATTAATTCGGCGCAGTAAAAATTTCAAGACCTTGACCGATGAAAAATATTGGTTTATATTGCCTGTGAAAATCACAACAGAAAAATGTATGACTGCTACAGTATAAAAATGCAATCACCTTCTTCTTTCCACAATATTCATTCTGTTTTCGGTCAAAACCGAAACTCAATCGAGGAAACTGTCAGGTGAGCTAAAACCGAAAGAGACGAGGCCGTCGAAAAGTCGGCGATTTGTCAAAACGTTCAACAGGGCCGCCTCGAAGGCAAATGTTCAACCTCAAACCCTGTAGGAGAACGATGGACATTTTTTTCTACTTTGTCACCCTTGGGAGGCCTTCTCTTCGATTAGAATCGAGGAAAGAAAATCTCAGACGGAGACGGAATAAGACTTCGCCGGGGATACGAGACGAGAAAAGTTTCAAGAAAAGCCCTCCAAACAGGCGAAGGTTCAGTTAAGTTATCCTGACGAGCGTTGGTCGCAACCGTTCACCATGCGAGCTACTTTTTCTTGTTGGTCGAGATAAATTTCGTCTTCTATCTCCACTGAAGAAGACCTAGCCCTCTTTCGAATATCTCACCTATAGGAAAGACCCGTTCGAGAATCTTCGACAACTGTAAGATAAAACTAATTTACTATGGAGTTTCTATAGCTTCCCTCCTCTATAGATTTGCCATTCTTTGCAGCCTGCCTAGCCCAGGTGGCTAAAGTTCCAGGGGTATATTCTTCCGGAACTACATCCGTTGCGCCTGTTCTGTCGTCGCCGGTAATGAAACTTTCTCCGATGGCCTTTCCTTTTCCTTATTGTTGAAGTCCGGTCGATTTTGTCCGACGATATCACAACGACCCGGGTATTTCGCCTTTGGCGAGGTCTTTAGAAATGAACTTTAGCAGGTCTAGGAATAGAGCAAAATCAGGTCGGCTAACGAGGGAGAACGGCAAGATTACAAATGGTGGAATGAAGTTATTAAAAACTCCATCGAACTCGGTGTTTTCACGTAATAACAAAATCGTGAAATTTATTCTACTTCCGAACGTCGCATTCATTTTAGCGTTGATGGAAAGACAAACTGGACCAATTCAATTTCCTTTTATTCGCACGACTTTTTATGCTAGGGAAATGCCTCCAGGCTGAATATGTCGGGGAAATGCAGCACCGCCATCGTCAGCATGGCCATTCCATTATTCCCTAGTGCCTTTCTCGAAATACTCCAAAACCGAGTCAAAAAATTACACAAAATGCCCAGAATTGATGACGAAATTCCCAAACCTTGCAAAGCCACAAAAATATTCTTGTACGTAGATTTGAACCGATGTTGGGCTTCATAAGGAATTTAAACTGGCTCCAGTAAAAAAAAAAAAAAAAAAAAAAAAAAAAAAAAAAAAAAATACACACAACACTTGTTGGTGTTAAACACCAACAAGTCTGTTCTGATATTAATCCTACTTGGTTGTAGTCGTTCCCTCTTAATTTGTCTTCCATGGCAGCTATGCTGGCTGGTGGACCAATTCTAAGAAAATAAAACTGAAATACCAGTGAAAAAAATTAATTTTTTTTCTAAATCTAAAAAAATGCCTGTGGTAAAAATAAAATCGCGATATTTCTTCCCCCTAAATTTTCACCAATTAGAAAAAATCCGTTTGATCTAGTAGGTTTTCCTCTGACTTGGCACCATTGATGGCAACCTATTAAGCTCGAGAAGCTAACAGACCATGATGCTTTTGTAAGGGAAGTTCCAAAAATTAAGTCCTGGCATTTTTTTATTCATCAGGAAAACATTGCTGCGAACAGAAACCTTACTGAAGTTACTTCGTGTTGGATATCAGCGTAACTCTGATTTATTCTTGTGGCCTGAAAGAGCTCTAATAACTTGGAAAGGTGCATTTTTCGATTTTGCCCTAGTACGTCAGCATTACTTTTGGAACGCCACTCGTATAATAAATGTTAATGATTTTTATCGAAAATGAATATTCGATCGACCAAATCTAACATCCTAATTTGACTATTCTGTAGAACTTTGCCCCTCCTTTCTTTCTTATTGCGGATCTATAATTATTATTACTATGCCACTAAAGTGTGGTTATCCAACCCTCAAGATCGGTACAGTTGCCAATTAGCGGGGAACCTAGTTTGTACAAGAGCCATCAAACAGATCGATATTGCTGTCTGCTTAGTGACCGCATCTCGGTCAACAGCCATTGTATATGAACACAACAGTGAACAAAAGTTCTCTCCGGTTGGTTTCGTGGGCGACAGAATCTACGTAGGACGTATCTGCTGCTCGGTTTCTCAGGACCCCCATCACAAGCAGTCAAAGCTACTTCTCCTTCTACTTCTGTTGGCATTTACACATTGTCGAGGTCATCTCCGTTAACGGGCAAGAGCCTTCGAGAAACCTGCCTATGGAACTTGAGTTGATTGGCGACTGGAGCTTGGAGGTGAGTGAGCTAGTGACTAGTCCCAGACGAGAGGAGCACGTGACATCTCATCAGTCTAGTTGCAACGACAAACGCGTTAATCCTAGCTCGTGCCTTACCAGTTTTACCAGTCTGAACAAGAAAAAGCCGTTGCGCGTGTGCTAGGCATTGTAATGGGGAGCTTGAGGTTTTTTCATGTTTTCTGCAATCCTCAATGTGTCAAAAACGTTCGAAAATATTATAGGAAAACAGCCTCCGTCGATTACAAGAAATTAGATCAGCTCAGGAGTAGTGTAAAAACGCTGCAAATAATTCTTGAGTTGGTCGTTATTCCTTTGCTTCAATAATGATTTAAGAAGACCATCCATTTGTGGTAGTAATTATTCCGAACATTTGTGAACAACGAAAAACAGATTGGTAACTATAGGGGAAAACCCCATAGCACTATTGTAATTTAATCGTTTTTATTGTTCTTAATTTCTAAGTTAAAAACTAATTTTTTTGCCTAAAGGTACAGCTGAAGAGAGTGTTTGACGACCATTCCATCGAGTATACAACGATTTTTATAGCTCCAAAAACTCTCGAGTTATCCCCTCATGCCAAATTTGTGAAAATCTCCCAAATTCAACACAAAAGCTGCGATAACTCGAGAACCAATAAAGTTATCGACCTTGCAATGGTCTCATTCGATTCAGCGTCCAAAAATCGATAGAAATCAATACAGACTACATCTTTTTCTGGATAACGTTGGAATAGACGAATTGTCTCCCCCTCAAAAATACCCTTAAAATTGAAGTAGCGTTTTGGCTAAACAATTGAGCCATTGTCAGAGCAAGATTGATTTTTGGTGAACATTTCGAAAATTTAGCTTTTATAGTTTCGTCAGGAAAGTGTTTTTATTGGATTTTTTTTCAATTGGATGTTCGGATTCTACATGCCTTGAGACGTAAAACATAAATTTTGAGGGGGGTTAGAAAATGTTTTCTAGGGCGATTACAATGGTCAATTATTGAATAATAAACCAAAATAGGGATTCTGCCAATCGGTGATAGGAGAGTTCAAGGTAAACGCGAGCTGTTTTGATATTATTATCACCATTACTTGCCAAACAGTGCTTCCCCTATTTTTACTCGGTGGGTGGTTTTCAAACCAGTTGGAATTTCATGGACCTGAAATTAGGGAGGCGAAACTCCGTCTACTGGTCAAAAGGTCACGCTACTTCACAAACCAATAATGATTATCTCAATCTTCAAAAAGTTAGAATTACTGAATCGAAATGTTTTTAAAATTTTTGAGCGGGTAACATTAACGATCTTTTTATCTAAGACAACGTCAGCATTTTTTATGATTAATTTCGTTTTTCAATTAAATGTCGACGCTAAAAATTTGATGCTCGCCCCTCGTTATCTAATTGCGATTTTCTGCCTCTCTGCAATTCGGTATGTGTATAATTTACGCAAGAAAAAAGTACCGACATATATTCCCTTGAAATATAAACAGTACGTCGAAAACGATGGAATATTCCCGCTCGCTCGACTCTTATTGGAACGATAAATGGAAGAAATTGCATGCTACTGCGAAACGACAAATATTCGAAGTGACGCCATCGGGCGGCCAGTTGGAAGCAATTTTCATTAGTGGAAATGTTGAGGTCACACCAATCGAGAGCCTGAATGGACCCATACGTTGATTAAGCTTGACCTGGGTGTAATTCAAAGCTATCGACCGGCCAAGTTATGTTTGACCGCCCTCGAACGGATCCGGCCTGGGAACGAGGGAAGATCTTGGGTACTCCGTTCCCATGTTGTTATTAATTAGTGAACGTACGTGCCTTATGTTCGAATGCTCACGACTCCCTATTCTAGGAGACTCGCGACCCCTCAAGGGAAAACTTATAGTTACAATCGGAAAACACTAACGGACAACAATTTACGTAAAACGAGTACATTTTTTTTAAATCTAGCACTTAGAAAAACAAAATCTCTTTAAAAAAAATCATTATTTTCAGTTTTACGGCATTCTGCAAAATTTCTCAGTTTCACGGGCCCCTTCCACCATCGCCGATGATAAAATTTACGGCATCACAATTTAACTTTTCCAATTAATTGTCTAAGTTGGAATTATAATTGAAATTTCATAATTGTAATTGAATTTTTTTGGATTTAATCCAATTCTTTTGGATTTTCTTAGGAGTGAAAAATGTAATTTATTATAAAATCGTGATGCCGGTTTGAAAAATGAAACCGTGCGAGATCAAGGCACATATGGGGCACCCTTCTCAGCTTAATTATTTTCATTTCAGGTCAAAAGCTACTCCATAACGTTAGACAGCTGACTCAGCTCTTCGTCGTAAAACGATTATCGGGGATACGTACTCATATTTATTCGCACTGAACATAATGCGTAAGTCCAAGATCTCAAAGAGCATTTTGAAAACCGGTGCGCGTTAGTTTTTTTTTTTTTTTTTTTTTTTTTTTTTTTTAAGTTCAATAGTTTGACTTTTATTAGTTGACAGTGGAAGAATGCGACAAGAATAAGGAATAAGATTTCCCTAGTTCTTAAAAAAAATCCCGCAAACTCCTTTGTATGGCATTTAAAATAATTCTTCCGAATTCAATACATAATAAAGTTCCCTCTCCCCAATTTTATTCGCAGTGTAAAGATAACTCCGCCGTTTGTTACGCCTAATTCCCCATTCGTTTCGGCCCATTCACGCAGCTCGGCACCCGCGCCATTTACTTTTATTATATTTCCATTCCACGATTTTATCTCCCCCCGGTCGTTTTTTCTCATCTTCTTATATTTCTTCCGCGAAATTCCCTCGGAGTTTTGAGGGCCGTAAATTCGGCCGAAGCCGGCTATAGATCAAGTCTTTCGGCTCTACTTGGGCTTACACTTCCTGCGTGTAACAGACGGAGCTTCGAACCGACTGGTCGAGTCAGTAGTGAAGCCTTTGGCGGAAGGTAAGTGGTCCTTCACATCCAGCCAGCTGAATTACAAGGCGACTTGGAAGCAGCCAAGAGACCAAGCAGCTGACTAAGTTCGCCCGAGGGGAAACGAGTAGACGTTCTCGAGCGACCCTACGTTTCCCGAGTGCCAAGAGAATGCAGAACAAGACGAATGCATTTCCTGGTGCATAAACTGAACGATAAGTCAACGGTTGAATTATATCGAATACATCGCGGCGCTTCCAGGTGGCGAGTCTTTTCCAGAATCCATTACAGGGTTTACGATGAACTTTGTATAATTTTTATACGCGAGCAGAAATCAATTACAAGAAACCCGCGTTTTGAAATTTCGAGATTTTTCCAGCCGCTTTCAAAATTGTTCTGAGGGAACTTACGAGCTACGAGCTTCCCATCAATAGGCGTAAAATTGTAAGATTTTTTTTTAGGAATAATACAACTGAATAAAATTATGATATTCGCTAGGGAGTGGAAACATTCGCAATAGCACGGCTTAGTTAACTATTATTACTAAGAGATGATCGTCATAATCATTATGGAAGCAAAGGAATAATAAACCGTTGCTCAAACATTTTCGGCGGTTTTTGGATGATTACAATGGTTTATTAATAATAACGAGAAGCGTGTGCATAGGTATAAGCGATGTGCATAGGTCACACATTACTTCTATGTTTGATTCGGCAGACAGGTGAAATTAATAATAAAATCGAGAAACTCATTCAAAGCTAACAACAGTAGTAAAATCGAATATTGATACAGAAACCAGCCAATAGACCAAAACCGAAAAAGGCACGAGTTGGGTTAATAACAAGGAGTAAGGTCTGTTAGCCTAACGAAAAAGGTTCTGTAGAATTGATTACTTTTATAACTAGGAGACCTAAAAAGAAAAAAAAAACAAGCAAGTATTTCAGAAGCAAGTTTGCTATTTAAAACCGCACAAAATTGAAGTATAAAAAAATCGTTTTTTCGCCTGTCGCATTTTTCTTGAGGCGGAGCTAGGTAGTAAATAATGTAGCCCTGAAGATGCTCGAATGGGCGAAAGATCTCGGCAAATAAAAGAAAAAATGGAGAACCAATCGTCGCATTATTTATCTTCCCCTCTATCAAATAAATCATTGTACACAATTTGCAACATTTCCTTGCAGGTTAAAAAAAAAATTCCTCACACGAACACCGATTATCCAAAGGATCCTTCAAGACACGGTTTTCTCTAACATAGTCGGCAGATAAAGAGCTGTAGGAACGCTGTTGAACGGGCGGCGCCTGGTTTTCGTTGATAGTTACCGGCTGCATTCTCTAAACTCCGTTTTCAACATCCTTTCTCATCCCGTCGGAACTTCGGTGCAATAGAAGCACCTTCGAATAACAAAAACCTTCTTCTCGCACCGCAGGCTTCGCTCCCACTCGAAACACCACCACCCAAACTGCATTCATCCCGGCTTCCATACTCGACAGTCAAACAAATGAACGAAAGGTGCAGAGCTGAGCTATCGGGCTTTAGAAGTGGCTGAAGCGCGAGAAAAGGCGAACGTTCAAACCTTGGAAAGGTATTGAAGAGCGGGAAAGAGGGGAGAAACATCTAAAACAGGAAAGGCGAACTGAAGCTTGCAGGAAGAATATGAGGGTACAAAGTAAATATTTAGCAGAAAGAACAAGAACTTTAAGTGGGGATTTTGGCGCGGATCCGCCCGGATTGTGGAACGGCTCAACTGAGATTTGGATCTTAAAGGAACCGTCGAGAGCTTCTCTTGAGAAAAGGCCGCCCAGTTTCAACTATTCGAGCGATCAAGTATCATGGTAGGATAGTTAAATCACGGATATCACGGGTTGTTATAGAAAAAAATGCGCTGCAAATTATTCCTTTGAGTGCTTCAATGATGATGTAAGAAGACCACACATCTGTGATAATATCTATTCCAAACATTTGTGAAATTTTCGACAAAAGAAAGAAGAAGAACATATTGGTAACTATAAGAGGAAACTTAGCAATTTTGATAATTTTAAACATTTTTATGTTTCTTAATTATCAAATTAAAAGCTAAATTTATCGCCTGATGGTACAAAAAAGTGAAAAAATCTTTGGCAACCGTTCCAACGAGTATAGAACGAGTTCTATAGGTCCAAGAATTGTCGAGTTATACCCAATTTGTGAAAATCTCCCAAAATTTACACAAAAGCTGCGATTGCTCGAGAGCTATCGACCCTGCGATGATCACATTCGATTCAGCGACCAAAAACCTGTATTCTATAAGTCTATATATACTATATATCGCCATATATCCAACAAAAATCGATATATAATATAGAAATTGATATCTGAGAGATAATATATAAATTATGTCTTATAGAAGTCTCTTAGGTCTACAGAAGAAGCCGTTTATGTTAATCTAATCTAATGAATAAAGATCACTTATTTACTGATGTTTATCCAGTTCAGGCTACACTATATTGCCCAGTTCCAATAAATTATATTAAATATCTTACAATATCAAATATACCTCTTCTGAAAAAACCGTTGGACAAAATGGATTTTCTTCCCCTCAAAACCTAAAAAAATACCTCTAAATAGAGGGAGCGATTTGGTTCAGGAATTGAGCCATTGCCAGACCAAAATTGATTTTTGGTGAATTTCAAAAATTTTGCTTCGACATTTTTGTCAGAAAAGTGTTCATGCGCTGGTAGTAAAGTTAAAGCAAAACAAACAACTTATTTATCGGCGGAAATGAGTAGTCCGGAACTATACATTTTTCGTCGAACAGCAATCGAAGATGTTTTCATGTTTACCGTGGAATAAAGCCGATAAGGATTGACGGAATGCGTCGAAAAGGTTCATTAATCAACAGCTCCGAGCCAAAGCCACGTAGGCGGATCTCTATCAGCGACTCTCCTCTTTCGGGAATGAAGATTAAGCTTTGCCCGCTTTTCAATCATGAAACTCCGGCTCCGAAAAAGAAAAGACGAGGTCCCGATCATTCTAAAAATTCAGGCACCAACTATAGGAGTCAGAACTCGCCTTTGATCATTGCATGGTGCAAAAGAGTTGTTTTTAGCGATGATTAGTTTTACCGTAATGATTTGCAATTGAAAGAAATAGCAATGGTAATAATTAATTTTTTCACAAAATGTGCGAAATAAAATTAAACAGTATTACAATAGGATATCATCGGTCGAAAATGAATAGCTTTCAAAAATTGTAACACGGCCGACAAAAAATTATAATAGTAAACGCGTGTTCCGGATATTGGAAAATAATATTTTAAAAAATAAATATTATTAATAATTAAATATTATTAATTATTATTATTATTAAATATTATTAATAATAATTATTGATGAGGTAGAGTAGCAGATAAGGAAATTCCAATTTAGAAGAAAATACCTTAGGAATCTCGGAGAAATTAATTTGAAAGAAATCGACTAAAGGAATGTGAACAACCCAATTCTACTAATGGGAAATATTTCGGTTTAGTACCTGGGAGAAACCGAGTTCAGGGTTGGCTTATGGCTTTATGCTTCACTCACCTGGAACAAAGAACAATGAGGATTAATTTGATGAATACAAGAGGGTTGGGATGCCGAACTACATCCGTAGCTAGAGGTGATTATCCGAGGTAGATCTATTTGGAAGATACTGTCGAAACATGTAGCGACGAGCTTTATTTCCAGCCTAAAACCAATTTTTTTTTTTTTTAATTATCAGATATTGAATCAATAGTAATATGAGCCCAACATTCTAGGTTTACTTTAATTTTAATATCGTATCGAAATGGTAGACGATAAAAACTAGTACAGAGCGAGCTGCTTAGCTAAATATAATTATTCGCTAGATATTTCTAAACATTATCAATGAATTTACAATGGTTGCATTTACTCGAAGCAGTGAAGTGACGAAGAGTGGAAGTAATTTGGAGGTGGAGTGGAGGAAGAATGGAAGCAAGATTGCTAGAGTGACTGTGGAATAGAGTTGACGTCCTAGCGTTGAAGTAGGAGAGGAAATTGAGAAGTTGCTGTGGGATGATAGAAAAGTGGACATGGAGTAGAAATGAAGATTATAGGAAGAAACTATAACAGCTAAATTTTTGCAATTTTCACTGAAAATTAATCTTGACTTGACAGTGGCCCAATTCTTTAGCCAAATCGCTACCTCAATTTTAAGGGTGTTTGTGAGGGGAGAAAATACTTATTTTCCAACGTTTTCCAGAAAAAGGTGTATTTGTTATCAATTTCTATAGATTTTTGAACGTTTACAATTGTTCGGGATAATTGCTATCTCAAATGGATAGTCTTCTTAAAATTTTATTGAAGCGAAGGAATAATAAACCACTGTAAAATCATTTGCAGCGTTTTTTTATTGGATATTCGGATTATACATGCCTTGAAACATAAAACATTTAATTTTAGGGGGGTTAGACATTTTTTCTCGGGTTTTTACATTTTATTTTTAATTTTTATTTTTTTATTTATTATTTTTTTTTTTTTGTGAAGTTCCTACATCGCAAATAAAACGATAGGGAAGCTCAAGCATCAACTATAGTTACAGGTAGCCTAGAGCCGGTTCGAGAGGTGGCACGTTAGTGAAATGGAGGAATTAAAGAAGGGCCGAAGACGCGAGGTCCGATCCGCGAAAGACGGAGCTCAAGGTCATCCTATGCGCGATGCCGTCTGCGCAAGCGGGACAGAATATTGATACTAGGCGCATGCAAGAGTGAAACGGAACAATCGGTCGCAAAGGTATGCACCGACCGCCGAGTCGGCGTTTTCCGAAGCAGGGCATCCTCCCGGCTTTGGAATCTGAGGGCATCCATCCACATCCATTCTCGGTAATTAATAGAAGACACCCGACCACACTCCGCCCAGGGCTTCGGTCTTTCACAACAATTCCTTAGCTTTTACCTTAGGTTCAAGCTCCGTCTATCTCTCTCAGTTAGGTACTAGCGGTCGTCGTCTTTTTGCCACTCCTTCTTTTCCTCAACTGTCTTCACAAGGGCCTACCGCTGAGTTCTACCAATAACGTGTAATGGGAGGTGTTTTTTTCCCTGTAGAGGTATCCCATTCCCCTCGCCGTTCTTATCCCGACCACTTTCTCACCGTTCTTCGTCTCATCCTGTTTTTTGTCTATGATTCATTCTTCTTTCGTTCAGGTCGAGCCCGGACGTGCGGGGGACATGTTTCCCTTTTCCATGTTTCACACCGCGCGCGAGTTCACAAAGATGAAAAGGTGGGGAAAAAAAGGATAAAACCCAACGGAGTGGGGAGGGGTTCGGTTTCCCACAGACAACGCGTCTTCTCCCCTACCGCAATCTGCAACGTAGTGGAAGTTAACAACTGAACCCGACTCGCAAACGCATCAGACTCGAACGAGCGATTTATTGACGCCCTCGAGCGCCGGTCGTTGTTATTATTAGGTACCTCTTGTTTAACTACAATATTTGCGTCGTGGTTAAGGCGGAAAGCCAACTAGAGATTCTTCAAATTAGGAGCCTCGACTAGGCGTTGTCGCCTTCTCGGGCCTCTTCCAAGGGTCAACATTGAAACTGAACACTCGTTCCGTGCATTAAATCCAATTAGATCACGTAACAAATTTTTCTCAAGCTTGATGAGATTCAAACAATTCTAAAAACTGCATTGATCTCACAGAGGTATATAATTATGATTTTAGAAGCACTATTCCGTACATTTGTCAACGTTTCCACCCAAAAAAGATTGGTACAAACTTTAAGGGAAAACTCCTCAGGTTATTAAAATTGTGAGGTGATTATATTTATATTTATTTTTAATTATTATAATTATTTTTATTATTATGATTATAATTATTTTCATTTATTTTTATTATTATGATTATAATTATTTTTCTTAGAAGTACTTATAGTTAAATTACTCGCCAAACGACTAAGCTTAAAAAATTATAGAAGTATTTTTTTACCAAAAATAGTTGGCCGGATATTACTTTATCTGAATGTTTTTGTTCATGACACAATGTCGCGCATCATTTTCCTACCTTGAGAGCACAGGATTTGTTCGCTAAACGAGGGAGTATTTCGAAGTATGCCCCTGCGGCATGCAAGAACTCGCTCGCGAGTTGGAATTCAATATCCACCTTGCGGACCAGATGTTTCAACAAAGAACGAACGTGCGGGCTTCTTATTCTCCGACGACATTCCGAGCCTCGTACTCCATCACCCTCCCACTAATTACTGAAATCGATTCCCATCAGAAAAAAAACCGCTCGGAATTCGTGAAGAAAAAAAAATCCAAAAAAAAACACCTCCCGTTTACAGAGATTTTGAGACTGCGAAAATTAGTGTACTACAAGCGAGCGAGAAGGGCAAGACAGTCTAAACTGGGATGTTTTTAAATAGAATTTCAGCGGAGGTTGAGGGAAGTGAAAAACGGCTCATGTTCGCAGCGACTAGCGTCGTTAGGGGCATTCATAATTTCGATCAACTAAGAAAAAAATAAAAAAATAAAAGCTATTGCTAACAAAGAAAAACTAGTAGTAGTAGTAGTGAGCATAGATCACACTGCACTTCCAAGTTGAACAACAGTTAAGTTAAGTAACAGGTATAAACAATTAAATCTTATCCAAGATAAGTTATTATATAACAAGCATGGGGACCCAAAATAGAAAAACGCACAAAAAAAAGCGGAAGTACAGTACAGAAGGCTAACAATACGAGCCGAGTTCTTGTATCGTGAATAAATAAATGGGATCATTTATACAGCAAGGACGCCCAAAAATGTACAAATGTGAAGGGGGAATCAAATGTCATTCAGCAATCGTTACTAACATAAAAAAAGGCGCTTTTGTGTTGAATTTTGGAGATTTCCAGAAATTTGGCATAGGGGTATATTTCGAAAGTTCTTGAAGATATAAAATTGTTCTATACTCGTCAAACACTCTCATCAGTTGTACCGTTAGCAAAATATTTAGCTTTTATTTTGAAATTTTATTTAAAAACTGCTGCAAATGATTTCACAGTGGTTTATTATTCCTTTGCTTCATTAACGATGTAAGAAGACTATCCATTTGACAGACTACTTGTCGGAAATTCCATAGCAACTATTGTAATTTTATTAATTTATATTTTTCTTAATTTTCCCATTGGACTCAGCGTCCAAAAATCTATAGAAATTGATACCAAATACACTGTTTTCTGAAAAACGTTAGAAAATACGCATTTTCTCAACCTCAAAACCTTCCAAAATACCCTGAAAATTGGGGTAGCGATTTGGCTAAAGAATTAGACCATTGTCAGGCCAAGATTGATTTTTGGTGAAAATTTCAAGAATTTAACTTCTATAGTTTCGTCAGAAAAGTGTTGACGGAGGACGGACATAATTTTTTTATTAGATATTCGAATTCTACATGCCTTGAAACGTAAAATTTCAAATATGAGGTTTTTATTATCATTCAATGATGAACCATTGTCATCGCCCGAGAAAACATTTTTCTAAAACCTCAAAATTTGAAATTCTACGTTTCAAGGCATGTAGAATCTGAATATCCAATAAAAAAATCCTGTCCGTCTACCGCACGCCGAATGGTTAAAAAAAAAAAAAAAAAAATTATTGAAATGACCATAGTTGCCACGGAATTTTCCTTCATAGTTACGAATCAGTTTCGCAGCGTTGTTTATTATATATTCGGATTCTACATGCTTTGAAAAGTAAAGACATCAAATATTGAGGTGGTAAGAAAATTTATTTCATCGGGCGATTAGAGTGTTTATTATTGAATTATAAATGAAAAGATACGCAACAGAGGTTGACAGTGTCCTGACCTCTGTTCAATCGATATAAACGCAGACGCTTGTCGGCCCTGTGTAGTAGGAAAGAATGAATGAAACAGAGAGCTACAATGAAAACTCAAGGTAAAGAGACATAAAGGACACAGAAAAGACGTAAACGACGAAAGAGGCGATGGGAACGCAATAAAATTTTAATGTGTCTTCCTGTTCTTTCAAACGAAAGCGACGTCCGAAGACGCGAGGGACGGGAGGGTGAAAATTAAACGGTCAACGTTGGTTAAGTGGAAAGGAGAGGAATTTATCCGAGTCTGAGTCGGTGATGTGATGGAGAAGTTGAGGCTGGGATGACTTCTTCATGGAGGTCCTCGGGTTCCTACGCCGTCGAGGCTAAGGCTGTTGTGGCTCAAATACTTTACCGGCGAAGGCGAACAGGTTCTCCCCAGAATTGAGTAAGAGACCTCATTGGATATTTTTGTCGGGCTGGTTGAATATGCGCTGTTACTCAATCATTTTGCCGAGGGGCGAAAAAATCGCCGACAAATTTCAGCATCATTTCTTCGGGTGGATTTGGGGGCTTTGGAGTGGAAAAATGTAGGCGATAATATTTATAGCAAAACCGATGCTCGAGAGGGGATCGAGTGAAGTTGCTGAACGATTTAGTTAAAAATGGTAACTCCAGTAACGAAATGGAATCGAACTTGGAACCCAGGTATAAATGTCATATAGTAAATTGATGCAAAAATTGACATTTCTTCAGTCTTTTGAACGAGGAAAATTATAAAATGTAAAAATGAAATTATAAAATTTGGATGTGTAATAATTTATTTTTTTCTTCTCCAGGTGGTCCCCAAGGCCATAGGTACCCTTGGTCCTATAATGCCCTGAAGAAGCCCGAACGGGCGAAAGTACTCGGCTGGATAATAAAAAAGAATGGAGAAGAGGTCGCCTCGTTTTTCTCCCCCTCAACCTACAAAAATTTATTTTTGTATATCATTCAATAATAACACGTTGTTATCGCCCAAGAAAAAGTTTTTTTTTTCAACTCCCCCTTAAAATTTGTCGTTTTACGTTTCAAGACGATTAATATTATTTTTGGAACATTATTGGAATATCTATAATTTTGGAATTTTTCAGAGCCAGTACCAGTAAGTTGTGTCTAATATCCTATACTTTTATTATTTTTATAATTATACTATATCAAAATAGCCCTAGTTTTAAAGCATGATATTGAAGATATTAATATAGGTCTTTCTGTGTCGTTTGGCGAATAATTGAACTTTTGATTAGATAATTGTGAAAAATAAAAATAATTAAACTTGACATTGTTGCTAAGGCGTTTACCCTTGTAGTTACCTATTAGTTATTAGATGGAATAATTCCTGGAATATTCCTGTTATCGACTCAAAATGGACGTACTGTGTGATCTATGCACACGACTTGTTCTACGTACCTTGAAAAGTAAAATATCGAATTTCGAGGGAGGCCAGACTTTTTCGTTGGTAATTACAACGGTTTACTATTGGACAATATTTTATGTTTACTTGTTCTTAGAAAACTGTTAGTAAATATTATCTTAGTCTAACCTGATTTCAACTGTTCAAAACTGGTCGTCTTCTGAATGACTATTGTACTCAGTCTGACAATTTATTTCCGTCCTCTTTCCGTATTACCGTCTCAATTACTTCTTCTCGTCGCTTATATTCCCAATCCCCTACCAGAATCGCCGTCTAGATCGTATTTTAGTTCCGTCCGTCTGTTCTCCGTCCGTCTGTTCTCCGTCCGTTGCCTTGGGTGGTGAGTCAGTGAGAATGCGAGATAGGGCACCGCAAGAGAAGGTGGGATCCTGTCGGAACCTGCTCAGCGGTCCCCCGGTCTTATCCCAGGCGAACCAGCCTAGCCAGCCGGACGGTCGGTTCTGAACGGGATGCCAGCAAGGAATCTCACACAACGCACACAGCGAACGTCGACACAATCGCTCACACATACTCGTCGAGCGGACGATTCTTTTTGAACCCCCGCCGCACGCATACGCCGCCGCGGCGCTTACTATAGTGACACACACGAAGGCGCACGTACATCGGATTGTTGGACTGGTCCGGTTGGTGCACTCTGAGTCAAACACAATGCGCCCCGGAGTCCCGTCCGTCGTCTTGTTACTCGGCTGTGGAATTCCGTCGAACCGGTTTAGGATCATTTGAGCCGGCATAGTTGGCAGCTTGGATTACTGTAGCGAAACGAATTTTCATTTTTCAATCGACGACAAAAGGACAATAGAGAATCGGAGAGATGGAAATTTCAAATTTCGGGCAGCGTAGAAAATTCAGGTCGCTCGGAGTCGATTAAATTTAGCGAAAGAAAAAAAAAGGAAAGAGAAGATTTTCTTTTAATTTTGAAGCGTATTTTCACAGAGGATAATACTAAAAAAATAATTCCCTGAAACGAATTTCAACCGAAAACTTCATTATCATAAAAACGCTGCAAATGATTGTACAATGGTTAATTATTACTTTGCTTCAATAATTATGTAAAAACTACATCCATTTGGGATAGTAATTATTCAGAACATTTGTAAATATTCCCACCGAACAACAGATTGGTAACTATAAGAGAAAACTCCGTAGCACCTATTGTAATTTTAATCAATTTTGTTTTTCCCAACTTTCAAATTGAAATCTAAATTTTCGCTTAATGGTACAGCTGAAGAGAGTGTTTGACAAGCATTCCGACGAACATAGAACAATTTTTATAGCTCCAAAAATTATGAGTTATAAAAATAATAACTGGAGAGTGATTAAAGCTATCGATCCCGTGATGGTCTCATTCGATTCAGCGCCTAACAATATATAGAAATTGATAACAAACACACCTCTGTCCGAAAAACATTCGAAAAAATTATTCCTCCCCCTCAAAATCCCCCAAAAGACCCTTAAAATTGAGCTAGCGATGCGGTTCAAGAATTGGGCCGTTGTGAGACCGAGATTGGTTATTGATGAAAATTGCAAGAATGAATTTTGGTCGGAGAAGTATTGACGGCGTACGGAAAGAATGTTTTTTATTGGATATTCGGATTCTACATGCCATTTTGAGGGGGGTTAGAACTTTTTTTTCTTGGGCGAATATAGTAGTTTATTATTGAATAATAAAACAACAAAAAATCTATCCCCCCTCAAAACTTGATGTTTTACGTTACAGGGCATGTAAAATGTGAATATCCTTCCATTAAAACGTTTGAAATTTTCACCAAAAATCATTCTCGGTCGCACATCTGCCCAATTCTTGAACCACGTTGCAAGGTCAATTTTAAGGGAATTTCGGGGGTTTTTTTCTGACGTTTTTCAGGAAAGGGGGACTTGGTATTAATTTCCATAGATTTTTGGACGCTGAATCGAATGAGACTAAAGCTAGGGTTATCTTTCGTCCGGACAGTCCGGATTTAAAGCACATGTCCGGACTAGTGTCCGGTTTTGATAAATGTCCGGATAAATAAAAATTGGAAATGAAAAACGCAGAAAAATCAGTAGGTGTGGGAAATTCGTCAGTTTACTCGGTTAAAGTAATTGAACCTTTTTACGCTGTTCCATATGATGATTAAAAATGAATAGTTACTTCTCAGAAAACTGGAAAACCCGTTATTTTGCGTTTAAAATTGCAATATACACCTATACTGTCGAAGTCAATCATCAGAAATGGGTTTTCTTCTTACATCATTATTGAAGCAAAGGAATATAAATCACAGTACGATTATTTGCAGCGTTATAACTTCACACTACTTATTACGTTTCCCTAACCCACCCACTCGGGAAGTTGCGACCCTTCAAATTCCGCCGGTCGCAAACTGATCGCTCGCTATAGTTGAAGCTCGCCGTTCGTCCGTCTCATTATTCTTCGCGCCGCCTTGAGCCGACGGTGGGTGGTGACGTTGGCGGCGGAAACGACTGCAACACGGCCGCATCCCATGGTAACTAGGCGGATAAATTCTCTTCACTCGTAGACGCGGAGGAATTCATAATAATGCGAACAAACTGCGCTCCAAGCATCGGGAGCCTCGTTCATTTCCGCTATGCAGACGTCAAACAAAGCATCAGCTTGCCTCTTCAATTCGCCACGAGATTTCCCCAGTTGGTGCAACAAGCATGCGACGCGGATAAATGAGCCCAGTTAGCGAGCTTGGGATGACATGGTCGCTTTATCGCAAGATGATCGACCGAATTGAGGCGAAACGATGGCGCAATTTCAGCGCGAACGTGCTTCTGATGCCATTTCGCGACACTATTCAAACACATTATGATTTATTGGTAATGAACCGATGTAATAGAGAGAGAAAAACGCCAAAAATTATATTACAGTGGTGTATTATTCTTTTTCTTCAATTATGATTGAAGAAGACTATAATTTGTGATAGTGACAGCTATCACGAATTGATGAACACATTTGTTACTATTTGTTTGCTGGCTCTTTTACGGAAAAACACTGCAAATTGTACGGCGGTTTATTAATCCTTGGCTTCAATAATGATGTAAGACGACTATCCCTTTGTGATAGTTATTATTCCGAAAATTAAATATCTAGTGAACCACCACCAACACGTTGGTAACTATAGAGAAAAACTCCGTAGTAATATTGTAATTTTAATATTTTGGTTTATTATTCAATAATAAACCATTGTAATCGCCCAAGAAAAAAAAATTTCTAACCCCCCCTCAAAATTTGATGTTTTACGTTTCAAGGCATGTAGAATCCGAATATCCAATAAAAAAATTTCTGTCCGTCCGCCGTACGCCGTACGCCGTCCGCCGTACGCCGTACGCCGTACGCCGTACGCCGTCCGCCGTACGCCGTTAGCAGTTTTCCGGCCAAACTGTAAGAGCTAAAAATTTGAAATTTTCACCAAAAATCAATCTCGGTCCTACGACGGCCCAATTCTTGAACCAACTTGCTAGCTCAATTTTAAGGGTATTTTTGGGGGGTTTTGAGGGGGAGAAAATTCATATTTTCCAAGGTTTTTCAGAGAAATGTGTACGTGGTATCAAATTATATAGATTTTTGGACGCTGAATCGAATGAGACCATCGCCGGGTCGGTAGCTTTATTGGTTCTCGAGTTATCGCAGCTTTTGTGAAAAATTTGGGAGATTTTCAGAAATTTGACACGAGGGTATAACTCGAGAGTTCTTGGAGCTATAAAAATCGTTCTATACTCATTGGAATGGTCGTTAAACACTCTCTCCAGCTGTACCGTTAGGCAAAAAATTTAGTTTTTAATTAGGAAATTAAGAAAAATAAAATTAAATAAAATTACAATAGTTGCTACGGAGTTTTCCCCTATAGTTACAATCTGTTTTTCGGTGGAATTGTTCCGAAATGTTCGAAATAATTAGTATCACAAATGGATAGTCTTTCTAAATCAATATTGAAGCGAAGGAATAATAAACCACTGTACAATCATTTGCAGCGTTTTTTACTTTTTCTTAATTTCCAAATTAAAAGCTAAATTTTTAGCCTAACGGAGCAGTCGAAGAGTGTTTGAAGAGCATTCCAACGACTATAGAAAGATTTGTACGGCTCCAAGAACTCTCGAGTTACTTTTCTCACGAAACTATAAAAGCTAAACTCTTGAAAGTTTCACGAAAAATCAATATCGAATCGACAATTGCTCAATCCTTTAACCAAAAAGCTACCTCAATTTTAACGGTATTTTGGGGGGTTTTGAGGTGGAGAAAATTAGTATTTTCCAGCTTTTTTTCAGAAAAAGGTGTCTATCTATTTCTATAGATTTTTGGACGCTGAGTCGAATGAGACCATCGCGGGGCCGATTGCTTTATTGGTTCTCGAATTATCTGTTATCGGCTTTTGTTTAGAATTAGGGAGCTTTTCAGAAATTTGGCATGTGGATATAAGTCAATAGTTCTTGGAGCTATAAAAATCGTTCTATACTCTTTGTAATGCTCGTCAAACACTCTTCAGCTGTACCATTAGGTGAAAAATTTAGCTTTCAATTTGAAAGTTATGATAATATTGATTAAAAGTACAATAGTTGCTACGGAGTTTTGCCCTATAGTTACCAATACGTTTTTCGGTGGGAGCGTTTACAAATGTTCGGAATAATTAATATCCCAAATGGATGTTCTTCTTACATCACTATCGAAGCAAAGGAATAATAAACCACTGTACAATCATTTGCAGCTTATTGCCTATTCTGATTCTACATGACGAGAAACTTACCTTACTCATCAAATTTTGAGGGGATGCTTAGAAATTTGTTCTTCTTAGGCGATTACAATAATTCATTTTTTAATAATAAACTAATAAATATACAGTAGGATTAATTCATTCGGCTTTAAAAATCGTTATCCGTTAAAATATTCATTACGCACTGTCTTCTACTATTTGAAAATGCTGCAAAACTGAAAATGATAATCCTTTTCAGCTTTAGTAGGTAATCTATTGACTTAATAGTCAAGTAGCTCTACATAAGTGATTTTGTCAAAGTAAGAAATCGACATACCGTTATTTAAACTCCTTCCGCTTTGCGAAGATATGTTTTTCATCGAAAACACGTTGTCGATGTAGGAACAGTCGGAGTTGACAGGGATGCCGGTGACCACCGAAGCCGCGACGATGACCGCGAGTACGACCGCTGTCACTGAAAACGAAGTCATTTCGTTTTTTCAAACGTCAGCGTCAAACCGTAAAATCATCCACACGACGGCCACTGACAGTTCGCGAGAAGGCGATGTCAATGTTCGCCAACATTAACCTAAAATCCCCTGACGTCGATTGCTTTTCTAATTTTACCCCGAGGAAAAAAATTTTCAATCGGCCGAATTACGATGACGAGAAGTACTTCATTTATCAACAGAGCAAACTTGATTTTCACGGGCCGACACGAGAGATGACCCGAGGACCGTGGCACTGGCACCCGCCGCGGTGATTCACTGACCTGGCAGCCAAACGGGCGGGCGGAGGAGAGGCGGCGGCGCCCCCTCCGTAATATTCCCCTCCACCCAAGTTGCCCACCACGGAGGTGCAACCCACCTTACGCGAACGCCCACCTTGGTATCGCAATAGTTAGTACGCGAAAAATGTTCGAATTTGAAAATTGTAATAGCTAGCTGGGTAATCCTGATCTGTATAAATCGCAAATTTCTTCCACTTTCCAAAATGGAATAACCCATCATAAAATGAGAAAGTAGACTTGATAGATGTGAGAAATGAGCCGTAAAAATAATTTTGAGCAGCCATGCAGCGATGTAGGCATTCAGTTTTCATTCAATAATAAACCATTGTAATTGCTCACGAAAATCCCCCTCAAAATTTGAGGTTTTACGTTTCAAGGTATGCAGAATTTGAATATCGAATGAAAACATTCTGTCCCTCCGCCGTCAGCACTTTTCTGGCGAAACTATAAAAACTGTATTATTGAAATGTTCACCAAAAATCAATCTTGGCCTGACAATGGCTCAATTCTTCAGCCAGATCGCTACCTCGATTTTAAGGGTATTTCTGGGGGTTTCAAGGGGGGAATTCGTAGTTTCCAAGATTTTTTGGACAAAGGTACATTTTCATCAGTATCTGTAGGTTTTGGATTTTTCCGTGGATTATGAGACCATAACGGAGTTAGCTTTAGTGTTGAATTTTACAGATTTAGAGAAATTTGGCCTGAGGGTATAAATCGAGAATTGGTGGAGCTATAAAAATCGATCTATACTCGTTGGAACGGTCATCAAACTCTCTTCAGCTGTACCGTTAGGCGGAAAATGTATCTTTAAATCAATATCTATAGATTTTTGGATTCTGAATCGAATAGTAACAACGTGGAATTTAGCTTTAATAGTTCTCGAGTTATTGTTGATTTCCTGAGGAATTTCGACGATTTTGAGAGATTTAGCAAGGATTTGTAACTCAAGAATCTGTGGAGCTGTAAATTCGATGTTTTACGTTTCAAGGCACGTAGAATCCGTATATCCAATAATAAAAAAAAACGCTGATCGACCCTAAGATGGTCTCATTTGATTCAGCGTCCAAAAATCTAAAGAAATTGATACCAAATACACCTTTTCCTGAAAAACGTTGGAAAATATGAATTTTCTTCCCCTCTAAACCTCCAAAAATACCCTTCTCGGTATCTGGGCGATCTGGTTAAAGAATTGAGCCGTTGTGAGGCCAAGATTGATTTTTGATGAAATTTTCCAGAAATTTAGCTTTTACAGTTTCGTAAAAAAAAGTATTAACGGCGGGCGGACAGAATTTTTATTTATTTATTGGATATTCGGATTCTTAGTTGCTTCAAATGCAAAACATCACATTTTAAGGGAGTTAAGAAAAAATCCTGGGAGATTTCAATGGTTTACTATTGAATAATAAACCGAAGCTGAATTCTTGAAATTTTCACCGAAAATCAATCTTGGCCTAACAACGGCTCAATTCTTTCGCTACCTCAATTAGGTAACGATATTTATGGGGGTTTTTGAGGGGAACATAAATGTAATTCGTGATGTACTTAGTATAAATTGCATTAGAATTTTGAACGCTGAATAGAATGAGACCATCGCGGGGTCGATAGTTTTATTGGTTCTCAAGTTAACGCAGCTTTTGTTTCGAAATTGGGAGATTTTCACAAATTTGGCATGATGGTACGACAAATTTTCTCTTATAAATGCTGTACATGTGTAAGTCGAAAATCATAGACATTTATCTTTATAATAATATTCAGATAATTACCTTTTCAATAAACTCCACTCGTCCAGACTCCAGACAGAAAGCGTAGCGCGAACCGCGAAGCGCGAAACACAAACACAAAACATAAACACTAAGTAGGAAAATGAGAGAATCACCGAGTCAGCACGCGCACGCGGAACGATACACTGGCTCATAGAGAAAGGGAGAACAAGTTCTCTCATGAAAAAGATACAACAGATATCAAAGTCCATAGGCTTGCGTACATGTTCAGTGTTGCTTTTGTAGTTAGGAAAGTAGTCCCAACGATTGAGTTACCACTGCCTCGACACTGGTCAGCTGTTGTGTTGGTTGGGCTCTCTCCACTGTCGCGTAATTCAAGTATGTGTATAATTGATACTCTTTATTTTCTGACTCTTTATTTTAACAGGAGAGTTTTTTGGAGCTATAAAAATCGTTCTATACTCGTCAGTCTCTTCAACTATACCGTCAAGCGAAAGATTTAGCTTTTATTAGAAATTAAGAAAAATAGAAATTATTATAATTACGATAGTTGTTACGGAGTTTTCTGAAAAGGAATAAATAAACGAAAAGGAATAAATAAACCTCTGTACAATTTTTCGCAGCCTTTTTGTAATATCTTCGAAGTCGGTGCTAGCAGTGTTGCCAACTCTCCCCTTTTGGGGGAAAACTCCCTCAAAACTAAGACAAAATAACTCTGATAGTCAAGTTTTCATACAAGTAGCATGTAACCTGCTCTGCCTATATAGATACACAAAGATGGCGTCTACGTGTTTTCCAATGAAGGCATAATTGAAACTGTAAGAATAATTTTTTGTTTGAAATTTAATTTTTCAGGTTTTTTGGTAGTTCTAATTTTATTCGAATTTTTATACCTTATGTACCTATTTCAATTTATTTCTTCATAATTGATTATACCGTGCGCTTCCCTCTCTTTAAAGCAATTTCTTGTTAAATCTGCAAGTTTTTGCATACATTTAAAATAAGGCAAGATTGCTCTATCGGCTTTTGCCCAATTGATAATGTTATTCTATTATAATGGCTCTATGTATCCCCTTTCTTGTTTAGAAAAGACCAATTTTCCCCTTTTTCTAATCGAGGTTTCCCCCAAGTCTCCGCTTGAGACCTGGCAACACTGATGCTAGGACTTACCATCGATTGCTACGAAGGACAAAAATATTCAATTTTCATTAAAAACTAATTGTCATTGGATTAATTGAATATCCCACCATGTAGTTCCTCAAATAGTTTTACTTTCGTCTTTTCATTTGTTCCCATTCTTCGATTTCGAGGCTTCTGAATTTAAGGTTCAACACAGCCTTTTATCAGCTGTTATCAACTGGCTGAAGAGAACCGTCTTGGCTGTGCAGTGAGCACTGGATTGAATGTTGAAATGACTGAAACTTAACTCGTTAGAAATTTCCTGTCGGCAAATCTTCCCGTAGTGATTAAATTACTCGTCTTGCGAAATTCGAGGTGAAGATTGTCATGCTGAGCGAACACTCAAGGTAACTAGCTTGAATTCGAATATAATGATCTCCAAGTAAAGAGATGAGACCGGCTGAAATGTATCATCAGTTGAAATCATCGGCAGAAGTTGAAAAATTAAGCGCATAAAATATAATATTATATTATATGATAAATATCATGATTGTATTTGTGTGTCTTCTGACACCGGAGTGGTTTTATTTTGCGATGGTTACTACGGTTTTTGCGAATGGTTGCAACTATAACTTCAGTTGTCACAGGAGAAACAAGATTTTTTCGTTCTCAGAGCGTTCCATTTATCTCTCGATCTCATCATCACACGTTCAGTGCGTATTGCCAATAGAAAAACCACCAGGTTGAGATTTTTTTTTTCTCAAAACGGCTCAAAAACAAGTTTTAGTTATTAGTTGAAACCAGGGCCAAATCATGAGTTTCTGACCATATTTATGGAATGACGTGAACTTCATTGTGAATCAACAGGAACTGTTAGTTCAAATTATGAATACAAATATTGTACAAAATGGGTCGGCTGGTGAAGGGTTTTGATATATTTTGAGACACCCGGAAAAAATAAACTTTGTATCGAACGTGAAAGTTTAATGAGCGATAAAACTTGGTAAATTTTAAGCGGTAACTTCTACTAATCATCACCGATTTTGAGTCCCAAACGATGAAAATTATGAAATGATATCTATTACGTTGCATTAATTGGTTGCTCTTAGAAAAGTGATAAAGAAACCTTGAAAAATACAAGTCAACGTTGAGACGCCTCCGGTCGAATGAAAATAAAATAGGAAAAAACGTTCGTATGACACCTTTAAAAGTAATACACTTTTGACATTTCTATCCTTCGCACATTATTAGGGAAGTAACATACGTTTGCTGTGCGTTGATGAAATTATATCAGGAGCTGTCACTTTGATGATGCATTTTAGAGGAGCAGGGTTATTTTTTCACTTCCTTACTCAGCCTAGGCCTAGCCCTAACTTATACGTTGCTTCTGTCGGTGTCTAATTCTCGCAAAGCCTTGAAGAACGTGAACTATTTTCAGACGCTGGCCCACGCGCTTTCTTACCGTCGGCGTATTAAATGTTTTTGTTGCTAGTTTGGTACGTACCATCCGCCGGGCAGTTGCTATTTCAGCCGCCTGTTCCTAATATTAAAAATAACTCTGCCGCATTATATTTATCTCAACGTCTTTCAATCATTTTCCCCACAATTCCCCGTCAGCGTTTATCCCTTCTGAGTTTGTGACGTTTTGTTCCGCAGATTCGGAAGTTACTGTGACGCAGATTGTGCGATGGACAAACGACATTCGAACGCATCTTCCTGACACATGTGCTCTTTTTCCAATTGCTTGGAGGTATCTACTGAGGTGAGCAGTTATAAAATTTTCCCTTGTGAGAGAGATTTTTTGAGTCATTCAAGAGCATTTTTCTGTATCAAGCCTTTAGCGCATTTTTCAAAATAACACACAGTATAATAATCGGACGAGAGGTCTTGTAATAGTAGAATACGTATTTTTACAATAGGAAAAATTGTATTTTATTATAACCTAGTTTTATAGGCAGCTCCTGTCGAATGATTCATCGTGGTTTCCACCGTTTTGGCACCTGACTAACTGGACCGTCCTCGTTTGAACCGTTCCATTGTAATCCCACTTATTGCTCTCCCTTTTTTAGAATGTCTAAAGGATTTATATAGTATCAAAGGGGACTAGTCTATTATAGTCAAGTGTCTTGTCTATCTCATTACTGAAGTGCTCATTTGTGGCCTTTTTGTGACTTCGAGTGTGTGACCAATTGATTTGCTCAGTAAGCGCCTATTTCAATAGCTAACTTTTTGATGTTGTTTCCATATAATAAAAAAAGTGGCTCATAGTTATCGCCTATTTTGAAATTTGATCCTCCTGGAGGTAGATAAAAATGACAAACAGAGGAAAGGCGCTTATTAGAATTACGAATTGCCCGATTTCTCCATTGCTACCAATTAAAATTTTTTTTGCTCAGCTTTAAAAATGGCGTTGGTGATGCTTCCTTGTGATCTTCCCTGGTGGCCGACTATCGTCCGCCACCTGACTGAAATTTCTGAAGCTACTAACGTTGATGAAATGATCACTCCGATGCAGCGCATTCACAGCTTATGCAAGTGAGTTAAGTTTTCTTCTACCAATTCATTCTCCCATTGGTTGAAAATAAATTTACTTATTACATGTGTTGTTTAGTGTTGGCTTGGACCCCGATGAACAGGATCCAGATCCTGACGTTTTCAAGGGTTTGGAACAATTCCTGAAAGAATGCCTCGAGGATGAGGAACGGTCGATGTTTTTCTCCGAAACACTTCCTTCCATAGCAAAACGTGCATTGGATTTGAAAAGACTGAGACCTCCGAGTGGGCTTCATTTCAGCCTTCAGCAACAAGGTACGGAATAATTGTTACTCTCTCTGTTTATAATAGGTAAATTCAAGAATTTGTTGACTGCGTTTCATTGTAATAACAAATAAATTTGAACTAAAAACTAAACCATTTTAAACTATTTTATAACCATTTTTTAAATCAAAAATTAAAACAACTAACCACTAATAAAAAATGTAGACTGTTATTTTTTCAATAATTCCCCCAAGGTCTCTATTGCATTTTTCTCATTTTCTTTACCACTTATTCATTCTCACTCCATTTAATTCCAGTTGATCGGGTCGAGTTTGAAAGAGACTTCGTAGCTTCCCTTCTTGCCAACAGTTTTTTCTCAACTTTCCCGAAACGAACTGCCAAAACGCACCCTACTCTTCAAGACTTCAATTTCACCAATTTCTTCCGCCATTTAGATTTGTAAGCATATCGGATACAGCTGGCGAATTTAGTCACTCGTACTCTGATTTAATCGATTTACTGTGATGTTTCAGAAAATACCAACAATGCAAGCTATTGAGCATACTTTACTATTTCAACTATCTAGAAAGGTTTACCAACCACGATAGAAAAATTGTGTTAGATCGACAGGTACGTACTTCTTTCTAACCGTTTTCGCATCCCATTTTCCTCTGAGCTAAATTGATGTACAATTGATTTTGCAGGTGATGAACAGTTCGCAATGGCTGACTATTGAAGACTGGCTGCAATGTAGATTACCACTATGTCCTTTGCTGATCCGAAGGAAAGGCGATGTCCATAGTGTCGGCTCTGATCACATTATTGTTTGCTCAGCTCGGGATAAAATCGGCAGTTCAGTTTTGTCTGATGGTGTCTCTATGGTCAGTTTCATTTCGTCACAATATTCTTCTCAAGATGAATTGAGATCTTGCTTGAATCAACTCCGTTTTTTCAGGAGAGCGTCCGCCTCATCACATGTCCAGAAATGCTCATTATTCTTCTGTGCGTTGAAGCATTAGAAGATAACGAAGTCCTCATGTTGGAAGGCGTGCTTCAAGTCGCCAAACTTCACAATCCGCGAGGAAAAGTGACCTTTGAGCAACTCTCCAACCCTCACATGGTGAAATTTTCATTCAAATGTTCATTTCCTTTAAATATCGAAATAATTTCACAAGTGCTTTTGAAACATTAGGAGAGTTGTGATGATTAGGAATACTTTGAATGAATATTTTTTGCAGTTATTCCTTTTTACGGTTTTATTTCCAGCTTACAGTTTGCTGCATGGATCCGGAAGACTATTCCGAGGTACCGCTTCTACAGCTGCAGCAGGATAGTATTCTCAGAGAGTTGAACAAAGCGTTTCTTGGGTTTCGTCAAAAGCCCCCTCCTTCAGGTCTGATTCCTAGGCGGCTGTCACCGATCGGCGAATCTTTCAGTTCAACACCGGAGAAGGATTTGATCGTTGTTAAAAAAACTGTACGTTTTTCTGCTACCAAGATTATTTTGATTTAAAATTTATTTTTCCTCGTGTTTTTGTAAATTTGAGTCTTTCATGCTTGCTTTTGTAGTCTTGTTCCCATTGGTTGAAAACCCCCAGCATGCGACCAGTGCAGTTACCTTTTTATTTTTTGTGTTAGCGATCGAAGTAGCGGTTTCAGGAAGTAATTAGCTTATCAGCTTTAGCTACTACTGTATCCATGATACACTTGCTGATAGTAAGATAGAGGTTCTCACGTGTTAGCATATTTGAAACCGGCCTTCACCAATATTATACAGTATTGTCCCTTTGCTCAGGGCAGGATTTCTTTACGCTGGATTTCCTGGATCAATAACGCCTATTTGGGCTCACTGAATGGCCTATAACTCCCACAACTCTGCTAAAGCGGGGAATATGGATTTAATAATAATGAGGAACATGCACAAAAAACTTCTTTTTTATTTCTTCCCAAATTGAGTTCTTTACTTTAAAAAAAAGATATAATGGTGGGATTATTTCAAGAGGAGATCATCGATGAAAAGTCATGGAGGATGCCACAAGAACGCACCTTACATGACGATTAGGGTGCTACTACATTTAAAGAACTGCTAACTGAGAGAGAAGGTCAATGCGTGAAACCAAAAACAGGAATTCCCTTTCTGCCCTTCCTAAATTCCAAATTAATACGCAATAATTTCCGAGGAAAAAATTTTCCTTCTTGCTTGAACATTAGAATTAGACAAATAATAGATAAATATTTTTATTTATGCTTTACTTTTATCCGGCGGCGTCATGCTCTCACATTTACACACGTCTACCTGTATTTTCTATCTGCAGGAACCCAAACCCATGGAACAGTTGCAAGTGAACCGACGGTTCATCGTACTTGGTTCTTCTGGCGAATGTTTGCCGATAACTAGGAACATTTCTCAGTATTCGAGCTGCCAATCGTCATGTTCTGCGGATAGGGAAAGTCATTCAAATATTTCGCCCGATCGAGAGGATGTATTCCATTCGGCTCGCACGAGCTTTACTGATGAAGGTAGGCAAAATTATTTAACTTGAGATACATTTAGTGGTCTCTATGGTCAACTAGCTTAACCAAGTTGAGTTGCTGGAAAAAAAACCTGTTATATCTGTACAAAATTTCATTAGCTTACAAAAGTGCGAACTCTTGAGCTCCTTCTCATTTTTTCAGACATTGATGACACTTTGTCACGAAGAGTCACTGGTGAAAATGATGAACGAAGAAGCGCATTTGCCGATAGGCTAAAAGAAGCTCTAGATAGAGCAGATGAAGCTACGACTGATTCTGACCAGATGTCTGATTTAAGGTGTGTAAAAACATGTTTGTTTGATTATATTTTTATAGCAAATTGTCACTCATTCTATAAATAATTCTCACATTATTTTCCCGGTAAAGATACCGTCGAGATGGTTCATGCGGATTTGTACTAGAAGGGGAATCTCAACCGAATCGTAGCTTCTGCGAAAACTACCGAGTTCGAGCAGCCTCATCAAAGTATAGTTTCACTACAGACTATAGCTCAGGTACGTAAATAATTCGTTCTTAACAGATTGGGTTTGTGCGGGGGAGAAAAACCCGTATTGAAAAACAATTTCCAAGCTTGTATTAGCTGGCCTAGAACTTTTGCCCCTTGGAGCATGACAGGACATTCCGGTTACTTTCGGGTCCCCCCCTGGTATAGGTCACTATTGCCAGGTTCTACCCTGAGGATGCGAGCGAAAGTACTCAAACCAGTCAATAGATGTTTGGATAGTGGAGCACCCGGTTTTCCCCCACTCCCAACTCCAGTATGATTAGAGATAGACAATACGTCCAAGAAATAATGAAATATTGCAATTTTGTCTAGAGCTTGACTGTATCTACGAACAACTTGGTCGATGGCTTGATGAAGACTGTCCCGTTTCTCAAGATGTTGAATTGAAAGAGTTGAGAGAGAAGGCTGTCATCCAGTTTGCGGGTAATCTTCTAAAGCGAACGTTATCTGAAAGTTTTGTCGGCATTTCTGTCACCGAAGGGGTTCAAGAAGAGATTCCGGTGAAGAATATCAAAGTGGCAGCAAGGAGTTTGAGTTTGGAACTGGCTCGCCATCGGAACAAACTCACAGCTCAATTGGTGCGTACTATGACAGTATTTAGAATTTAGATCACCAAGCATATCAGAAAGGAACTGCAAGTCCCCTCTATATTATGCTAGATTAGATACATTAGACGGATACCTGTGAATCCTATTTCCTTGCTTATTTTTATAGCCGCTTTTAAATATTCAAATATCTTCCCTGTTTCAGGCTTCGGTCGTGATGAACAGGAACGATGATATCCTCCCGTTGGCAACTTACAACTGGGGCTGTTCCTCCAGAAATGGCGAACCACAGTTGAAGCTTTTGATTCAATGGCTGGCTGCTAGCGTTGCTCTTCTACCCCACATTTTGTACTTCACAGCTGAAAACAGTAAACTGAACAAGGTCAGCAAAGTTTTAAATTGGACAGTTTGGTTTCTAATACGATAGTGATGGCTTTGTGCTAAAAGGGCATATCAGCAAAACGAAAACTAGTTTCTGTAAGTCTGAGCCCCATGGAAAACTGATTTTTTGCTAGTTGAGACCGAAATTGGTCTCGTTAGTTGCATAATTTTTTAAGCAACCGTTTGAAAATACTTAGAAATTGATTTATTTCCCTGTGTAAGAAGCAATGAGCTTCAAATGAACTAGGAGCCGGATAGGCCTTGTTGAACCTGAAGGTGCTACGATATATCAGAACAGTGGGCCTTATCTGGACCCCAATTCGACTCATCATGATGTATGATCAGAAAAGTTTTGACGGCGTTAGAACATATTTTTTTAAATTGGATATACGGATTTTACTTACATTAAAACATCAAATTTTGGAGGGAGCTAGAAATTTCCCCCCGAAACCAAAATGAACAAATCAAGTGATAAACTATCGCATGTGTCATTGACTTGAATTTTCAGTTGGACACCGTCTGTCGGGTGTTACTTGACCGGCAATGGAGCGTTGGCGAGCTTGTGTCAGCTGTACTCAAATATTGCGAAATTACGATTTTCAACCCAGACAACCACGATTCGCTTGATCTCTTCGAACAAATCATCGGCATCGACGATAAAATGTTTTATTTTGACGAGTCTAGCCCCGATGAATAGTTTACATCTATACACATAAGCGATCTACTACCCGCCAGAGCCTCAAACTTAAGTAATCCGTAGAAAAAATATTCAGCTTGACTCAGTGAGGTCTCTCTCAGTAATGGTTGTTCATTAAAAAAAGAAAGAGAGAGAAGAGAAAGAACGAAGCGCTATCCTAAGTACCCGTTTTAGTTTGAAAAAGTCTTGCAATCATTCTTCTGGCGGGTTTAATGGCTCCATCGCAAGATCAATATTTGTCTTGGATAATCTACAATATGAATTCCCGGTCTAGTCAAATTTATGTAAACAATGATCTTCCAATGAATTCTTAGCCTGTTTTTAAGCCAAGGTTTGAATTCTTCTATTTTAAGACTGTAGAATATTGAAATTGTGTTCCATGAAAGGGAAATCCTTTTTTGTTTACCAGTGACTATTACTATATTAATTTTTGCTTGTAATATCGTCGTGAAGTTTAACAAGAGGAGTGAGTTCTAAATTTGGTAATATCGAGATATTTTAATTCAAAAATATCAACTGCTTCCGTTGAGTTTCATTTGAATTTCAAGGTGATGTAATTACTTCCATACTCCTTACGCGTGGAAGTTAAAATAATGATTACCTGTAGCTAGTTAGTGTTTTGGAAGTGATTGAAGATGTAAAATGTAATATTTCCCTTGCCATTTCATCCAATGTTTGAAATTTCAGTCATGCGGAGGGTCAGTCTCTCTTTCGCCCCATCACACCGAGTCGGAGAAAATGAAATGTTCCAGTTCCACTCTAAAAGACCTTGAGACCATTCTAGTCAGTTGTTTCGAAACTTTTTTAGACGACTCTAGTCATTTTACTGTTTCTGATCTTATTCAAAATCTGTGGAATCTTCTGAAACCTGCAATGGCAAATTTTTTGTTCGTGAGCTAGAAACGAGTAAAGGAATGTTTATTTTCATCATAGACTCATTTTTACCTCGCCATAAATGTGTACAGAGGACTGATTCGTCGATCAAATCGTCAGCTTAGAAGTTACAGACGAACATTTTACAGATCATCTCATGGAAGCGCGTATCGTTGCTGCCAGAAGAAAAAAATACCACCAGGAAGAATAGAAACCAACTATCAAACGAAGGCGTTCAATATTTTCGGTATTAATTTACTATCAGACAACGTTCGTTCACCAGTGTATCACCTCAACAATATTCCAGACGAACATTGAAAACGAGGAGCTTCATTCCTAAAGTGTGTAATAAAATCCAAGAGAGACTCCAATACCACTTTTAAATTCACCTCTGCAAAGTTCGTTTTTGGTTTACTATTCAAGAATAAACCATTGTAACCGTCAGAGCCCTTCCATCCCCTCTCAAAATTTGATGTTCCACGTTTCAAGGCATCATTTTTGACATTTTTACCAGAAATTATTCATGGGCTAACAATGGCTCAATCATTTGCCATGTGGCTACAATTTTTATGAGTTGAAATGATGTAAATATTCCAACCTTCCAACGCCATCAATGTCAAAATATTTTTGGACACTGAATAGAATAGAACCGTGGGCTAGCTTTTGTTTACATATTTATCGCAGCTTTGAAAATTTGTAAAATTCGGGATAATGAGTTGACTCGAGGCAATAAATATTTTCTTGCATTGGCAGACCAACAGATATGCGCTCTGAGCGTACAACCGGAAATGTTTGCATGATAGTCATAAACTGCCGCATTCGAATGGTGGAGCTTATGAGTCTCCACCATTATTTGCCGGGTTCTAAGCATCAACGCAAAATGACGGAGACCTGTTAATCCTGCTTTAAATGGATGGTCTTCTTAAATCAAAATTGACGTATAGAAATAATTAAAAATTATTAGCTGGGTTTTGCACCACCTTTGTCTCTAAAACGCATCAATGCAACAACCTAAAACTTGGGCGAATGACTCGAGATAAATTCAGGCTAGGGGAAAATCAAAAGACGGCGACGTAGTGACAAAATTGTATTTAAAATGAGGTTATCACCACTTTTCATTGCTTAGTTATTTTTCACAATGCGGCTTTGTACATGTTGAGAAAGACTTGCCCGCCCACGGGACACTTCAGTATCCTTAGTCAAACCTGGAAATTCCAGAATATCACTTAGGTACTAAAACTAGATTTATTCTCATTTTACTTTCTTCAAACAAAAAAAAATTTTTTTTTGGAGGAGCTAATTTGACTAAGGCGCGCAGCAATCGTACTTGAGATCATAAGGAAACACAACATATTTCATCAACCGTCAAACCGAAAGATTGCACCTTGTTAAATGGTATAGAGCATCATTAATAAATGCCACACTGATAAACGGAATGATGGCTTGACAGTTGCTTTTCCACTTCGACAATTATTCTGATGTGCGGGAGTTCGCATGTCGACAACATTCTCTGAAAAAATTTTTTGTGGGTTTTTTTTTAAATAAAAACTTTTTAATACAAAGGAGAAAAAGGAACACTGTCGAGAAATGATGTTCACATGCAAACATTGAAAGTTAGGTACATTCTGACTCAGTAAGTACATGACTTGCTCTAGAGTGGATATCATTTATCAACTGGCTGAAACGTGCACTGGGAAAGCGTCATCAATGAAAAAATCCACTGGTAAATCCTCCGACGACCTGACAATTCTATACAATGAAACGACCATCCAGCGCCGGATGAAACTTAAACCATACCGATATCATCTCAGGATCAGCCATATGCGATCTTTGACTTTCGTGTTGTTGAATTATCAAGAAAAATCATTCAGTACTGGATTGATAAACGGTTTAACGCTTTTTGGACTCGTTAAACAATCGTGGTCTCCAGTATTTTATATTTTATGTCTGGAAGCCGTTGCCGCCGCGCATTAAAGGGTTAGAAGTTTTAATGCATCGGAAAATAACGTCATGATTTTTAAATTGTCTGAAATATTGTCGCAAGGTCCTATCTAACCTTCAAGTGACAGCTCAAGTGTAATAATCTATTGTGGCTATGCCCGCTTTTCTCATTTTACAATTCAGCTTAGGAATGGCTTCAATATCATGTAAGAGAAGGAAGTATTTTTTTAAAAAGGAGCCCGATTGCTCTGTCTAGGCGGAATCTGCAATTAATACACGGAGATCAGACGAAGACATGCTGTCATGTTGCTGGACTTCACTCAACTTGAAAAGTAAAAGATCGCAAAATGAAAAATGTGCGCGGTTCTGTTTCCATGAAGACTCCAAGGAATAAGCGGATGGATTATGCTGCGTTTCAACATTCTTAATAAAATTATTTTCAAGGTCAAACAGCACATTTTTCATTCTCACGGCCGTTGCCAACCCAAAAAATAATCTTTTGGTTTTTCTCTAGATGAACGTACGACGTTAAAAAATAAAGACTTTGAAACGAACATTACGCTAAATCATAGGTCATACTCCATGAATATTTACAAACGTAAACAGGTTACACAATCTGGAACGGTCGTAACATTAATCGACACAATGGCATTGTAACCTCGAAACTTCGGAAGTCTGTCCACCGAAAAACGAGTCCCAAGTGGTAATTATTTCGATCAAATTCTCGTGAAGATCTCGTGCCATAAGTAGAAGTCAAATTTTCTTGAGCAACATTGGATATGTGTAGAAGAATTTCGACAAAAACGGGGCAACAATATCTAGCCAAGTAAAAAGTACGGTGATTAGTGTGCAATATTAGAACGTTGTGAAAAGCTGGTCTGGCAAACACCATCGCTTAAAGTAGGAAAATTGGAAGTTCGAACCTGACGATTTAAAATTTTTCCTCCACTTGAAATATAGTGCGTCTATTGAATGAGGTTATGACGAGAAAACTGACAATAGAACAGAACTATTAGAAATTCCATTCGATTTTTACCAATATTATCAACAGTGGCTTTTACCAACTGGCATCCGTGGCAAACGCTGAACCGAGAGTTCACAAGGCATTCTCTCATAAGATTCACTCTCTTCTATACTTCTTTGAAATCCCTCCGAGAGTGTGCTTCCGTTTGAGCGGAACAGAGAAAATATCAAGTGAGCGAAAATTTCATCATTGGAAGAATTAACTAGCGCGCAACTCGTGTATTGTCATAGTTATCATAATCTTCTACAAGACACTATTTTTATCTACTACAATAATCGTCCGCTATCTGTGTGAGCGAAGATGAAATAAAAACATGATCACTCTTGTGGTAAGCTAAAAAACTTCTATTGTGAAAACTACGTCCAATCTCAACCTCGTCTCTATTGAACTTCCGTTTTCTCACATTTCAGCGTCAGGCTAATATTCTTTCAGAAGAAAACGTTGACCATAAATTGGATAGTTGCGGTAACAATGAAATTATCTGAGCTAAGAACAAAGCTCTTGTTACGAGGTGGACCGTTTTCGGAGCGACTTTAATAACTACAACAACGAGACGTATGTTCATCATCCAATCAGAAAGACGTTGAGCACAATGGTGGCGCTATCTCTTTCCTGGCCTTTCACCATAAAATAGCTCCAATTTCCCCAACCTAGTCAAAATCTGCTTTCCTTGATGAGGGATGCTATTTAATTGTTTGCGCAATCTTGCGCAGACGTGTTGTACAGGCCCAGGTCACATGAACGGGAGAAGCGGTGAAAAGTGGTAGATGAGAGTCATAACAAATCAAAGTAGGCAGGTAATGTTTTTACAAAATGAAGCCCGACAGGGCGAAAGTGCTCAGGAACTAATATTGGAGAAAGAGTAACTCATTTCTCTCTCTCTCTCTCTTAACCCCAATACACTAGAAGATTCAGTGCAACACAAAAACAAAAGTAGACAAGCACGCAGAGCTCCTTTACTGGCAATTACCAGGACACTGCATTGATTATTTAGGTATTAGATGATAATGTACCACCACTATACATTATATAAAAAATGGGGTGATGGAGCCCTAGAAAAATGAGATCATCATACAGATAAAATCGAACGAACACCATCATTTAAGAAAAAATGTGACACCGCCCCTTTGCCTGCATATCCCACCAGCATGGCCTATTTATCCAACTACAAAAACAGGGGATTTATTTTTCTATTGAATGCTCCACGCAAATGCAACTTCGAGCTTAAGTAGAGAATAGCGAAGGTCTTTCAATTATTACATTTCAGCAACAGGTTACAATTGGAATCGTCAATTGTTTGCGTAACCTTGAGAACCATCATCCATTTAATGGGATCAGGTCACAAAGTTCTCAGCTCAAGTCAACTTAAAATGAGAGCAGAAACCTAACAGAGACGACCGTCGACTAAAAAAATACAAATCTTCATCAGAAGAGATCGAGATTTTATCAAGACCACTATGCTTGGCATACAGCAAAAGAAGGTAATGTTGGAGGCTGAAAGCAGCTTAAGGAACATTTTCAGCCACAATAAGGTCCCCTTGATGGGCTAATTGATCAATACTTTTGAAACAGGAATTCAATCGTTGATCAAACTTATTCATCCCAACCAGCAGTCCTGAAATCCTAACGCCAAAATGTGCAATGCATGTCTTCTAACGAAAAGTTGATATAACTAGTGGAAAATAGAAAATAAATTAATGACATTGCCTTTCAAGTGAAAGAGAGGAAGACAATAACATTGACAAGCAGGCAAAGTCTTAGAAGCTGGAAATTGAGTAACGAATTCAATAGCAGCACAGAGAAAAGTGCCTGATAACGAAATACATAGAATGAGAAATAGTCAACTGAGAGAAAATATAATTAACGCGGCTAAATATTTTGAATAATACCGGTCAGAAGAAAATACTAGGTACAGTTCTTCACTCATCATACGAATATAGAATTCAATTAATGAAGCAAATATACCCCGAGAATTCAAGGGTGGCAATTGGTGTATGTAAGGCAGACCAACTTTGAACACAAGGAAAACCAGTGACAACCGCACTTATAAACACAATTCACTCGCTCCCCCAACATTTAAATGACATTACAACGGTGATTCATCTTCTTCTGCTTCAATTTTTTTTCTTATTTCTTATTAACCTTTTATATTATTTTTAAAAAAATCTATACAATATAATATATCACTTGGGACAAATTGAGTGGCACGGGCAGATCAGTTGAGGTCTCTATCCTCTAAGTACTTGTATTCAAAGGTAAAACCTTCCTTTTTTCTTTGTCCCCATTTTTCGTAGTCGAAGTAGATGTATGTGCCCTGCAACAGACGTGTACATACAAGAGTAAATAAATGTAAACGAGTATTTTGTACAAATAATACAAAGTGAGCCATAGGAACCTAAAAGGAGCACGTCTGCTTCGCTATTAATTATGCACACTATTGCCTTTGAATTTCAGGCACAGGAACGTTTAGTACCATGTGATAGCGAGGCACCAAATAGACAGAACATTTTGCAAAAGGGAGCTCCATGTTCAAATGGTCTTCACAGTGCTAAGATCACAGGCCCGAAGAAAAAAATTAGGGTTGCTCCGAGATACAACTCAAGACATCCTTGTTAGAGAACGCAGAATCTCCAGCCTCACTGTCAATATTTTCAACGGTCTGGGGGTCCCTTGGAGTCCTTCATAGTTAAGGAGACACATCCAATCCCCTGAAATGAGTCATACTATGCTAAAATGGAACTCCGGCCAGAAATCAGTCAGAGAGGAGGAATTTTGTGAAGTTGCTTGTTACTTCCCAATGTGCCTATGACCATACAGTCGTCTCAATGTCAAACGCCTGAGTCTCTTTTGTCCAAAGGTTCATGGCAACTAACAGTAGGACTAACGAACTTGCCCCTTCAGATGACCCCTCTCCCGCCCTTCAACAGCCACAACTCGCCGCTTGGCGATACTTTCAAATAAGTTCCTAGGCTCATACGGAATAAGTGCAGTAGTTTCATCAATAATAATTATTATAAGTGCGTTAGTACTTGATTCAGTCTCACCTGTTCGTATTCTTCATTGATGAGTTTAGGTTCCTCGTGTCTCTGGAACCACATCATGTACTTTGTGTGGAATCGCCAAGACTGTTTCTTTAGAGCCTTGGCCGCCAGGTACTGCGCTTTCGTCCCTTCCATATAATAGAAGATGAAAAACAACGTTTCCGTTGACAGTCGTTGAAAGAACTCGAGCGTGTCTGAATGGGGTAGCGGAGTCTGCAAAAGGAGCAAATGTTTTGATTGAGGCGTAGCTTTCAGCTTGATGGCCTAATTAACGTCTAAACAAAAGAAAATGAAACATGGGGTACCATAACATCAGGCTCCTTACCATACCAGCGGAAAAAGTGAACGTTTTCTGAACAACTAAATGGGAATCTAGTCAGTTAGCACTGAAAATCTGTTTAAGCCCATCAATTGAAGCGATAACCAAAAACGGTGATCTATAACAACAACTATGACCATCTACCTTTGAAAGACAAGAGGAAGTAATAGTTAAGGTGCCGAGATTATATTGAGAAGAATGTGATTTCTGAATGGTAGGAGATTAGGCTCTTAGATTTTTTATTCAATCTACATACACCTGTACCTAAAACTGAACGGGAATGAAATGAAGGAGGGCGTCTTACTCATGAGCAACTCCCCCTCCCACCTTACTATTTCATTGTCGTTTGTAAACACTGAGACCTCCTAGTGGATCTATTGTATCCGCTGCACGCTTGAGCATACGACAAGCCTAGAGCCAATACTGCATCTGAAAGAGGTCAGATCCCAAAGTCCCTAAGCTAGAGGTAACGTCTTCTCCACCTCTTGCGGCGTTTTCTAGCCCCTCTTTTTAATTTTTTTCCACACCGTCTCCGTAGCTGGGTTGCGAACCCAAGCCATTTAGAGTCAAAACAGACGCTTTCTTGACATAATATTCTCGATTTTGTGGTTCGTCCTGTTTGCCGACTCACAAGAGTACACACTAATGTTTTTTCAATACTCTGGTGCTCCAAGTAAAGAACAAATTTATAAATATAATAAGATTTATTGAATGTGCTGCAAGACTGAAAAAAAAAAAAATCAGCTCTCTGCCGCAAATTTAATGCAAGCCAATGGCAAGTTATTTGGGACTTTTGAAACTTTTGGTAGAAAACACGAACCCCAGTCTAATAGCACTTGAATCATACATGCGAGTTTCACTGTAATGAATTCCTGCAATAAGCAGAAATACAGACTGACATAAAAAAAAAAACGAACGCGAATAAAGAACATCCATTGGAATGTAGTAAACTATTTAATCATGTTCAAATGGTTGGAGCTCACTTGTTGGTAGTAGACGGGTGTAGGGCAGGGCGTGCGAGGGAGGTAGCTTCGTATGCGTTCCGAATCGGCCGGATGAGGCATGTGATAGTAGGCGGATTCCATCATCTGGAACTGACATTGGTGTTCCTTCTGAAGAGGAACCGGCCCCAGAGGTGCCACTCCTAACAGCGGCGGAATGTGCGCTTCGCCCGTATTGTTATTATTATTGTTTGTATTACTGCTACTGTTGATGCTACTATTTGTATTGTTTGGTTTCTCGTAATTCACCACTGAAACAGTAATAAAACAGAAGGTCAAGAAAATATATTTTGTAATAGGCGTTGCCATCAGCACCGTATGAACATAATAAAAAATGCTTTTGCAGCTACCAAAAGTTTGGTAGAATTTTATGCGGTACATCATAGAGTTTTGAAAGGGCTCAAATGCTGCACCTAGATGCAATCGGAGGATAAAAAAAAAGAAGGTATCAACACCTACCAGACGTCCTTGTAGGCTCGGACGATGGAATCTCAAGACCTGCTCGGTCTATAACAGATTGAGCGATGGACTTCAGCGTTGACAGTGTTGAATCTGCTGCTGCTGCCGTAATGGAAGTGACCGCATTTGAAGCAGGTAAACTAGGTGCTGGAGGTGGTGTCGGGGGCGGCACTGGAGCCGGCGAGGGAGCGCTGCTCACCGACGAAGGTGGCGATGAAGATGATTCTGCGGCTGAATTGTTAAGCAGCGGCACAGGAGTGGACGAATGTTGCGGCAGTGGCTGTTCTATCGCTCCTGGAGGAGGGAGTACTTGCACGTGTTGATTTCCACTGGACAAGTGAACTCCATTTTCTGTCACATGACCTGTGCATACAAAACAACAAAATTCAAATCATATTTTACAAAAAAATAAATTAGTAGCTCACATCCCAATACCTGATCATCAACACAAAAAAGATTTAACATAACGAAGGAGTAACTGATCACTACAAAATATCACAATCTCAAGAATGTGAAATAAATTGAGAGTAAAAAATGAACAAGTCCAACCTGAAATTTTGTTGCTATTGTGTTGGGCGGCTACTGCAGCAAAATTGCTCGCATGCGTGACCGAAGGGGGAGGCTGCTGCATGATAATTGGCGATGGTGATAAGTTACTGCTGTTAACAGCTGAAGAAGGCGCCGTTGTCGATGTGAACGAGGCCGATTTGTTGATAGGCGCAGCTTTACTACTAGTAGTGCTGCTGTTGCTGTTGTTGCTACAATTCAACACATTATTAGCGCTATTACTGGCTCGCACTGCAGTCGGCTTAACGACGGATGTTTTCTGCGGTAAACGCTTTTCTTCAGCAAGGATAGCTGTTGCAACATCTCCTGTAGAAAAAAAAAATTGTTTCATACTACAGCGAAATAAAAACAGCTGGGTTTTATTTATTTATACCCAATTAGTAATACATAGTTACTTAATCCCTGCTTACATGGATTGTAAAAATTCTATTAAATCGGAGGAAGGCTTTTAAGGCGTTAAAGTTTGAAAAAACCAATGAGATTCACCTGTATGGTTATTATGCGAGGCTGATGTGGACGTAGCAGTAGACGGCGGCAGTTGTGACGTCTGCGATGTCGACAGCGGTGGTGACGGTGGAGGTGACGATGACGTGATGCTCGTGGGTGATCCGTTGCTATCTGTCGTAGCCGAAGATGGGTTCCCAACCCCTGATAGTTGTAACAGGATTATTTCAACATATTTGGTCGCACAGGTATTACACTCAAGGCCCAGCTTAAAAAGGTAGCTTAAAATAGTGTTTAGCCTATCCGTTAAAATATTATGAAATGGCCTTAAGTGGAAAAAATTTATTTTTTCTACGTGAGCTAACAAACAAAAATCACTGGACTTAAATTTTTAAATTCACTAGAACAGTATAATGAAACTTATCTGATTGAATATGCTAAAGGGACCTCCTGACTCGTTAAGTAGCCCAAAGAGCGAGAATGTGGATTTTGAAAATGCACTTGCTCTGAAGTTGTGGAATCCCAAGTCACAAAAATAGGAAGCAAAGCGGAAGTTACAAATTCCACTAATTTGAATAAGTTTGATTTTTAGATCATTTTATCGTAAGGACATCACCAATGACTATCTTATAACTCTATCTTAACAAGTTGTAAGACTGCAGCTGATGATGGACTGAAAATCTGATCTAACCATATAACATCATTAAATTATTAGAATCGTGACCACTTTTTCGTTTCCTATTCTTGTGAGAATGTGGATAGTTCGCCTTGCACAGGAGAGGATTGTAGAAGCGCCTCAGTGTTCAACAACCCCCGAAACCTTCCCTCCTCGCCTTGCAAGATTTCAAGTTAGGCAAAGGACACCAGCAAAGGGAGAGCTTTTGAAAAGCGTGCTTTGCCTGTTCCATCTTCGGCAAGGATACTTAGCGAAAGTCTGGAAGGCCCTTAAACATGAGATAATCGTAGTGTGACAAGAACCATGGGAAAAATCACCTGAAAGTTCAACTTCGTCCAGGCCGATGATATCATCATAGATGTATTCATTTCCTTCAAACTCAGGATCTTGAGACGCCTCTATATAATACTCTACGTCTTCTTTGATACTCCGTATCTAAAATTGACCAGATAACACAAATATAATTCATATTAGTGAAGATGTTGAGCAAAACTATTACAAAATTTACAGTAGCCACCTACGAAGTTTTAAAAATCTCATGGGGCCATTTGGATAGGATTTCTGAGGAAATGGAAATTTACAATAGACTACATTGACACCATTGGAGACCATCTGTGGATCAATATCTTAATCGGTTCAAGGATAAATGATAAAAATTGTGATTGTATTTAGTGGGCTTGCAAATAACTGTCATTAAAAAGAGCAGAATAAAATTGTATCAAACAGGTGAAACCTGTTTAACAAATTTCACCTCTACTATCCAGACTCCACTTTAGAATCGAAATTGCAACAGAAATATAGCTAAAAGGCAGCCATTGCTGCATAGAAAGCACTTACGTTAGAATCCGAAGTTTTGATTAGTTCAGTCATCGTCTTTTTGAAAAAAGGTGAAATTTAGCTTGAAATTTTTTCTTTAAACCAACAACAATCTAGTTTAAACAGATCAAAAACTAAAACGAGACCGAAAAATTATTGTCGAAAAGAGTATAAAATTTTCAAGGAACAAAGAAACTAACGGATTGAAGTGAGTTGACTAGCTAACTGATCTATTAGAGACATCGAGATTCAAGAGATTTTATCTGAAAGAGTAGCTCAAGATTTATCGTGCAACTCATCCGTACTTGATTATTTTGGAAATGGATGGGGGAAGAAGAGAACCGATCAGTCTGAAGCAAAAGATTGAAAAGCATGTTCAAGCATGGTTCCTTCTTCACACATAGCTCATTCAACAAAGATAGAAGTCCTTTGTACAAACATGTACATAATTGTTCCGATAGTTCAGGAGTTCGATTTTTACAGAAGCGTTTAGTATTTTCTCAGGAATGGAATTATTAATTACGTTTCTGTTTAGTCGCATTTTCTGTGAACGAACAGGAACATTTATCAGCAACCCATAAGTACACAAAAATCACATTAAATTAACTAATAAAACGACATTTTTGGTTTACTGTTCAATAATATAACATTGCATCGTTCATGAAAAAAAAATGTCTAATGACTTCAAAATTTTGTGATTTGCGTTTCGAGGCATGTAGAATCCGAATGTTAAATTTTTAAAAAAAATCTGTCCGCCTTGACAGCGCACTAAAAATTGCGGTAGCAGTTTGGCTGAAGAATTAAGCGATTGTCAGACGTGAGACCCCTTTTCTGAGAAAACTATAAAGTAAAATTCTTGGAACTTTCACCAAAAATCACTCTTGGTCTGACAACTCAATTCTTCAGCGAAACCGCTACCTAAATCTTAAGTGTATTTTTAGGAGGTTTCAAGAGAGAAAATTCGTATTTTCCAGGCTATTTTTGAAAACCATTTACAAGGATTCTATGACGCTGAATCGAATATGATTTTGACGGAGTCGATAGCTTTTAAGGTTCTCGAGTTATTGAGCTTTTATGCGAAATTTTCGTGATTTTGAGATATTTGGCGAGATGGTATAACTAGATCACTTGTGGAGCTATAAAAATTGTTCTATACTCGTGGGAAAGCTCGTTAAACACTCTATTTTGCTGTATGGTTAGCCAGTTGGTTTAACTCTAATATAAGTAATTGAGAAATATGAAAATATTTAAAGTTACGATAGTTGCTCAAGATTTCGCCCTAAATTACCAATATGTAGATGGAAACGTTCACGAGAGCGTGTAGGTACAAGTGGATGATATTTCCAATTCATGAATGAAGTAAAGGAATAATAAACCACTGTATAATAATTTGCAGCGTTTTTACTTCCATGTTTATATAGTGAATGGAAGCATTGGAGTCGCCGGAAATGTCGAATTCGGAACAGAGGTGGATTAAAAAAACCTTCTTATTATTATACCTACTCAGAAACATTTTCTGAACAAGTGTCTGGGCGTCTGAGTCTAAATCGACAAAAGTCGTCAATGTGTGTGAAGAACCAAAGAAATTCGATCAAGTTTTCAGTAAACGTCCTTCCGGTGAATGTGCAAAATTAGCCATATTTGAATATTGTATAACTCCTACTTCGTTGGATCTCCTCCTGGCAAGCTTTCCAGTCAGTGAACTATCGTTACAGCCTTAGAATGAGTTTCTTGATTTTATAATTGACTATACCTGTCACTGTCTTCAACATGATCACTGTGTGATCTTTCACATCACTGATTTTCAAATCAAGTAGGTATATAAAATGATCCCTTTGTCATGAATAGGAGGTAGAAACTATTATAACAAACTATATTTGTCCTTCAGAGAAAGTGAGAGAGGAGACACACTACTGACATGCTCCGATCGGAAAAAGTTAATAACTAACTAATTAATGGAGAAAAAACTGACGACAATGACATTTTAAAAATGAAAAACACTTGAGTATTTGCAACCACCAAACACAAAAATAACCAAAAGAAAACGGGAAAACCGAAAACCTGCGAGTGTATTAAATTGATTCGACAGACCTCATCAGAATGAGCAAAAATGCAAAGTCAATTGAAAAAAGTATCAAAGGGACGAATGAATAGTTTATGAGCGTCGTTCTGAAATCAAGTTCTGATATTTTTTGATTCGGCGGGAGAACATTATAGGGAACTGAAACGAACGGGGAAACTTCAGTTGAATCTCAACCCAATCTCTCACTCGCGAATTCTTCAAAATTGATCAATCCCCCCCCCCCCCCAAAAAAAAAAAGCAGCCTCTAAGTAACAGGCAACTCGTGGTGGTCTTCGGTGAAGTGTAAAGGGAGTTGAAATGGTGGGAAAGTTGGAAAACCAGTTTGAAACAGGACACAGAACTCTGCATGATGAAGAGCAAAGCGGGAGTTGTAAAAACGACATAAATCAGCATGCTGCAGGTCCTGAGCTCTAAAAAATGCAAGCCCTTATTGTTGGGCATTCCTCATACTATGAGAAATATTTTCCCAGAATTTTGAAAATTGGTATGCTTATGATGTATGGGGTCTGAAAAATACTATTTCATCATCACTTGATGTAAGACTCGGATAACCAGCATTTTACAATGCATGGGAAACTTTAAATATCTAATGAGAGTGTAAAGGGGGTTCACATGACCTCCGCTGTCCATCGTCTGCCTCTCATTGGCCATAGCAAAGCTGTCTGGTGGGGGAGATTCTCACAGATGAAGAATACCGAAGAGAAATATTTGGCGGACGAAAGGAACGTGATAAAAAAAGTCCTTCATCCCCCTAAAATGGACTGACTGCTCAGTCTTTTTTGATTGTCAGCGCATTACAGATTAGGCTGGCTGATGTCATGTAAACAAAGCTTAGACCATTAGACTCCGAAGCGAACACCACCACTAGTCAAGGAATGAACAGATATCATGTGAACCACGCTTGAATTTCCAATAAGAAACTCACCTGACCAACTTCAACAGACATGTTGTCCAACATCCGCAACAGTGTTTCCAGCTTTCGAATATGATACCTATGTTTGTCCAATTTTGATTTCAATTCGTCCATGCGGTCTTGCTTGTCTTTGTCGAGTTTCTTCTTTTTCGCTGCTAGCAATGACTCGATTTCAGACTCGAATTGATCTTGCTGCAAAAAGGAAAGAGAGGAAAAATATGAAGAAAATAAAATATAATCAATGTAACTGTAGGATCGATAAAATTAATTTGAGCATTTGCCACTTACTTGTAAATTTAAAGCATCTATAGATTGAATGAGCCATGCGCTGATTTCCTCGCGCTCTTTTTGCGCAGGATCCATCTTCTGCGCAGCTCCCAGACCTTCTTTGGAGTATGCTTTAGTTTTAGTTTCTCTCTCCACTACTTTGAACCGCTCCATTTGCTACAAATAGAGAAACCGAACGCACAAGTAGAACACTCGAAAATCGTTGTAATAGCGGGAAGAAGCAGAGGAGATCCTTCTTACAGTTTCAATCAATTTTCGATAGTCCAAAAGCGTGCTTTTGTCCTTGATTTCCGCTGACGCGATCCAACTCTTAATCTGATCTCGAAGCCGTTGGAGCTTTTTGATCTCCTTTTTGAGGTCAGCTTCATATTTCTCCTTCTGGTTGCTATTCGTCGCATTGTGCACTTTCTGCCAAATGTCTTCAAACGTGTCTACTCCTTCCGTTACCTTCTTGAGACACCTCTCAATTTCTCCTGCAACAAAACAACACAGATGTATGGGTGGAAATAATCGTGGTCCATTTCGGTCTCACAGAACAGGGTGAATGAGATCATGAGATCATCTGTGGGTCGGTAGTGAACCGGGAGACATATCAAGTGTGAATCAGTTTCTTGGATAGAGGTTGGAAGTTTCGAACTGACCAGACAATCCTAAGCGATTTCTTCCTGTACACAGCTCGTGAAGTTTACCTAGGCGGTGAAAGATTCAGGAGTATTATCGAAGTTGATTTTTAAGATTAAGCAAGATATATGCGAGGTGGTTCTATGATTCCCTCCCCCTATGAGAAGAAGATCAATGCAATTTGTAATGTGATAGCTGCAAACGTTTTACGTAGGTATTAATCTAATAACAACGTAAAATTGAACGGTAACTGAATTCGGGGGAATATCGATATTGGCTCGACCGCTATATCCAAATAACAACAAGAGGTTGATTATTTATTTATTTATTTATTTATTTATTTATTTATTTATTTATTTATTTACATACGGGCAAATGCCCAATTTATAACGATAATAATAAGTGGCGTGCGCAGCGCCCAAAATGGAAAAAAAAGTCAATAGCACAAGGAGAAATAAAGTAAAAATAATCGTTCATTCTTGGAAAAATGCGGACCTGATCACTGCTAAAGGGGAATGAAAAAAATCTATGTCGGGGTGGGTTTGGAGGAAATGATTAACCACACGAGGAAGACGGCAGAGTGGACGGTGGTAAAGATAATTTGTGGGGGAAAATGTGGTTGAAAATAAGTTGAACTGACGGGAAAAGAATTGGGGAACCGATATTGATGTGCCAGCAAGGAGCCTGGGGGAGTTAATGTGGCCGTTTGTTAATTTGTGGAAGAAGGAAATGTCGGCCCACTTCCGCCTCCGCTCCAAGGTATCCAGACGGCACACCCTAAGTAACTCCGGATAACTAATGTTGTCTCTAGGAATCCTCAGCTTGTACGCCACGTACCTTAAAAATTTCCTCTGGACTCGCTCGATCTGAGCAACGTAGGTAGCGTAGAACGGAGACCACACAACGGACCCATACTCCAAAGTTGGAACAACCAAGGCTTTGTACAGGGTTACCAGTGCATCTATGCTATCAAAATCGCGGGTATTCCTTTTCAAGAAACCCAACGACCTGAGTGCTTTGCTCGTGATTCCCTCGATATGGCCATTTAAGGTAAACTTGGGACCGAATAGAATACCCAGATCAGCCAGGGCAACAGTCCTCCCAAGGGGGGTGCCGCAGACCTCATACCTATACTCAATAGAGACTAGTGAGCGGTGGAAGGAAGTCACGGAGCACTTGGAAGGGTTTAAGTGGAGCGAATTGTGGTTGCACCAATCGGACAACCCCCCCAAGGAATCCTGAAGCCGCTGACAGTCGTTCGGGGTGCCGACCTGACAAAACACCTTGAGGTCATCAGCGAACAAGAGGACCGGTACCCTATCAAAAAGTTCCACAACACCATCGATCAGAATCAGGAAGAGAAGAGGGCCAATGTGGGATCCCTGAGGAACACCGGAGGTAACAGGGAAAGGAGCAGACTGAGAACCCCTGACACGAACAATCATGGATCGATCAGCAAGGTAACTTGCAATCCACCTGAGCAGGAGACCAAACACACCGATGGACTCCAACTTAGCCAATATGTGAGCGTGGGACAGCCGGTCAAAGGCCTTTGCGAAGTCCACCGAGACAACATCCACCTGATCGCCCACACTCATGCCACGCAGAACATAGTCTTGAAACTCGACAAGATTAGAAACCGTGGACCGTCCCCTGAAGAAGCCGTGCTGCTCAACTGCGAGAAACGGGGAAATCATCGAATAAAGAGGCGAGGAAATAAGTTTTTCAAATATTTTGGGTATGGTTGGCAGGGTGCATATTGGACGATAGTGGTCGATAGCGGATTTATCCCCAGACTTATGGACTGGTGTGACAAAGGAACACTTCCAGATGGCCGGGACAATTCCAGAAGAAAGAGAATTGTTAAAGAGGGCAGTGAGGGGTTGAGCAAGCTCAGCCGCGCAAGACCCAAGAAGGATAGGGGGGACACCATCAGGGCCCATCCCACCTCCAGAATCCAGCGCCGCAAGCTCGCGCAGCACATCAATCTCAGAGACAGACATTTTACCAATGGATATGAAATCAGAGGGGTGGTAGGAGGGAACAAAATGAACAGGAGGGACATAAACTGACGAGAAATGTTCGGCAAACAAGTGAGCAATTTCGAGTGGAGAAGAGGCTTCAGAGTCTCCAAGTTTCATGAGGCGCGGAAGGTCGCTGGAGCCAGTCGTGTAGTTCACATGATTCCAAAACTTTTTGATGTCGGTATGCACAGAGGATTGTATATCGTTCAGATAATCACGATACCGTGAATTAGATAGTGCTTTACATCTACGCCGGAGTTCAGCAAATATTTTGTAGTCCAACCTTGACCCTGTAGCCTTATAACGTGAGTGAGCAACTTGTTTTTGGCGAGTTAGTGAGACAAGCTCAGGTGAGAACCAACGGGGAAACGCACACTGGAAGGGTACAGTCTTAGGGACAAACGCATTGATGGTTTCCGAGATAATGTTGTGAAATTGGTTTGCGGCTTGTTCAGTAGGTAATAACTCGCAGAATGACCAATCAACTGCTGCAAGATGGGCTGACATCCGGGAGTAGTTACATTTCTTGAAATTGTACGTAAATTTCGGCCTGGGGAAATGAGACTGACCAGAAATCCGGGAGGGTATCACAAACTCGAACGTTGGGTGTGCAGGATCTTCGCGCACAATGGGATCGGATCGAACCACCTCCAACACTGTAAAACTTGACATCAGTAGGTCCAAAATGTTCCCTGCTGGATTTTTTAGGTGATTGGACTGCGTTAAGTTTAGTAGGCCAATGGCATCGATGATTGATTTAGCTTTGGGACTTAATGAACTAGGGGCATCATCCGAATTCGCACACCAATTGATCCCTGGCACGTTATAATCACCCAACAAGACTAAGCTATGATCTGGGAAAGCTGTGGTTACTTCCTCGACTTCATCAAAATGTTCATCAAATGTAGAAGGTGGCTGATAATCTGGTAGGTAGACACATCCGAGAACTAACTTATGATCTGGGAGAATAACGAAGAGGTGTTCCACACTATCAGAACACAGCCAACGACGTGATCGAATCTTATTCGAAACTGCAATGAGGACACCACCTCCTAACGACTTGTAGGTATTATTGGTTTGCGATCGATCAGCACGGTAAGTATTATAATTGGCAAGACGGAATTCTGAAGAGTTGACAGATGAAGAGAGCCAGGTCTCAGTGAAAAACATAATATCATAAGTACAGTGCGGCGCCTGATGCTGGAGCGCTGAGATTTTAGTGTTCAGGCCCCGGACATTTTGATAATACACGCTCAACGGGGAATTGATTTTGAAGGAGGGGCGTTTTTTTTTGCCAGGTTGCCGCGAGATTTATCAATAGATATGATAGTAGGTACACCCGACAGATACTTTATTGTAAGGTCTTTTTCACCCTGTTCCAGACGATCCTTTAACTCCCTCCTCAACTCGAGTAGGTAGGCACGCTGGGCTGGCGTTTTATCAGAGGTAGCTGAGAAGATAGGTGGGTTTTTTGAGCGGTTGGCAACTAAAACCCGAGTGGCTGATGAAGAAGAGTCGAATGCAATTTTTAAAGGCCTGGATTTACCCATAGCAGCAGCACCAAGGCGGGTGACATGTTGGACGAGAGAAGCGAACTCGGGCGACAAACTATTTAAGGACTCTTTAATATTCGCAAGATCCACCTCCAGAGAGCTCACATTTGCGACGGTTGGTGGTTCAGGATAATCGAAAATGATAATATTGTTTGCCCTTCTCCTCCTTTCCTCCAACTCGGCGAAGTTTTTCTCAACCACATGAACAGAAGGTTTCGACTCCAAGGGGACCGTTGATTCGAGGTTCGCAACTCTGTCGGCCAAATTCTCACCCTTGATTCCGTCCATATCGAACTGAAGCTGGTCGACTTTGGCCGTTAGAACATCATATTTACCAAGGCAAGTCTCAATTTTGGCATCCAGACTCTGTATGAGCGATCTCAACTCAACCTGCGAAGAGGTGATCATATTTTTCATTTCATGCTGCGAAGAAGTAAATAGGGCTTTAAGATCATCCAATGTGGTTGAACCAGTCGGTGCTCCATCAATGTTCACAGCATCAGGATTTTCGGTTTCTTTAGAGTCATCTTTTGGAAGATTACGGCCCTTGCAAGTCGCACACCTCCAGTTACCCCTGTTACTCCTGCTCAACTTCCTAAAATTCACCTCAGTCATTGAAGCACAACTGAAGTGAAAATGCAAAGAACAACCAGCACAAGACAAGGAATCTTCTTGGAGCAGCAACAAGCGACATTTGCCACAATTCATCTTGGTATGACAAGCAATACAGAACTGAACGAACAAGTAGTACACAGGTTGCAATATTTCGCGAGATCTAATCTTCCCGGGCCCCGCACACAACGAGCGATGAGACGGCGCTGGGGGAGTTGAAGCGAGCAGGCGGAATTCCCCACTCCAGGCTCGAGAGATGCGGCTGGGAGGGATCGCAACTATGTATTTGGAACCAGCAGGTCCAAGAGCCAATGCAGAATGGTACGATTATAATACACGCTGAACAGGTAATTCCATGAACCGATCGACGTGCACTAGCACCCAGAAAGATGTCGTCCCACTCAGGAAGTTCAATTAACTGTAACCAATCTGAATTCACTCACCACCAACGAGTAATTGGAAATTTCTCGCTGAGAACGACGATGACAACCAATTTGAGCAAACTGAGACAGTAAGCAATCGATAAAACTATAGTAATCGGTTGAATTTGACTCGATACGGGGGAGCACAACAACAATACGTCCACACTCGACGCAATCACGCACGATACTGACAACGTGCAATTTGTAATGTGATAGCTGCAAACGTTTTACGTAGGTATTAATCTAATAACAACGTAAAATTGAACGGTAACTGAATTCGGGGGAATATCGATATTGGCTCGACCGCTATATCCAAATAACAACAAGAGGTTGATTAAAAAAATAGCAAGGAGCTGGCAGTATTCAACGTAGCCATAGGCCTAAGCATCGTTCACAGGCTTGCGTCAACGCTTTGCGTTGCTGCGTTTTGCATACTGATTGGCTCAGTAATAGCATTCCCGCGTCGGATGGTCAATCAAAACGCTGAACGGAGCAACGCAGACGCATTTGACGGATGCCTGTGAACCGTGCTCAAGTGGTGAGCATCCATTGATCTACATCTGGCAACAAAACATTCGCAGTCGGACCGCGGAGACGAATTTCGGTAACTTACACAAGACTTTTGTGCGTTCAAAATGAACCGATCGAACGAGTCAAATCGAGCACAAATTCGAGGGGAAACGTCCTCCTAACTTGACCGAAAACTATGCTGTCGTTGGAAGTTTGTACGCAAGCAAAAAAAAACACCCAACTCAGCGCTAAGAAACCGGACGAAATAAGATTGGCGATTTTCCAAACGTCCGCGCATAAGGAAATATCGGCGGAAAAGTAAATAATAAATAATAACACATAATGAACAAGGGAAAATAAATTCATAGACAGGTTACACGGTTGGTGGAATAACGGTGTTCTACGCTCACCTTGTAATTTCCTCGATGCAGCCATAGCTATGAATCCATGAAAACTGACGTTTCAGACATAGTAAACAGCGAGAATTCGAGTCAAATAACAGACTGAAAATTGCATGGAAAACGAGAAAAGTTTTACTGAAGCTTTGTCCATTCAACAACAAGATGGCACCCGAACCCAATAAACCCTTCTGATCACTCAAAAAAAATAAAAAGGTAAAAAAAGGAAGGGATGAAAAGGTGAGCTAGGGGAACTAGGGAAAACCTCGGACGCTAACTTTTTAATCTTAATTTACATACTTTCTACAGCATTGTATCAATTAGAAAACTTCTTTCTTTCATCATTTTCTCGTTTAAATTGTATCAATTGGAAATAATGTCCCTAATTTTAAAAGAAAATTAATTTTTTTTCAATATCAAACTCGGATCTGATGTGCTAATTTCTCCGTTTTTAACCTGCGATTCGCAGCAGAAAAAAAGCAATCGCTTAATTTTCAATCAGTTTTTCGCGAAAATATCCGAGTCTCGATTGTTTATAAATATAATCGGAAGCGAGTGCTCCCCAGACTACTTCAGCCGAACGCAGTGTTGACTCGTTCCCGCCGAAGATAGCGCGCGAAATTCAATTTTCTTGACAATAGCGTAGATCGTTGAACGGAAGATGACAGCAAGATTTTCCTGGAAAACGAGAATTGAGGTTTTCCACGCCTACATTTTTCCATTCTTTAGATCTGAAAATTTATTGCTCTCGGCGATCATAAGTGAATACTCCCATGAAGCCAAAAAGCTATCGCCGATTTTCAAGATGTAGGCGAGTTATGCTTTTCCTGATCACTTCAACAGGTTGCGCCCTTGCAATTTGGCTACAATGCTGTATAGCTAAAAATTGTTTCAAAACAGAAAATAAATATAAAGTAATAAAACTGAAAGTAAAAGTTTTCAGTTAAGTATACTGTTTCAAGCGTTCTGAACTCAATGATTCTCTCCCGTATTTACTTCGAGCACCCAGGTTTAGTGTAGTTTTGGAGTGTTTGTTGCTAAATGGCTAAGGCTACAAGAGGAAATTGTGATACAATTCCGCCAAGACACAATTTGAGGCCTCGATAGATGGTCTAACTAAAGAATAAAAGTAAATGGTAAACTTAGTGCCACATATTCTACAGCAAATTCTGAGCCTAACCAGCTAGGGTTTTAACAAAATCGAGTTATATTCAAAATCGAGTGCAATTAAATAGATAACTGGTCTTGGAAAATTGGGGTACAATAAAGAACAATCCAAAAAATATAGGTATGTGTATTTTTTGTCGTATCCTCCAATACAAAACATCTTAACCCTACAGAAAACCATCTCAAATCGGTTACATGTCAAATTCCACTGACAAAAATGTAAAACTTGATATTAAATATAATTCAAATAGATGAAAGTCAAGCACAATTATCTCAACCGTATTACTTAGTAAACACTTATTTTTCAGAGCCAACAATCATACTGCTTGACGGTAGTTAGCAAAGAATCCGCCCAACATCAATAGTGATTTTTTCAATTCCCCTGCGGCCGATTCAGATGTCAACGTTGGAATCATTTTTGCCAATTCTGCTTTCTGGTGAATCTGCAGCAACGATTAAGATACCAATCAGATTATTGTACATAATGCGGTAAAAACCTCATTTGACCATGAAAACAAAGGAAGCTGCCGAAATCGGATGGTGAATACATGGATACATGTGATGTGAATTTTTCAAGACCCTAGTCAAACAATTCAGGAAAAAGTTGACCAGAATTTGATGAATGCATCACGGATTTTTTTCCAAAATATTCACATCGTAAAAATTTGAAGGGCCATGTCCTGAACAGAAAATACAAACAATGCTATCTACTTTGGATGACTAATTAGTACCAGAATTTTTTTGTAACAGTGTCGAAGCGTCCCTCCAACGTAGATCATTCTAATGCTGACGTTTTCTTTGTTGAGTTTAGTGATAAAAGGTAGCGCTGAAGTGATCAGCTTGTGGGCTCCAAGCCTGGTACGAATTATGGCTATTCGCGTTGATTCGTTGCAGTAGCTCACTAGAAAGGGAATAATGTTGTCTCAATGTAGCTCAATATAGCTCCTTAGAACTAATACAACTAATCAAAAAGGACTCAATCAAACACAATATCCCTCCTCCTTTTCTTGAGATCGCATTACATTGGGCTGATACGAGGTAACTCACACTGATCTTTTATTACGAGGGAACCGCTTTCGCCCATTTGGCCATCCTAAGGGAAGAATACAATTGTACAATATCTCTAAAGAGACATTTTTTCCCTCAAGGCGTTAGGCATTCAATTTTTTGAGTAATTTGAGTACACCTACTCCTTTTTGAGTACATACCTGACAAACCAGATCGAATCGTTGCGCAACCAAAGTCACCGTGAATGATTTGCACGGTTTTTTGAATTTCCCGAACCAGTTCTTTGGATTCAAGTTTACCTTTTTGCTTGGTTGCAAAATTGACTTCGCACGTCACGTACCTGGAATAAAATCAAGGGAACTGTTGAGAAATATAAAGTTTAAAATTAATTAGGGTATACCCTTTGTATCCTTAGCAGTCTGTACACGACTTGACTGTACTGGTGGAAGCGTTGGCCTCTCGGCTCTCTTGATGGGCGAATTCCCTACTAGGATCTGGTACATTTGACGATTAGGTTCACTTAACCAACGGGTACTTCATGAAAACCTCATTTACAGTGGTTCGGATATGGCACAGTTAACGCGGTCAAACATGACCATTAATACTTAGTTCAAGTTACTTTGTAAAATCATGTCTCTAACGGTCACCACAATCTGCCATTCACGAGGTGGTTACCATAATAAACTTAATGATTTACCAAAGTAACCAAAACTCCTTCGTTCATGTTTTGAAAAAAACTCGCAATGCACTAAAACGCTTTATTAATTAAAAAAAGGAAAACTATGAGGAAAACTCCGTTGCAACTATAGTAATTTTAATTATTCTTATTTTTTTAATTTTCAAATTAAAAGCTGAATTGTTCTGGAGCCTTTTCACTCACCGGTTTTTGTAGCGGACCATCCTTTAATAGATTACCTACGATATCAGCATACAATGTTCCCAACGTTTTCAAACTAGTCTATAGCAATTATCCATTTCAATGAATAGCAGTTCAGTTGAATGAAAATCATTCGCATTAAAAATATAGAGGGTTTCGTTACACTCGTTTGATTGTTTACTTTCAGTTGAGTTGATCAGGTGACGTGACTGCAATATTCATCATGATAACCTCGAAGCCATCTTCCTCCTTGTGCTTAGTTTCCATGACGGAAGTAAACTTTTTTCTGGTTTCTTGTAGTGTTGGGACATCGAAGCATCAACATCGATGTTTAAAACATCGAATGCCCACAACATCGATGGTACCGATATATCGACTAAAACATCGATTTTTATTCACCCCAACAACAAAATCGATAAAAATAATACCGATCTTTTGTTTGCGAATAAATTACCAGTTTAATAATAAGTTTGCTTTGCATTTTAAGTTTAGGTATCAACTCAAAAAGTGATACGGAAACCAGTGTTTCCAAAGCATTGCACCCAGTACCCTTGAGAAAATAAGTAAAAAATGCCCCCAACTTTTTCACGGATTCTTTCAATAACCCCTAGATTGTTTTATACATAAAAACAGAACCTCTAGAAAAAAATATCGGGATTACTACGTTGATGAGAAAAAACATATCGAAGCATAGACATCGATGTCCGAAAAACATCGACGTCCAGACATCGATGTTTTTAGTTCGATACATCGATGTCAATGTCCCAACTTCCAACTCTATTTCTATTTCTTCTTTCTTGTATGTACAAGCTTGAACCTCTAGTCAAAGACGAAATGAAACGCTTTCTGGTCCGCAATTTCGTTTGTTGAAAGTCCAATATTTTTCTTTTCTGGATTGAAAGAAGACAAGCAGATTGCGTCGTATTTTTTATATCAAAACCATCGCCCATTCGGTAATCCTAAGTATAGTCAAATCGACGCGGCGACTGCGACTCCTGTCACGTTCGTTAATTCGTTTCACAGGTCTTGTTCGGCGTTTTACCATACGCGATGGTCCATTCCGGATACGAAGCTGATTGTGAGTATGACTCAACATAACATAAAAACTCATATTTTCCTTGGCGTCGCATTTCTTGATGTCCGGGGGTTGTGAGGGGGAGAACTCATTCTCCAATTCATTATTGGCTGGCCGAGCACTTTCGCCCGTTCGGGCATCAATTAGGTGTTGTCCCCGCAACTTATGACATAGGGAAACCAGGCAGACAAGATGTGATTCAACATAAATGACCTAGTGACTGAGCCGACTTGGCTGTGGACCCAATGGCTCCACGTCGCTCTGAAGATGCCCGAATGGGCGAAAGTGCTCGGCCAGCCAATAAAGAATTGGAGAATGAGTCGCCTGGTTTTCTCCCGCTCACAACCCCCGGAAATAACTCATATTATGTCAGAAGTCGTTTGATTTATCCGCTATTCATATTTTCATGTACAATTTCGATCTTCTCCGAATGATAATCTAATTCTCTGCTTATTAGGCTGCGGAACATGTCCCTGCTGTCCACACAAGCTTCTCGAGCCATGTCCGCACACGTCCATGGAAGAAATTTTGACGAGAATTTGCTCCCTCATTCTAGACGATATTGGACAGTCATTGGTCGATCGACAGTTGGTTCTTATGGATCATCTATTGGGAATTGCTCACGATCGGATCGTAAGTCGATTGGCGTTTATTCTGTATTCCAACATCTCAATCATTTTAATAGTTGACATGGTTATGATGTTCCTTCCGGTTTCAGAAATTGAAAGAAGTCAAGTATTTTACGGTAATCCTCGAATTCCTGTGTGAATTCCTCTCCGAGATACCGCAGTACAAAAATCCTCTCTGGTGTCTGTTGAAAATTTGTCAAAAACCTCCAAAACTAACGACAAGCAGTGAAGCATTGGAGGCAGAGGGCTTTCTCTCGGATTATTTCATGGCACTTGGTATTTACACTTGGCAAATGTTGTGGTGAAGGGAAGAAAAGCCAGGCGTCTAATTCCCTTAACTTCTGTTAACTGGCAAGTACTTTTGCCTCCTCCGGCAAAACTGTGTCCAAACTTGATGGGCAATATTACAGAATTTCACCGTCCAAAACTCAAGGATCATCATAAGTTCTTGAGTTCTTTTAATCATGAGTTAAAATTACTATTTTTTATCCTGTCATTGATTGTTGTCGAATAGTTCTATACAGAAGTGTAAATATTATTGTAATTATTCATTTAGTGTACCGATCTACTTGCAGAATTGGACTGGCTATTTGATGTTTTTTTTTTTCCTTCTAGACGATGCAATGAATCCATCCATGATATTTTTTTGGTATGGTTTACACAAAATAATGGAATTGATCCGCAGCTTCCGTGATTGTTAGATTCTTCAATGATTGACTTTACGATGAAGTGCACTTATGGAACCATTTTGATAGATGGTTGTAAACCGTAAAATCTAATAATTAGCTAATAACCATGGATGAATTCAGATTTTTAATCCCACTTAGATATCTCATTAAAAAAACATTTGTTGAAAACGAAAAACATCACGTACGTAGTCTTATTTGACACGTAAACTAGATGGAAAATTTAAAATGAAATTAGAATGTTTGATATTTTGTATAATCATAAATAATAATATTATTATTGGAATAATTCGGTAGCTTGGACATGATACAATACTGGTAGTCTTGACTGCAGTATCGTGCCCAAGTTAATCAACTTGGGGGCAATACTACACCAGAGAGAATAGACAGTGAAAATCTTCAGTACAGTCTCCAACTTTCTTACAAACAATTTTGAAATTAGGCCAAAATGAGTCGTCTGGCTTTTCTCTTCCTCACCACTCCTACAATAGAAGAGACACCAATGAAACTAAGATAAGGCTTCAACCATCTTTTTTTTAAAAATCGACCAAAAATTATATTTAAGTAATTATTTCCAATTTTTTTTTTTTTTTTGCCAGGAAAAAGCTTGCAATTTTGATCAATTTTGCTTATAGGTAACTGCCTCATGATCGTCAAAGATTCTGACATCCGAATTCTGCTAATAGAAGTTCTACACAATCTGTTGGGCAAACGTGATCCGGATGACGTCCCGTTTGAAACTTGCGTCCGCGCTTTCAACAAAAGTAACCTCTCATTTATACTCACGCAGTTGATATTCACCATGGACGAAGAATTTTACCCAGAAGTGCTCGAATTGACGTTGAAGTACGCAGTCACGTCCAAAGAGTGCGGTAAGATTTGTACAGGCGTTTCAAAAGACACACTTTTTTATAATGAATAAATATTCCATTAATAATTTTCCGATGCACACTTATAGGAATGGTCTTGTTAAATAGTGACGTCATTTATTGGCTCCTGAGTCGATTAGAGTTTTTCATTCGTGTCGGCTTCAGCAAAACGAATTATGTGAGTGAATTGACTAGCTCGATAATCTGGAGGCTGTTCAGTTACTTGGAAAAGACAAAAGCGACTCGGCCGCTCAATTATCAAGATGATATTTTGAGGTATGAAAGTTTTGTTTCATTCTGCTGAGCACTTTCGCCCATTTGGGCATCTCCAGGGCAGTATAGTTACTATCATAAGCGATCGTTTGGGTAGTACAGAGTTATTTCCTAATTTCAATTTTCTGAACACATTTTAAAATTAATATCAATGATTGATGGACTCATTGCGGGGACCTCAACCCTACTTCTTTAGAAATTGATCTTTCGCTTAGAAGAAGAATTTCGCTTGAAATTACTCGTCTTTCATTAGCTCTTGAATTATTTATATTTTTGTTAGGATTCATATTGTCTTGTTTTTCGAACTAATTTTGATCTATGAGGATAGCTCTTTTTATTACTCGGAAGTGTCTTTTTGACTAAGCCATCTTCTCAAGACATCTAGTGGCCTTGATAAGGGTCGAAAAAATTAATTTATTCTTTTCCTTCTCGTCGCATTTCTTGATGTCCGGGGGTTTTGAGGGGTAGAAAAACCAGGCGACTCATTCTCCGATTTTCTATTGGCTGGCCGAGCACTTTCGCCCATTTGAGCATCTTCAGGCTCCACGTCGCCCTGAAGATGCCCGAAAGTGCTAGGCCAGCCAATAAAGAGTCGGAGTATGAGTCGTCCGGTTTTTCTCCGCCTCAAAACCCCTGGGAATGAATTTATTGTTCTTTACGCATCATAATAATGCCATAGTCTCCTAATGACATGGTCAATTTTTAAGCTCTATGAAAAACGAGCGGTTTTCAACTGTAATTGGGTTGCAGACTGCTTAGGAGATGGTTGAGAAAAGAAGTATTGTCCGGCAACTCATCTGCAAGGAACGATGTAGCAACCATCATCTGCCGGCTCCTCTATATTTTTCCTTGCAATAACATTGTGAAGTCTGGTGTATTCGAAGGTAATAACTCATCCATACGGTCAAGCTTATGTATGAACCGGTTTATAAAAATGAAAATGTTTCATGTTCTCTAGATATCTCTTTATTGGCGTTTGCGACTGAGTTCAAAATTGATAAATCGTGGGCCAAGGACGTCAAGTTTTTACCGAATTCGGAAGACTTGAAATTTAAGAAAATCCTTATCGCCGCTATTTGTGCAATGTTTAAATACGAAGGAATTAGGATGGTGAGAGAGATGCTATAATGGTATAGCGATTCAATTTATGTGGTCGTTTGTAAGTTTATTTAATGCTGAATAAATTGTATATATGTTGGAACTTTGTTAACTCAGCAAAACGTATAAACTTCATGTTTGATGTAGAAATAGAACAAATTATAACGTGCTGCGGAAGTGTGATGTCAAGGCTAATCTGCTTGGCTCCAAACAAAGGTGCTGTCGATCGTACGGTGATCGAGTTCTTACGTAAAGTTGCACTACCTCTCATTGGCATGTGTAGGGAAACTACAAATTGGTATAATTGAAAACGATGTTTTGTCAAAACCCATGTTCGAATGGTAGTTCAACAGTAGACAAATGGAAGAAAATTGTCTGCTACAGGTGGCAAACAGTTACAATGCTCTCCAAGGATTGGCTCTTCTTTTGGACACCGGTTCTGGATGCTCCGAAACCTATAGTTGGCCTAAGGAATACAAATGTCAACTCATATTGTACGCACTTCATGCATTGCCTGTGTTGGCAGAATATTTCCCAGACGACTACATTGCTACCGGCGCTACGCAGAGGTACTTGATGGGATTACTTGCTTTCTTCATATGATGTCGCGATAAATGTCAACGATCATGTATTTATTCTGAAAGTGTAGGTAATAATTGACTCTTGATTGAGTAAAATATTCTTTCCTCAGGATCCTAGAGTTCATCCAAAGCTCAGTCGGATCTGTCCAACACTCAGATATCTTCAAGTGTTCTTTGGAATGCTTGAACAGACTCATTATGAAGGGAATTTGCTTGATTCACTTTTCAGAAAGCAATGCTGCATTGATCATTTTGGGTTCGTGAGATAAGCTATAGCGATTATTTACTTGAACCTAAATATTATTCCAATATTGTTCATAAAAATGTATAGATGCCAGTTATCGTTTGCTGAAGTTACCTCTCAGCTTGATGAACCAGCTGTTACTCTGCCATTGTCTGATCCTGTTATCGAATCTGAACCGTGTTTCATTGCCAAGTGCAGACAGCTTTGACCTGTTAGTCGTCGTTGCTCTTGAATTTTCCAAACGAGTTCATCATCCTCTCGAACACGATTCAAAAATTGACGCCAGGTTCGTGCTTGAGAGAGTGCAATTCAACTAAACGTGCTGCTATAAATGATGCAACTATGTTCATTTTCCATGTGACAGCCTCGAAATCTGCGCTGCTAATTTCTTGTGGCAAGTCATAGCAAAAAATCATTTGGTCAAGGTGAATTTCATGGAAAAAGGTGGCGTTTATTTGATGTTGGACTGGGCCTCAGTAAGTCAAATCTAGGCGTTCAGTTTATTAGTGGATAATTTTGTAGATAATTACTGACAAGACGGTTGCCTTTGTGTCTCTGCTATCGCGATATAGGAGATATTCAATACTCATTGTCAGTTGCTTTTAGTTAATACCTACTTTAAAGTTGATGGTATCGTATTTTCATTGACAGAAAGCATCACTCCCCGTGCAAGTGGTTATCCTAGGCATTTTGGCCGATTTGACCATGGATATTGGCTGCATTCTTCAGGTAGTCACATGGCGAGGCAGCGGAAAAAAAGAGACGATTTTATCATTCCTCGCCAGCGTATGGAGGAAACAGGAAGCAGTCAAAGGCGTGAAGAGAGACAAAAACGGATGCATCAACGGTATTTGAATGAGAAATGTGTAAATTTTGGTTACAAGAAAGGCTATTAGGTGTATAAAATGAGTAGAAAATTTGTGAGAGTTATGTTTGAAAGGAGTCACTGTTCAACAATTCAAAACTTGGGAAATAAAATGGGAGACTATCCTTTAAAATGACCTATCAGTTCAATTATACAAATGTCTTTCTTTCGTAGATGAAGAATATATTCTTGAAGGTCATGCTCAAAGAGGAATACAACCGTCTTGGAAATACTGTCCTCCCATAGCTGAAATGCTAGGCTGCGCTCGCTCAAAAATTTACGCCGTATATTACAATATCAGCCGCCACCATATTCGAATTACTGAAGCAGCCAAGAGCACCTACGGGATTGACTATAGCAATGTCGATTTCCACGATGAAGTAAATATAGGTATATTGTACAACAATAATTTGAAAAGTAATCCTTCGGAAAAAATAATTCACTCTGCGCATTTTACAGATCACATCAAAAATCATAAATCACTACGAGTTTTTCAAAAAAGGCGAAGTCTGGAGGAATCTTTGGGCTAGTCTCGACCGGATGGATGTTAAATTGCTGCCGCAAATAGAAATCTCGCTGCGAATCTTGGCGAAAACGTATTTGTATATTGCTGCAAACGTGGCTACGGAACAGCAAAATATTATGGATTTAGAAGAAAAAAAAGTAATCATTTCGCAAATTTGGAAGTAAAGTCGCTACTTTGGAAGCGAATTTAAAAACAGTTGTGTGCATAGATCCCGTACTATTTCCATGTTCTACTTCCAAACTGATTTAAAGGCTGCAAACTTAGTGCAGGACGCAGAATTATGATGTGTGACACTAACAATAATAATAAAACTTCGTTCACTCGTTGTAAAAAAAATATAAGACCTTGAGCGTTCAATTGATTTTCATGGCCTATAAAAATCAAAATACAAAATACGCACTGGTGAAATAGCAAAAAAGCTATTGACATTCACTTAGAGAAAATTTCATTTGTCTTTCACGGAGACTTTTGTCATTATTTGACCGAAGACAAAATAGTAGACTGTAAAAATGTCTTCCAATTTCGACTTATCATAATACTTCCATTTACTACGTAAACATGAAGTGAAAAAATCAGACTACACCAAACTCCTGTTGCAGGAATTGGATAAGGAGAAAACTTTTTACGACGGCCTGAGATTCTGTATGCTGAACGAAGCTTTGGAAAGTTTCATGTATATCCGTAGGGATCTCTATTTGAACAGTATGGATCAAACGTTGATTGCCAAAGCTAAATTTGAAAAAGAAATTGCTGAACACCGCGAAAGAGAAGACCTTGATGTCACATACCCTGAATACCACGCAACTGAAATGGTCGGCTTCAGTTTGCCAACGGTAAAAATCTTGTGGTTTTAAAAATAGATTTTTCATTCTATCTTCGTAGGAAGACTCATGACACATTCAGGAGCACAAAGCTACCAAGTTGTACTAATACCAAGTTATTGGGCGTATGACGAGTTCAGTACAGTCGTTGTTCGTCTTGCGCGCATTGCTCTTTGGGAGAGAGACTGGCAGTTGCTTGCGATGGATGAAGATGAAGTGAGAAAGTGTGTTCCACAGGAAATAAACCAGAAGTGCAGCTCCATGCGAGCGAGTGGAGATGTGCGGAGCAGAGATCCTCGTTAATCGGTGAATAATGTTTTCTGAAAAATCCCACTCTGTCCAGAGCATCCCCAAAAACGAATATTCTCCATTCAACGGACAACAATCAACCCTCCACACTATTAGGAAAAAAGCCTGCATTGGCCGGCTGGTTAGCAAATATCACATGTGAGGAACCAGTTTAATAATGGCTAGAGGGTTCCGTTTCTAGATGATGATTTCCTTACGGCCCTGAAGATGAAGATGAAATATAATTAATTCACCTATGAGAGCGTCATGGCTTTTGGACTCACCCATGCAGAGAATTATTTTTACGTTTTGAAAACGATTGTAAAATTACTTCTCAAATAATACATTTTTGGTCACTCCTGATTCCCATAAATTGGTTGCTCAATCATCTCATAACTTAGGTTTCTCAGAACGACCATACTACATTTTTACAATTATGTTTTCAGGGACCGCCAACGCAGCATTCAAGGATACGGAAAAATAGTAATATACTCAAACCGAATCAATTTTTGGACAAGAAAGAGTTCAAGATGAATCCACTGCTTGCTAAGAGTAGTGATTCAACGTAAATCCCGTATCGACGCTTGCAGCCAAAAACCTTATCAACGAGCTTAGTCGAATGTACTGGAAAATTCACAAGTGGCAAACATTCAATGTTCTTCAACTGTCCGGTTTGGAGCGGATCCAAAATTAAAAGAAAAACTACTGCTCATTCTTAGGAATCATTTTCCAATTTTGAGTTGTGACTTTGTACTGTGGCATTTCATATACTCGTGTAAATCAGCCTTCAGTGCATTAAGTACGAGGAATATTCCGTAAGTGAGCTCGAACTGTTTATTTATTTCGTGTTGGGTCTCATGGCAACACTGTTTTTTTTCTCGGGGCTTGAACGTGAATTTGTACAGATAGAGAAAACAGTTCGTGGAGCGCCCCCTCCCAACCTGTCAGAATGTTCTGTTCGTTTGTGATTCAATTTTTCAACTCCCAAAACGTTCTCATGTCTGAATTCACTGGCAACATTAGACTGTCAATAATCTGAATTTCTTTTTAAAAAATCAATGCTTTTCACCCAACTCTCTTTATACATTCATGTGACTAGAATATTAGATAATTACAAGTACATGACAAACAGGCAATTTTTATTTTTGAAAGCAAAAAATTTTCAGGTTTCTGGTCAATATAATTTATAGCGACTTGAGTTTACCAACAATTTAATCAACCAATCCTATCATAGAGATTAAAACGATTGTACTACTCAAATGTACAATTGACTTGAAAAATACAATATGCACCTCTGAGCGATCAACTGAGAGCCCAACAGTGAAGTTAGCGCACTCAGCACTGAATTAAATTACTTGATTTCTCTCAGCATAGATTTGGAAAACGTGTACACATCAAAAGCTTCTAGTTTATGATTTGTTATTCAATAATAAACCATTGTAATCGCCCAAAAAAAATAAATAAATAAACCCCACCGCAATAACATTCTCCTTCGTGTTTGATTACTGATTAAGGCCTCATCGCCATAATCGAAAACAAAGGTCTATCGTTCACATTGTTGAATGTTAACATGGTTCTTGAGTCCAGACAAAATTCAGGTCTAGAATAAAGTATATTTACCATCGATAACAACACAAGTAGTGAACAAATTGGTAAACTTCGCTTAAAACAGGTGATGACGCCTAACAGTATAAGGTTAACACAACGTTATCCGTGCTTATGCTAGAAAATGTTTGGCTTAACTTCTAGTCATTTAATAGTGTTTCCCCATATTACAAACATCAGTTGGAAATAACCTTCAACATCATGGTGAAATCTCACCGGAAAATTTATACTAGTTTTTCCTTCATAATGATGGCCGCCAGGAGCACCTAATTCAGTTGAGGTATTGCTGAAGCGTGTCAACAGCGTCAATTTTTATTCCAGTTGCAACCTTTCCCCGAACACTTGCAGTAGAGCCAACATGGTCTCTCTGGTTTCTCTTTCTCAACCAAGCTATCCCACTCGTACTCTCCAGGAGCGTTCCGGGCGGCCATTATTCCTCCGTAGATACCACCGCTCAATTTGGATTCAGCGTTTAGAAAAATGAGCAAAGAACAACGATGGAGAAAAGCCTAATGTATGAAATCAACTCATGAACAGCATCTCAAATCAAGTAAGGACTCGTCTGAACACATACGATATACTATCAAGACCATGATGGATACAAACAGGTTTCAATGCTGATTTATGAGTATAATGAGAGCGGCTGATCTGGAGGAGGCTACGCTATCAAAAGCCACAAGAATATGATAATGGCAACGTATAGAAATAATTTCGATAGGAATTCGTCTTCGGGATTTGTGGCTCCTCTCTCTGAAAACAACAACAACATAACCGATTGAGGACTAACGTATGAAAAGTATAATTTCGAATTTTTACGTAAAGAAGTTAGTATAGATAAATATGAAAAGCGCTATATAGAAGAACATTTTCGATAGGAATTCCTCAGTGGGATTTATCGGTCCTCTGTCTGAAACCAACAACGAGAGAAACCCATCATTAGAGTATTAAAGTATTAACTGTTTGTCTACAAAAAATTCCCCAATTCTTGCCATCAAGTTCAAAATTGGTGTTATAGTGCACGCTGTTCTCTAATCAAAACGTTAACCGTTTCCACAAGCCCAACTTATTCATTTTGGTCGAAAATACCAAGTGATAATATTTAACACAGAGTGGACAAGGCGGGAGAATTTTTTCAGGCATATCGCTTCAACCCTCAATTAGCCTGAGCGAATTTTTATGATGGCCAACTCACAACTCTAATTACAGGGAGGATCGCAGGCTCAACTGGAGATTCACAAACCTATTACAACATTGATTGGCGTTTTCAATATAGACTGCAAAATGAGAGTGGCTGATTCATTTGCATCAGAAATTACATGAATAATTATAACAAAAATAAAATGCATAAGCAAAAGTAGGACTAGATGGTAGAAAAATATCAACTCGATAACACCTTAGAATATTTTCTCTACTCAATTCAAAATCTGAAATATTCACTGCTCAACCCTATGGGACTGCCCTATAAGATGATCATAGGAGCCGGCATTTTATTCAATAGGAAAAAATTCCAGTAACGTTACCTTGAAACATATGAGGTCGCTGATCGTGGCCGCCGTTGAAAGTTGACGCAATGAAACCAAAGGGGAACGCTCCAATGCCAAAAGACATGTGGAATCCATTGTCTCCGAATCCGAAACCGGGGAATCCCTGACAGGAGTAAGGAACAGATGAAGAAATTAATCAATGTGCATATTCCACATTGAATTTATGTGAAATGACACTCTAGCATAAGTACTATGAAAAATGAGGAAAATTTGAATTATTGATCAATCACTCACAGTATGTTCCGGTTCAGTCCTTTGACCTGCAGGACGAGGGGGAACTTTGTTTCTGCAATAAAATACATAGATTTGAAATAAAATTGATTTGATAAAAATGTAATCAGAATTCCTACCAAGCTGATTTTATACGAAACTAAGCAAATTATTCATCAGCATCTCATGATAAATATATCAGGCATTCAGAAAAATGAGGAAGAAAAAAACAGCAGCCATACCTTCACGAGCTCACCAAATTAATTTGATATTTGCTCATGATTTTATGTTTTTTAAAAAGCTACAAGCAAAATACAACTACTATGACTTAAGAACAATTAAAGCTACTCAATCGATTTGGACTAATTTGATACAGGGTGAAAAAGTACATCAGAGGAAACAGGCAAAATTATGCTCCAAACATAAAGAAGGGTGTCCATCATGAGGCCCCTAGGCGATATTGTTATTATAAAAAATAACGTTGCATTTTGCCGAACTTTTTTCACATAAGAAAACAACGACATGGTCGACAAAATTGTCTCAATTATGACGGTCTAGTGGTTTATTATTGCTTTCCTTCACTCATAATTTAGAAATACTAGCTCAAACATTTGTGAACATTATTACTGAAATTATCATAAGATATAAAAAATTCCCTTAAATTTGAGGTGGCAGAAAAAAAATCGTGGGCGATTGCAATCGTCTATAACTAAATAATAAACCAGAAACCGACAAACACTTACCTCGGATCTTCTTGTTGTTTACTTCCTCGGCCGTAAAGTGGAATAACCTTGTCCTTGCTGATGGCCGCTTTACAAACAGGGCATAGCTGTTTCATTGGTCTTGTTTCAAGCCATTGGTGCAAGCACGGCCAACTGTACAAAATTGAAAATTTATAGAGCTTTTATTACCGTAAATTTCCACAAGTCGAATTAGAAGAAAATTTAAATTTTTGAGAAATATGTACCAACGTATTATGCTGGATCATCAATGCAACTAGGGTAAAGTCTTGAGTTTATAATTGGTTATACCTGTTACCCACTCAAACATGGGAGTACTTTATCATCACAGGTTTATTTTTGTTTACGAGAAAGTAAGGAGAAACGAGATGGAAGAAACAGGTTAAATAATTAACATACGAGCGTGACGTCCGAAAATCCGGCTACCAAGATTAGATAATAACATCGAGAGTTTTTGCAAAACGCGATCAACACTGATAAAACTCAAGAGAATACGCAATGACGTTGCCAATTAAAAAATATCGCCAATTAAAAACAATATTTTTCTAGTACATGTGAAACTGACTTGCTCCAAGGAGAAATTCGAAAGAGATTGTTCTTTACTCAAATTATCAGCTTTCTAAAGAGAAAGTTCACTGATTCCTGAAAATAATTTTCGGATACAAATCAAACGTTCGAACCTCGCACGTCGGACACTCATTTGAAAGTCAAAACATCCATCGACCTTGATCGATCGAGAAGCTTCAATGCCTTGAGTTACGAATACCTCCCAAATCTTGAGGAAATATTAAATCTTCACAAATTTCAATAAGCTTACCAAAACAAGTGGCCGCACATACTGACGACAGCATCTTTGGCCGTGTCAAGGCATATGTTGCACTCGAACATTGGATTTTCCTCCTTTTCCTCGTTGTCTTTCGGATTCTTGGACGGTCCGGGTGCATTTTTCGTTTCCATTTTCAATTATCGCCTGGCTAGCTGTCATCAAAGTTAGAAAAACATCAAGGTGATACGAAACATCAACTTGAACTAATCAAGATGGGCGATCGCCGCGAAGGGCGTTAACACGGGAGAATTTTAATTCGCCTTGAAAAACAAAACGAAAAAAGCGGGCCAAAACTAAACTAAAACTTGGACGCACACAAAACAAAAAAATCAACAACACAGGATGACAAGATTTTGAGCAATGAGAAACTAGAATTACCACGTAAGAACGATGACTTATTTGACGGCTATCAAACGTCACAGGAGCCACTGTTCAGCTGATCGTCACTTGGTTAATTCTTGACGCACTGATCGACAGAAATTTTGGATACTTTGACGAGGGAATTATTGCAAAAGGGACTGACGGGATTTAGGATTGACGAGTATCAATGAAACAAATTACAACTGACGACGTATACCTATAAAAATACCAAAGAGCAAATTTCGGGGTACATTCAAGATCCAAGATGGAGGCAGTTATCACAGGCTTATCAACAGTTAGACACGCCAAGTTGCTTCTGCGCACTGAACTAGTTGCAAGTTGTGAAGCAACGTACCTTCAAAGAAGTATAATAATTACGAGCTATTATTATTTTTATCGGGAACTCGCACTGTTTGCTCTATTCAAAAAACAACTGTTTTTCAACGCAGAAAAAATAATGCAAATGGAAAAATATCCGCTTTTACTCCCTCATTCCTAAAATGTTGTTCCAACCTCCATGCTCTGCCGATGATAATTATGGAAGCGATTATCGATTCATCCTTGAAAAACGATTTTAGCGCTCAACTTTTATTTTTCCTACGTTTCTCGGCTTCCCGGTAATTTTTATTAATATCCTTTTCCAAATGAATTTTTTCAAAATATGAACTCATTTTTTGTGTTCCAAACGCGAAATCTCACATTGCTTACGCAATTGAATTATTCGAAATAATCATCGATGTTTCGTAACTATCGATAGTATCGATACTAGATTGCATCGAACCGAGGGGACAATAGGAAGAAGTATCGAGTACTATTCGAGCATTGTGGTGTCGGTAAACGCGATCACGCTCTCCGTTGTTTGCGCTTCGTTTTCGTTGCAACTTGATCGAAATTTGATATTAAATGTTGTGTATCTCTTATTAGACTCATTGCGAATTCGAATTAACATTCGTGATTATGTCCTTGACCTGCTCAAGTAAGTTATATCCACTGCAATACCTGTTTAGCTGTGGGGAAAGTAAGGACTAATGAACTTAGCGATATCGGGGCTTTTTTTAATTGCGTGAGGTGTATAGTATTGTTGTGAAATAGTTTCATGCGTTGATATAATTTTACTAGCTAATTTTAGTTACAGCAACTATTATCGATTATCATTAGTACTTCAATGCCGACTAAATGCCAAGCCGGTCTGTTTAGCTCCTAGTGTTTTTTTAGCTCTGTTAGCAGGATTCACGCATCAACGCTTGACGAACGTCTGTTCTGTACACACCGTGCCTCAGTCAAATGCGTTTTGCGTTGAATCCGACAAAACGTGGAGGGGATTTGTACGCTCCTTCCAATTGGTAGTTGGAAATCTCTAGCGAGCGAAAATATTGTCATCAATTAGGTTTATCTTGGTGTTTCATTTTGAAATTTTCAGTTTCAAACGAGGTCCCGGAACATCCAGTGGTGTCTCCGGTTTCCGGCTCGATCTTCGATAGGCGCTTGGTTGAAAAGTTTATCAACGAAAATGGAACTGATCCTGTGAACGGCAAGGAGCTAACTATCGAACAACTGATTGATATTAAAAGTAAGAATTGCTTTCAGTCTACGACCCGAGTTCTGACGCCCCTGTACAGATGATCACATTAATAATTTTGTTTACGTGTTTTGAAGCCTGTTCAAAATCCCTTTTCCGGAGAATTATATGAAAAATTTACACCTGAACTATCTGTCATTTTGGTGCTGCTTCTTGGCTTAACAGAATTCATTATAAACTCACAGCTACACCTGTAGTTAAACCCAAACCACCGTCAGCCACTTCGATTCCTGCCATTTTGAAAACACTGCAAGACGAATGGGACGCTGTTATGTTGCAAAGTTTCACCCAACGGCAGCAACTGCAGACAGCTCGTCAGGAGTTGAGCCACGCGTTGTACCAACATGATGCAGCGTGTCGCGTTATATGTCGTCTCACGAAGGAAGTGACTGCAGCTCGTGAAGCTCTTGCTACTTTGAAACCTCAAGCTGGCATCGCCCAACCAGCTTTGGTGCCGCAACCTGTAAGATTTTGTCTTCTAACTTTCATGCCTTCTTTCATTCTACTTACTCTATTTATTAGATCAGACAAATTGTCGGTGCTATAGGATAATTTGTTAGTATATCTAGAAGGGGAGAAGAATGCTATTTTTGTAAATTATTAGAAAATTGCGAGATTAAGGATAGGAGGGTTAAGGATTTTACGTTGGTTGTTTGGATTTTTATAATCTTGACTATTAAATTATTATTCTTTTACTTCATAGGCCATCGCCGCCGAGGCTGGCGGTATTGCAGTACAACCTGCTGAACAAGCCGGTATGTCGGAGGAAGTTAAACAGAAGTTGCAAGATAAGGCCACCGTCTTGACTCAGGAGAGGAAGAAAAGAGGTCGAACCGTGCCAGAAGATTTGGTCACTCAAGATTCGATTAGGAACTTCAAAACCATTGCATCTCATCCTGTGAGTTGACTAGCTGGGTGCCTATCTTATTCAACTCTGTATTAAAGTTGAATTCTCTAATTTCCTTATTAATTACAGGGCTTGCATAGTGCTTCGGTTCCTGGTATATTGTCGCTTGATATACACCAGGCGGATACAAGCAAGATCCTTACAGGCGGCAATGATAGGCATGCCACGGTGTTCAACAAGGACACCGAACAGGTGGTGGCCATTCTCAAGGGGCATACTAAAAAGGTCACCAGGGTTATTTATCATCCGGATGAGGTAAGCTATTTGTTATCCATTCGAAAATATTTCAGCTAGTACACTCTAACCAGTAAAATCGAATAAAATCTGAATAATGTTTTCTTGTCGGCCAAACTTGTTATTTCATTTCAACTGTGCTGGGTTTTAGTGTAAAGAATAAAAATTTACAACAATATTGATATTGAAAGTCCATTCCTTTCTCTTTGTTTACAAGGATGTGGTTATAACGGCCTCACCTGACACGACTATTCGAGTTTGGAACGTGCCAAGCTCTCAGCCGTTGCAGCTGCTTAGAGCCCATGACGCTCCAGTCACTGGTCTCTCTCTTCATCCAACTGGAGATTACGTCCTGTCAACCTCAACAGATCAGCATTGGGCCTTCTCTGATATACGTACGGGCCGCCTTCTGACTAAGGTTTGTGAAAATATGATGATGCTGCTTTCCTTGAGAATCCTCAAATTTTGATTACTTTGAAAGACGTGCTAAAATAATTTTTTACAAGCACATTTTACATATTTTGTAAAGCCTTTCGGAGGTTTAAGGTCAAATTGGTGTTGCAGGTGGCTGAAGCAGGTCACTCTGCAGCTCTGACTACTGCTCAATTCCATCCTGATGGTCTTATTTTCGGCACTGGTACGTCAGACTCGCAAGTGAAAATTTGGGATCTGAAAGAGCAATCCAACGTGGCCAATTTTCCAGGTCGGTTTCTCTGCAACTCAAAAAATCTTATTTTTGACAGATCAGTTTCCCACAAAAATTGTCTCAATGATGAACGATTGGTTTTCCAGGACACTCCGGACCGATTACAGCCATCTCGTTTTCCGAAAATGGCTACTATCTTGCAACGGCTGCAGATGATGCTTGTATCAAATTGTGGGATTTGAGAAAATTGAAGAACTTCAAGACGCTTCAGTTAGACGACGGATATGAAATCAAAGATTTATCGTTCGACCAGAGTGGAACTTACTTGGCTGTTGCTGGCACTGATATTCGGTAGTTATTTCACCACAATTCTATTTTATTAATGTTTTTCAATCAGTTCTTTTATAATTTCCTTTTTTTCTAGTTAAACGTTTAAATTAATTTACTGATAATCATTTCATACTATATTTATTTTTCACTGGGCATTTAATTATTTGTTCGATTTCTTTTCTCTCAACCTTTTGTTCAGGTACCTACCTACTTATCATTATATTTATTAATCTCCTTCATACTGATTTATGAGATATTTTATTTATAGCTAGGGGGTAGGGTTTGCTGCTCTTTCATACCCTGGTGGGTGGACTGGAGGCTGTCTTTAGTGGGTTGGGCCTTGTGGGGAGGGCAGTCAACCATAACAACTAGCTGGGATACTCCTGAGAGATAGCAGGAGACAATCTAACCTTCTTAAATGGATCCTAACCTGTGAACCGAGTAAATTGATTGCAGAATCTTCAAAACCCTAAACTTCACAAGGAATGCAATCCTTGTTCCATCCTCTAGGTGTATTAGGAATACCGTCATGGTACCAATGCTGCCATTTATATCTGATGTTCTTGTTTACCAGGGTCTACGTTTGCAAACAGTGGCAGGAATTGAAAGTGTTCAACGACCACACAGCCATGGCCACTGGCGTTCGGTTCGGCCGAAACGCCCAATTCATCGCATCTGCTTCAATGGACCGAACGCTAAAATTGTACAGCGTGTAAACAACAGAACGCACTAATCAGTTTTGATAACTCTCTTTGAACTGGAAACAATTTCTCAGTCTTGTAATGTACGTTTCTTCAACTTCGTTTGCTCTATTGTCCCCCTGTTTACTTCCTTAGTTCAATATATTTTTAATTATCAGGAGAAAATAAATTACCCGACGACTTAGGGTTAGGACTTGTGAAGTAAATGTTGGCAGCTTGACTATGGTATGAATCTATGTGTGAATTTTAAGATAATGAGCACATTGAATTGTTCATGGAAATCCACATAATCTAAACAATTTTTGAAATTCTAATCTGACGATTTGTAAGTTTTCTTTTTAAATACATACTAGATTAGATATCACGTATGTTCCAATAGTTACTCTTATGGTTTACCCTAGTGATTCGTTTTGTAGAATAAATGGACTCCAGTATCTCCTTTGGTTTCTTTTATCCTTTGGTTTGGCGTAAATGCGATAACCTACTGACAACATAAAGCCATGCTGCATAACCCAAATTTTTTCTTCAAACTATTAACTCTCCACAGATATAATTTGGAGGTCTATTAAGGTTATGTTGAAGATCATGATTTTGAGAGATTTTTCCTGCTGTGGAATAGGACTATGGGATAAAATTATAAGATGAAGGGATAAAATTTATTCACCCAAAATAATTGAAACAAGTCTAATAAACAATTTCATACCACTCGCGCGAGCTTTGCTAGTTGGAATCTAGTTCGTGTTGGAGAAAAATTTCGACAAGAAATCCTTCGGTTTTTCTTCCCAGGTTTCTTTGAAGTAATTCATGATGTGGCCTTTCTGCTTCCAAACTTGTACTGTTTCTTTCAGCTCCATCTGTCCCTAAAATAATAATCGAGCGATCAGAATTTCTTATCAATTGGACACGAATAATTCTCTGGAAAAAATCCCTATATAATTCTATCAATACCGAACTTTTTGCTCCAATTGAGTTAATATTCAGCTCGTCATATAGTTCAAAACTTTTCACCAGGTATCACCTGAATTTTTCACAGCTTAAGAACACATCCAAAGAATATAGAACTATGAAAAATTGTAACTATGATTCCAACATGCATGGAAAAATTGACAAAAACACGAATTGGGGTTCAATATTTCTAAAGTCGACCATGATGAAACCTATTCAGCTACCAAAGATCATCAAAGTGGCCTGTGAGAAGGAAAGCTTTCATAGTAATTGAAACTGTGCCGAACATAATCGCGTTGTACTGGGTTGGTGAGGGGGAGAAGAACCAGGCGACATATTCTCCGATTTTTTATTTACTGGCCGAGTACTTTCGCCCCTTCGGGCATCCTCAGGGCGATGTGGAACCATAGGTTACCACAGCAGCCATAGGTAACCTATGGTTACACATCGCCCTGAGGATGCCCGAAGGGGCGAAAGTACTCGGCCAGTAAATAAAAAATCGGAGAATATGTCGCCTGGTTCTTCTCCCCCTCACTAACCCAGTACAATGAGAGATGCGACGACTCAACCAAGAATAATCGCGTTAGTTCGTTCGTCTATGGCTACAACTTGCATGTGAACTAATGCATGGGCTCCATGCCTTTCTTGATAGTAGCATGAATGAAAAGTTATTAAATAAAAGCATTAAAAAAACACAATTAAGGGATTTGTATGAAGATAATAATACTAATGTTCTTAAGAAAGAATGTTGCACTTTTCCCATCTAACTAGAAACAAGCTTAGATAAGCGTAACATTTTTAGTGACATTTAGGGACGTTTAATAAATACTTGGTGGGTTCAGCAAATTTAAAGAAGCGACAACCGTTTGAAGCACGACAGACTATCATGCCATGGTTGATAGTTACCATATAGATAGCTACAGGACAAAATGTGTTATAAAAATTTGGCTGGTTTTCAGGAGAGAGAAAAAACGTTTTAAAAATAATGGGGCAATTAGTGTTATGAAGAGTGCATAAGTGGGGCAACCTGTGATATCATGCTACATGCTTTGGAATCTATATGGAATTCAGGAAAACACCTTGATTCACTTGTTGCCGACAAGAATAACACATGTTGTTATGGGAATAACTCATTCCCAGCGCTACCAACAAAAAAACTGAGGCCACCACAAGATTCGGCTTGAAATTCTGAATGAAAATTATGCAAAACCTCAAAACCCATTTTTTTTATATCACGTGTCCTGTAGCCATCGATATGTGACTGATTATTACGCAATTGATCCAAAAATCTAAATTGCAAACATCAAAAACATGCATACGGATACGCAATGAAGCTAACAATTAACAATGAGCAACAAGAAGTAGGTAGCCAACCTGACAGGATAGCAATATGAGGGTTTCTGGGATAATCATGTGCCCATAATTGGTCAATTATTGATACCAACCTTTATGACTAGCATATCGATTACACGGATATCCTGGACGTTCTTGTTCTTTTCAAATTCTTCCCTGAGCTTAGTTCTGCACTGTGCAATGGTCTTGGGGATGTCATATTCAAGAACTGCAAAACGTCAAGAATGAAAAAATACATTTTCCCTGTAGTGACAACTGAATAAACTTTATGATGGGCGTTCAGTAATTACAAAAACACAACAAAGAGCTCAAATGAAAAGTACCCCATACTTTTGCGCCCCTTTATTTCAAACTGACTAAAATATCATATTTTAGACAATTTAATGTTTTCATTATAGCTATATTTTCAAGAATTATAAAACGAAAATTGTTTCTATAAAAAACCTTACACTCCTTATGAAATTCGAAAAAGATGGGACGGAAGGCGTGAAATCATTTCGGCCCATAAACTTAATTAATTTTATACCTATAGATTCATAATGATGAATTTTATCAGGCAATGTTCGAAAATATATTTTAAATAGAGGAACGATTTATTATCCAGTTCGCTCACCAATGTAGGGAATCTGCCTGTACCAAGCCTTATACAAACTAATAACTCTCTTCTTCGCTTCTTCCTTGTCGACCGACAGAATCGGCTTCACGTGACGAATAGTTTTCACCACCGCACGGGAAGATGCCATTCTCACAAAAAAACAATTCTCCGAAGACAACGAAAATTTTCACGCAGATCTAAAATAAATTTTACTATTTTACAATCTTATCAGACAGCTGTGTTATCAGCCATTTATCACAGAGGTTAAACGTATTTTATGTTTTACTCGAAGAATTTTAAGCAACTAATTTCTTACTGTACTAGCTGTAATTCACCGATCGGAATTTAAATATTATTTATATCAAAATATTATTCAATATATTCCATCAAATGAATCAAGCGTTTTAATTTTTTTTTACAACTTATTTGGTTCCCAATTGCTCAATAGAGGCGCTAGATACGCGAAGCTAAACGCATAACCTGCTCTATCATGTGAGATTAGAATTCCAGAATGTTATAGCCATATCGCTGTTTTCAAGCCGGACTCCGGACTGCTTCTCTGTGTTTTACATTTTCATGTTACATTACATTGTTGAGCGACTGAACTTTTTGATAAAGTTTCCTTCTTATTACGTTATATTGCGAATTTAACCGCATTCACCGTCAGTTGAATCGAGATGGTGGTCCGGCCGTACAACGAGGAGATTGGATATCTCGAAAAAATCTCGCCGGTATGCTGGAAAATCAAAAAGGGATTCCAGCCGAACATGAACGTAAGAGCTGCTATTAAATTTCTTATAATTCGTATAAATATCCAGTAAATATATGCTTCCCTGTTTTTAAAATTTTTTATTTCGCTGTCAAAATGCGACTATTTTCAAAACTGTGTAGCTAGAGCTAATTTCATAGTAAATTGATTTGGTTTGGTACTAAAAATCGCTCAAATCATGCGACTCGTCGTTCTAGAAGGTCGTGTATCCTTTGAATGATGAAGTTTTCGTGCTCCGGGTTTATCGTTCTCTTGTTGCTGGTGCGCTATTTTATGAACAACCGTATGTTCTAATGTTGAAGTAGAGCTCCAAAGTATAAACGATTTTCTTCAGTATTGAGTTGCCAACTAGAGTTAACTTGGCCTTGAGTGAAAAATAGGATTTACCGAGTCGAAAAATCCGTAAATTTCATGCTTTTTATTGCTACACTAATATCGATGATCGCCTCTGATTTCGAATCATTGTGGCCGATTCAACGTTTTTAATAGCATTGGTTCATTCTTTCGGTCGCGGTGTTTTTAACTTTTTATCGCTCACGGAAACTTTTTTCTAACCCTCTCAAAAAAAAAAAAAAAAGTTGTTTTACGTCTTAAGGTATACTTAATATATAGAATCCTAATATCTTAGAAAACCCGCTGCAAATGATTTTACAGTAGTTTATTATTTCTTCGCTTCAATAATGATTTCAGAAGGTTATTCATTTGTGATATTAATTATTCCGAACATTATTGAACGTTCCCACCGAAAAACGGATTGGTAAATATCCAGGAAAACTCCGTAGCAACGATTGTAATTTTAATCGTTTTTATTTTTCTTAATCTCCAAATTAAAAGCTGAATTTTTTGCCTAATGGTGCAGTTGTAGTGTTCGACGACCATTCCAGCGAATATTGAACGATTTTATAGCTCAAAGAGCTCTCGAGTTATAACCTCATGCCAAATTTCTGAAAAAACGCCCAAATTCAACTCAAAAGCTGCGATATCTCGAGAACCAATAAAGTTATCGACCCCGCGATGGTCTCATTCGATTCAGCGTCCAAAAATCTAAAGAATTCGATATTAAATACACTTTTTTCAGAAAAACGTTGGAAAATACAAATTTTCTCCCCTTGGAAAGATACCGTTTAAAGCCAAAACTCCCTATTGTCTTGACAATTTTTCAATTCTGTAGCAAAATCGCTAGGCACCTCGATTTTAATGGTATTGGGGGTTTAAGGATGTTTGGTATTCTACAAGGTTTTTTTTGACAAAGATGTGTAAGGGGAGAAAACCAGGCGGTTCATTCTACGATTCTTTATTCGCTGGTTGAGCACGATTGCATGTTGTGGACCCTGTGGCTCCACTTTTGAAGTAAAAGGATAATGATCCACTGTACAATAATTTGCAGCGTTTTTTAAAATGTTTATTAGGATAAGCGGGATATAAACTCGGCGACTTTTTTCTCCGTGGTCTTCTTCTTTTCAATTATTGTATTCTTTAGTTTATTGGGCTCATCAGAATGGAGATGGAAAAACTAGCTAATTTTACCTCCCCCTGATACCAAAATACATTAGTTTATTTTCTAACTTCTCTTGGCTTTGTAATGCACAAACTCATTAGGTTGTTAGGCCATAAAACTAGAAACCTCACGGTTCTGAGCGGAAATGAGAGGGAAATAGCGATGAGCTCTTGGATGACCTGACGGCTTTTCAGCTACTTGTTTTTTCCTAAGTGGCCTATCAGAATACCCACGAGGACTCGTCAGGTCTAGAATAGTGCCCCTGAAGAGGCCCAGCTATGCTAAAACTGAAAACAAAATATACGCGAATTACCCAGAACTCCCTCAAACACACCTAAAACTGTTCAATAGAAGCTGATGACGATTTTGATAATAATCTACTTATGAGACACTTGAATGATTGAAATGAGTGCTATTGCAGGTGGAAGGAGTGTTCTACGTTAATAATCATCTGGAGAAGTTGATGTTTGAAGAATTGAAAAATGCCTGCAGACCAGGAATGGTCGGCGGGTTTCTTCCCGGAGTCAAACAGATCGCAAACGTTGCTGCTTTGCCGGGCATTGTCGGTCGGTCTGTGGGCCTGCCCGATGTTCATTCAGGCTATGGATTCGCCATCGGTACTGTGGAATTCAGATTAATTTACTTGTATGTTCTGCATCGTGACTAGCCAATACTGAATTGGTTCAAAATTCAGACAAGTCTTTATGGTTCAATAAACAACGTGTAAGTGAACTACTCCGACTATTTTTCAGGTAATATGGCTGCTTTTGACATGAATGATCCCAAATCGATTATTTCTCCTGGCGGTGTTGGTTTTGATATCAATTGCGGCGTCCGTCTACTCAGAACAAACCTCTCCGAATCTGATGTTACTCCAGTTAAGGTGTGGCTTATTAAATTCCCCTAATCGTATTTTGTGAAGCACTATAGGAAAATACAATTATTATTATCTGCTCTAGGAACAATTGGCTCAAAGCCTATTCGACCACATACCAGTTGGTGTCGGGTCTAAAGGAATCATCCCGATGACAGCCAGGGATATGGAGGAAGCACTGGAGATGGGAGTAGACTGGTCTCTAAGAGAAGGTGGCTATAAAAAAAATTTAAAATTCAATCTTAATTGGAGCGAGTGCTGAAAATTAATTTATCATTGCTCTTCATGATTATCTGGCAAATTTTGCATTTTATTTATTTTTCAGGTTATGTATGGGCCGAGGACAAGGAACATTGCGAGGAGTATGGGAGGATGCTGAATGCTGATCCCAGCAAAGTGAGCATGCGTGCCAAGAAGCGAGGTCTTCCTCAAGTAAGTTCTGTTCAACTGTAATTAGCAAAACCGGGTTATGGTTTTTACCCTATAAAATACCCTAAATAACAAAGAGAATATAATTGCTTGTTAAACGTATTGCAACATCAATATTTACTGAATATTATCTGACTGTGTTCATCAGTTGGGAACCCTCGGAGCTGGAAACCACTACGCTGAAATTCAAGTGGTTGATGAAATCTATGATAAATGGGCAGCGACCAAAATGGGTATAGAATACAAAGGCCAGGTTTGCGTTATGATTCACTCCGGTTCTAGGGGGTTCGGACATCAAGTTGCCACTGGTACGTCTTCACTCATATTTCTGTTGCTGAGAACCGTGTTTTCTCATCTCTGGTTACAAAGGTGGATGTTCCTCTTGGATTTATATTTTTCAGACGCATTGGTAGCAATGGAGAAAGCAATGAAAAGGGATAACATTGAAACAAACGATCGACAGCTGGCATGTGCTCGAATTAACTCACCCGAAGGTCAGGACTATCTCAAAGGAATGGCTGCTGCTGCGAATTTCGCTTGGGTCAATCGAAGTTCCATGACGTTCTTAAGCCGACAAGTGAGTGGTTCTTCTTTTTTTGTTGCTACTTTTCATTCACAAACCAAGCGATTTGGAGTTATTTTCTTGATATGTTCTACAGGCTTTTGCCAAGCAGTTTAAGATGACACCTGATGATTTGGACATGCACGTGATTTACGACGTGTCTCACAACATAGCTAAAATAGAAGAGCATGTTGTCGATGGGAAATTGAAAACTCTCCTGGTGCATCGGAAGGTAAAAGCCTTGTTTGGTAAAGTTACTGTGAATATTTTTTTCTTGCTTGATACAATGAGCATTTTTTCATGTGAATGCTTTATGGATTTTCACAGGGATCTACACGAGCGTTTCCTCCGCATCATCCTCTTATTCCAGTGGATTATCAATTGACAGGACAACCTGTTCTGATCGGAGGTACGATGGGTACTTGCAGTTACGTACTAACAGGCACTGAACAAGGTAAGCTGTCAGCCAAGACTAACATTAAATAGACTAAGCATTTGCATAGAATTTGCACTCTGCATTGAATTCCCTGGAAGAATACTCCTATGAAATTTAAATATTCCTTCCGATTTACTTATCCTATCTTTATTCTAAGCCACTACATCATCTTGGTTTCATTCTTGAACAGGAATGAAAGAAACTTTCGGATCCACATGTCATGGAGCCGGGCGAGCCCTGAGCCGCGCCAAATCACGTCGCAACCTTGACTATACGGAAGTGCTCTCTGCGCTTGAGAAAAAAGGCATCTCAATCCGAGTAGCGTCACCCAAACTCGTCATGGAAGAAGCGCCCGAATCGTACAAGAACGTAACCGACGTTGTAGATACTTGCCATACAGCTGGTATCAGCAAGAAGGCTATAAAATTGAGACCAATTGCCGTCATCAAAGGTTGAAGTCTTTGCCATGCTCGGTGGTTATGAGCAACATCAAGTTGCTATTCTCAATAACCAACTGCAGATGATAGGCTGATGTATCAAACTGCAGATGATGTTGTATCAAACTTGATGCGGGGCGACCGTTGTCAAATGCATTCTGTGATATATATTGCTTTTTGTGCTATTCTGATTACATTCTCAAGAATCGCTAATGTTTTTTTTCTTCATTTTTTTCTGGGTGGAATTTGGATAACTATCCAAAAATGTAACTTTGACACTCAAGGCAATAATTAACTCTATTATTAACTATAGAGTTAATAAACTGATCTGTATTCTTTGACGTGCTGCTTTAGTAATAAGGTAGGGACATAGATGATACTACTTGAAAAATGATGAAAGTTTTAGTTCTTTTTCGAACTCTGGTTTTTCGTTAGGTTCTGTCAACAGGTACATTGCTATCTACCCGCCACATCTCAACCGCCCTGCAGATTTGTGCTATAATATAAAGATGCGAATTGGCTGCGTCGTTTTTTCCAATATTGGTTGCGGGTGAGGATGAGAATAAGACGGCTTAAAATTCAAGTGTTTTATTTTCGTTCTAGCGCTTCAGTTGCTATCGGGGTTAGGGACAAATTGGACCAAATGGTTATTTAAAGGCCTGAAGGAGTGAAAGAGCTCAGTGCTAAATTAAACAAGTGAAGAACGAATCGCCTGGTGTTTCTCCCCATCAACATTAATGCGGAAAAAAGTGCGACAACCAAAGGATGTTAAATGATTCTGCCGAAAGCCATATATATGGTGATGCCAAAATAGCATTTCATAGCTATTATTCTCGTATAGTTTTATGACTTTGATTTGACACCTTTCAATTCATAAGGTATTTTGCAGTTCTAGAAGGACCGGGGGGGGGGGAGTGTTGTAGAAGTCTCTGGCTGGTACAGGAACTCCTGGGCTGGTCATGGCTGACTGACTAGTGGCACATTCATTTTTTTATCTTTCCCTATTCGATGGTGTCCTTTGTTACACGCCTCTTGAAAAGTAGTGTTCTTCTTGAGACAAACTTCCTACTGTTGATGCCTGGTTGAATGTCAGCTTGTCCTGGGCTGGCTCCATCAAATCCTACAGTTTGACAAATGGACTTTGTACTGACTGTTTATACTTGGGGACCCTACACTGGGCTAAGAACTAAGAACGATTCAATCAAGAGTTGTGGGCTATTATAAGTTGTTGCTTTTTGGCAAAGTACGGGAGACATGTGTGTATGTATATTTATATATATATAATGTGAGATAGATGGGTACATAAATATATATACATAAATACCTATGTTTTCGTTTGGTTGTCGTCGCATTTGTTGTAGTAAGGGGTTGTGAGGGAGAAAAAAACCAGGCGACTTATTCTCCAGATCTTTAATGGCTGGCCGAGCACTTTCGCCCATTCGGGCATCTTCAGGGCGACATGGAACCATGAGGTCCTCAGCCCTCAGGGCGAAAAATCGAAGAAACGCATCGTTCCTCTTTTACACGAACCAAAATCTGTCTACCACTGTTATAATATCCAACATTGCAGTAGGATAAGTATATGAGCTATATCTCGTCATCGAATAATAAAAAATACCGATGGGCCAATGTTTGTCTCAAAAAATTCTGCGATAAATAAAGAAAATCGATCATTTCAAACGTATTTCAATAATCACAAATTCTGATTAAATTTACATCCGATTTTCGTTCCACATTCGATCGCCAAAGGAGGATATTGAAAATGTCGAAATTTCTTCAAATTGACAAATTTCGATTTTTGACGGCTAGGAAGTATTGTAATATTCTCAAAAACCGCGTATTTTCGGAAGTATATTGTAAAATAATTATGTTTCGGGGGAAAGCTCATAATTATCGGGAGTAGTGGGGACTACTTGGTCATCAAGGTCTCAGTGGTTCAACGTAGGGATGGGCATCGGACATCAATTAATCGATTAGTGTCTAATCGATTATATTTTTTCTTAGTAATCGATTAATCGATTATATTGTTTTCTTAGTAATCGATTAATCGATTAATCGGCAACTTGCTTGGAAGCAGCAAAAAATTTAACTTTATTTATGGTAAAACCATCATTATCTTATCAATTACTTACCATTCTTTTCTAACTAATCAATACCCCATGGTTTGACAATTTTAAGAAGGAAAATGAGTAGACGTAGGTAATATGAGAAACAACAAATTCCAAACAAGTGAGAAAATTATTTTTAATTTACAGAACAATCGTAATTCCAAAGAAAAAAAATTCTATCCTTCGTGTAATTCTTTAGGATGGAAAAATAACTATATCAGAACTAAAATAGTTCTTCTATTTGTCTTTCTTAAATTTTATAAGTAAGACATAACTGAATCTGACGTTTAGGTAATATACGTAATTATTTATTAATCCAATATTTCTCGTCGGCGTCCTTCAGAAATAGGAGCTTATTTGCGAGGTCAGGAGCCAGCCGGCTCCTCTGCTCCCTCAAAATTGGGCCAGCTTGTGAAAAAAGCCTTTCTGACGGAACAGAAGTCGCGACAGCTGGCACGTACTTAAAAGCAATGATCTCCACTTTCTTGCCCTCAACAGACGATGCAGACATCAGTACCTACAGCGTGATATACTTGCTACCTACCTACGTCATAATCGATTACAGTCTAGGATTTCGTTTTTTCTACTTTCGAATTTTTAGATATCCACTATGAAAAAAAAAGGAAATTAAATTAGAAAATTTTCGGTGGCGAAGAGTTTATTAATCGGTAAAAATTAATCGATTACCCGATTAATCGAGCCATACAAACATCGATTAAAAATTAATCGATTTTTCGCCCTAATAATCGATTAATTCGATTAATCGATTAATCGATGCCCATCCCTAGTTCAACGCACAAGGCCGTAGCGTTTTGTCTTCCTCTTTCTGCCGTGGCACTTCGAGGTGAGTGGTGCGTCTGTGATTGATAGAAATTTTTCATCCCGTTTCATCTCTTTTACATTCCGTCAACCGACATCAGGTACCTTGTTTGTATTTATGTTTCGCCGACGATTTTCCGATTTTCCGCCATAAATCGCGCTCCGCCGTTTGCACGGGATCAAATCCGAATAATGAGGCTAGGTTGCGGCAGTGCGGTGTCGGCTATTGCCGGCTGTTGTCGATTCGCTTATTTCACGCTGTTACATTTCGAAATGATTATACTGTTACTTCGAGTTCGTGTGCACTCGCATAGTTTATGATGGGTTTATTGTTTGTGTATATGTTTTGCGGGGAACGTGGTAGGTACATGTCACGTCCACGTTCTCGGTTCGCCATTTTGAGTCGAATCATAAACGGCGACTTCTCGTTTAGATCTACTTCCTTCTCGTAGTCGGCTCGTTACTTTTTTATTGCGTCCTATTGTTTTTATTAGCAGCGCTGGTTGTCGAAGTGCAACCATCCCGGCCTTCCTACTCGGCTGTGAAGCCTTGGGTATCTTATCGATCGGTCGGTGTGCCGGCATATGGCTACGTCACACGTTGCGCCACTTAGTCGAATGAATTCGCCCGATTCCGCTTCCAATAAATTGCATTATTTGTTTTAGCGTCGACGTTTTGCCTTGCAACAGTTTCGCGCGCCGTTGCTAACTTTTTCCGATTTTATTTAGTGTCCGAGCTTGATCGGCTCATCAGATCCTGTTATGACTTTCACCTCCCTCGTGTTAGGCGATTTTTTTCCTCTTGTAACGTGAAATCATTTTATTGAACTTATGCTGTTCTCGTACTAAGTAAACATGGGTGTCAACAATTGGTAATTTTACTATCTTGTTTCTCCTAGCTTCTAGTACAGTGGGTATTTCCCTGATGTAATTTTTCAATGTGAACTGCAAGTCTGAGGAGTCGTGTATCACACGGTCCTTCATTAGATGTTGATCCAAGTGCATTTGGCCCTTTTTTTCTTATTAAAAAATAAAAAAACCATCAATCGCTCGGTTATTATGCCATTATTATAGTTCTCGGCTTTACAATGTTTCTTTCCGTAAGCCGGGTTTCCTCCTTCGTCGAATTTTTCCACAAGATATTTCATTATTCTTCAGAGATCCTAGTGGTTTCCCAAGGAGGGGTAATTCTGTCCCACTTTCATTTCTCGGGAATCATTTCGTTCGATAGCGCACCCTATACATGATTCCCCTGTCGGGTCAGGCGATGGGCGGTCCTGTCGGCCATCTTGGATTCGAACGGGATGATGTCCCAGGTTGGCAATAGCGCCGTCCTCTTGTGATTTTTCCATGACATCGCCCGTCTAGGTTAAGCATTTCGAGGCTCAGTGTTGCCACGTGTGCACTTTTAGGTGCACGCCATATGTGCACTTTAGTGGCGCATCTAGTGCACTTTAGTGTGCGCGTACAATGTCTACGTGTACGATGGGACCGAAATTGAATTAATCGGAAGATGTCGTTCTGGCACCCACTTTCCCAAATTCTGTACTTTCGTTGCATGATTGAGGTCAATTTCTGAACATTATGATTTCGCCTAGTGGAAATGTTTGTAGATGATGCCCTCCTGATGATGGTGATTCTTGTTATGGATCATTTTACTAATCCCTACGCATTCGGTCGGGGATTTCCTGTAGTTTTCCTAGAAATCCCCCTGTTTTGGGGACGCCTGCTGTATTCGGTCAGTAGTTAACATGAGTTATTTGATATCTCCTTCACAACGTTCCAATATGCCTTCTCTTCTGACGTTCAGTCAACTCGAAACAGTGGATCCCTTTTCTTTCTTGGTTCCCTGGCCATTGTTCGATTTCAACCATGATTTTGTAAAGAAAGTAGAATCCAAATATTCACACTTATGGTGGGAGAGTTGGGGTTCGCTGGGTAAATTACCTTGATTCAGTGATCGAAAAGTTGTGCCAATATGCGTTGGCCTCTTCACATGATAATATTGCTGATCTCGCTATCCTTGCAGCACTAGTTCCCTCTCCAAATATAGTACTAATCAATAATCTTGATCACAGCTTTTCCTTACATACATACTATTTTTTTTATTGAATAATTGAAGCCGGCAGAGACTCAGCAGCATGAATGAACTCCCTTTTCTTCTTCGTATTATGTAGAGCAGTCGCCCCTTGATTCCGCCCTTACCTGAGCTTTCATTACCTGAAAACTGCCTTGGTTTTGGCACCTCTGACCGTTTGAAGCGACTCCAGGAGCCAGCAATGGTCTGAGGCGGCTTTTGATTATCACAATTTCCCTAGCCTGATACGAAGGTGGTTCTACCTGATTTTGATACCTTAGATATCAGTAATTTATCGCTAGTAATAATTTATTTTTTAAATTGAGAAGAAACGGGATGTTTTAATTATTTTACTGTACTTCATCCACGCAAATTACACGAGACCGTAATTGTTTCCCAGACCTTTGATCCTTGAGGTGCACAGTGAACGTTTTCGTTCGTTCGGCTGGCAACCCTGCGTTCATCCCACTTCTCTCAACTCGATCCGTTGACCCCTTGTCTCTTCGGAGAGTTCCTTTAGTTCCTTAGCTCCTCCTGTCTTGACTGATCGAAACGTGTCCGCATCTTTTCCAGATTCACTTTGCGTTTAAGTGAGAGCTTTTTCTAAACTTCCACCATGGGTAAGGAAAAGATTCATATCAACATTGTTGTCATTGGACACGTCGACTCCGGTAAATCGACAACTACCGGACATCTCATCTACAAATGCGGTGGTATCGACAAGCGAACAATCGAGAAGTTCGAAAAGGAAGCCCAGGAAGTAAGTACCCGAATTTCATATTTATTATTAATAATATTGTTTTGATTCTTGGCAGTTTTGATAACGTTTTTCTCTCTGGATTATGCGCGATGTTGTGCCACGTGACTAATCGCTCATACGCGGTGCCACGTGTTCAACTAACCTAAATAGTATCGCATCCTTATTGATTGACCTAAAGAAATTTAGCAGCAAGTTTTCTTTGAGTTTTAAAAAAAATGTTTTTTTATTCGATTTAAAGTAGGTTTTTTAGTTTTGTCTTGATGCACACCCAGCTAGTCTCGAATTGAGACCTAGTATCTTCAACCTGCGAAAACGATTCGAACATTCTCCTTTCACTAATAATATAGGAAATTGGACATCTAATAATTATTATTTTATTTGAAGTAGTGAAGAATTTCCTATTTATTTAACTTGATTGATTCTATTTTAAAATGATGACGGTATCTTTAAACAATAATTCTTGCTTTCAGATGGGTAAAGGTTCCTTCAAGTACGCTTGGGTTTTGGACAAACTGAAGGCCGAACGTGAGCGTGGTATCACCATCGATATCGCCCTTTGGAAGTTCGAAACTGCCAAATACTACGTCACGATCATCGACGCTCCTGGCCACAGAGATTTCATCAAGAACATGATTACTGGCACCTCACAGGTATATACACTCCTTTCCCGTAATTTATTCGATTCGATTTCACTTTCTTCTGCTGAAATCAAAGGGGGGGGGGGTTCAGTAGAATATTTTCCAATTATGCGTGTATAGTCAATATTTGGCTTTTCCTTCCTAACTCCTTTTTCTATTGGGCTCAGGATCATAATTGGTCTAGTTGGAAAATAAGAGAAATATCCTTCTGGTTTTGTCTAGTTGGAAAATAACGTCACTGCTTCGATCAGCGTTGAAAAACTGCGAAACCCCATGTGTAACATTTGAGATCCAAGTAAATTGGCTTAAGCGTATTGGAAGTTATCCTAAAATTTCACCCCCAATTGGATATAGGAAGTTCGTGTGAGCTGAGTTTATTTTCTTATTATTTGAGATCGTTGCTTGATGAAAATAAATGCCGTTTTAAGAAGAGATGGGAAAATATTTAAAATAGAGATTTCGTGTTGAGGAACGGCTTGTAGGACACCACAGTACTCGGTTGGGGTTTTTATAGGTTAGCATAGGATTAAAACGATAAAGGATTTCTCAAGGATCAATAATGGCAATCGTGAATGAAACCATATCCTCAGCCTCATTCGCATCTTCAATTAATTCGAATACATTTTTAAACATCGATGGAAGCGTTATTCTTATTTCTGGCTACTGATTTTGATAATACTTCTAATTTTCTCGATGTCTATTCACAGTCCCTGATCTGAACTTGCGAGTTCCATTCCAAGATTCAGACATTATTTTTTAAAAACTGTGTAAATCAATGTCATTGCGCTATGTTTTTACAGCTGTTTACTGTGTTGTGAAAATACAATTTATGACAACAGCTGAAATCTTATTTATAGTCAGTTTATGAGTTATTACTATCATGCGGCTATTATAGCTTGTAAGTTTCTCAAACGATAATATGTATGCTTTGCGTAAGGTGGCAATGAAGTCGCTGGATCTGCGTTCAGCTTATCTGGCTTCTATTTTGAATTATTATTAACTTTTCTTATCTTTCTTAATTACCCATTAAAGTAAATAGCCGAATGCCTAGTCACAGGGCGTGAATTTCACGTGTACACAGATGAATGACTAATTTTGGAATATCAGCTGTATTTTTTGACTTTCTCAGACGCTGCTTGAAGAAGTTTTTATTACACGCTTTCCATTTCATTCTTAATTTTATCAGATTTTCCAGTACACTAATAAAAATAATTTGTTTCACAGGCTGATTGTGCTGTGTTGATCGTTGCTGCTGGTACGGGAGAATTCGAGGCCGGTATCTCGAAGAACGGACAGACCCGTGAGCATGCTCTCCTCGCCTTCACGCTTGGAGTCAAGCAGCTCATCGTTGGTGTCAACAAAATGGACTCCACTGAGCCGCCATACAGCGAGGTGAGGGTCACTTAGTCTAAATATGTTCAGAATAACATGAAAGCTAATGTGGGATGAGAAATTTAACCATCGTCTAGTTAGGAGCTAATTCGATTTCGACTAACGCGCTAAGATCCCTTCGATTACTCTATGACTTAGTTGACCCAGAATGATTAATCAGGAGGGTCTGGAAACGGAACCCGACTTACTCCTACCAGTCTAGTTTTCACACCATTGAGATTGTTGTCCTTGTGGAAATCATCCTGGATAAAACTGACATCAGGAATGATGGAAAATGCGTACTTAGCGAGCATCTTCAAGGGAGAAAAAAATTGGGCCACCATGACACATTGGATCAGAAGTAGATGGAAAAAAGCCAGTCTATCAATCGGAAATAGAGCCAAGATATTGTGCTAGATGGTATTGCCAAGCAATTTTCTCGTTCGTGAGTATACAGAAAACTGCTTGGTTCTACCAACTTGTATAATTATCTCAGCTTTATTTTGATCAATGAATTAACTCGCCCTAATCCAAATATCACCAACTTGAATAATTGTCGAAGAAAATAACAGATAACATATGTGTAACTACCCATTGCACCACGCAAATCTTTTCTGAATGCATTGAAACACAAGAAACTCAGCCGAGTTGAGTATAGGGTTCTTCTTCATGACAAGCCTAGTCCTGTACGGTTCTGACTCCAAACTTCTGAAATACCTTGCTATAATTTGATGCCCTGAGTAAGAACATTTTTTAGGCGTTTCCTTCTATCTAATAGCATGATTATTGTTGCAGTCTCGTTTCGAGGAAATTAAAAAAGAAGTATCATCGTACATCAAGAAGATCGGATACAATCCAGCTGCCGTTGCTTTTGTGCCCATTTCCGGCTGGCACGGCGACAACATGCTTGAGCCCTCAGAGAAGATGCCCTGGTTCAAGGGGTGGGCTGTCGAAAGGAAGGAAGGCAAGGCTGACGGCAAATGCCTCATTGAGGCTTTGGATGCCATCCTCCCTCCATCTCGTCCTACCGACAAGCCTCTTCGGCTCCCCCTTCAGGTGAGCGCCGTTGTTGTTCAATCTTGAGTCAAGATTCTTAATGTAATAGTTGACCAGGTTCATGTAGCTTTTAAAGGATGAGAAATCGCTTGTCTTGAAACGGTATTGCTATTATGAATATTGTTCGTATATTTGTATGCTTATTTCTTATGCAATGCTCGATTATCACTTGAATTCTTGGATGTTGATTTGTCTATTGGAGCCATCCAAAATATTTTCAAAAATGACATTTTTTGCAGTCAGGTATTGAAACCTGTTACAGTCAGAAAACGTTGATCCCTGTTTCATGGTCATGCAGATAAATAATCTGATGTCTCCTACTCTATTTCAGGACGTGTACAAGATCGGTGGTATCGGAACTGTCCCCGTCGGCCGAGTTGAAACTGGTGTCTTGAAACCCGGTATGGTCGTCACTTTCGCCCCTGTAAACCTGACCACTGAAGTCAAGTCCGTGGAGATGCACCACGAAGCTCTCCCCGAGGCTGTGCCTGGTGACAATGTTGGTTTCAACGTTAAGAACGTTTCCGTCAAGGAATTGCGCCGAGGATACGTCGCTGGTGACTCCAAGGCTTCCCCGCCTAAGGCTGCCTCCGATTTCACTGCCCAGGTAGCGTCTCGATAGCTATGTCGAGTGTTGTTGTATCGTACTGCAACGCTTATGTTTTCAAAATCTTGCCAACGGTTTGAATGAAATTGAGTAGTTAAAAAAAAACTCGGAAAAAATGGTGTAGCTTATATTCACTGCGAAGCTAGCGTAGTTATCTATAGGTTTTCTGAAATTAGAACGCTTAACGAATTGATTCGTAATTTTTCTCTATTCTAGGTCATCGTTCTAAACCACCCTGGACAAATCGCCAACGGCTACACTCCCGTCTTGGATTGCCACACTGCCCATATCGCTTGCAAGTTTGCTGAAATTAAAGAGAAATGCGACCGTCGTACTGGTGAGAAATTCGTACTATATTTTGTACTCTGGGTGAAATGAGACTTCTATATTGACGGAATTAACTGATCCTGTTGAGAAAATTTACTGCCTTGACCATTTGGCTCCATCTTCATAGTGAAGATCCGAATTTGCCCTTTTTTATTGGAATTGAATGAAAATAATTTATTATATGCAGTTGAAAGTACAAACTTCGCCAAGCCATTGTGTTATAGAACGTAGTACGCAAGTATTGTGCTACTCATTCAAGCGGTGATTCTGTGTTGGCCCAGATTCCGATCTTGTGCTTCATAAATGTTAAACGGTTGACCGAGAAAGCATTTTCTTTTGACAAATCGAAGAAATAACCATCGATCAAGGAAAGAGAAGGGCGCCTTACTAGGGTACTAAAAACGTACATTTTCCCGCTGTAGTTTCAAAAAATTGTCGTTTTTCACGAGGAGATAATTTTCATATTACCATCAACCACCGCTATATCATGAGCTTGAAAACTAATTTCGGGCAAATGAAGAAGTTTTTCTTCTCATGTTCTACATTGGCGGAAAAATATATTTTTTTCAGTGTCTCTGTAGCTAATTTCACACTCGATGTAGTTTTATAAAATTGAAGGTATATTATTGTTCATGGGCCTACGTTTCTCACAATTTTGTAGATAAGCCTCCATTTCTAGAAACATTGCTCCAAGTGGCGCTTCTGCGGACCCCTGAGACGCTCTTCTCATTTTTAGAGGTTGAAGGGCTGCAGAATTGTAAATTTCCAAGTTCATGAATGATTTTCAATCCTCGAGGATATAATCTATTACCAAAATCCAACAGATTTCCAATGTATGAGGATAATTATTGACTTCCTTCCTTCTTTAATGCAAATAGCCGCACTTCTCCCTTGGCGACTTTTTCTCCATAGCTTTATTAGACGTATAGTGTAATAGGTACCCAAAGGTGCTTGGAAGGGCGAAACATCTCGGCCGAATAAAACAATGGAGATAAAGTAGCCAAGTTATTCTCCCTCTAAATAGAATAGCGAAAACTTGACAAATAAAAAATCTCCCTTTCTCATTTTTTTTATATTGCTTTGTTGTCATAATCGAATGTTTTATTTGGTGGCACTAACAAGCTGTGTTTTGATTCTAGGCAAAACCACTGAGCAGAACCCCAAGTCGATCAAATCTGGTGATGCTGCTATCGTCAACCTGGTCCCGACTAAGCCAATGTGTGTCGAATCCTTCCAGGAGTTCCCTCCTCTTGGACGTTTCGCTGTCCGTGACATGAGACAAACCGTCGCTGTCGGTGTCATCAAGGTAATTCACGAACATTTATGTCGACATAACTGACTCTAACTGAAGGGTCTCTGCCGTCATTGTGGGACGAGGCTAAGAAACGCAGAGAGTGGAGGTTCCTAGTTGCCGATTTACTTAGTCCCTGCAATATGAAAAATGTGGGTTATTGACGTTTTCTTGGCGTTCTCAATTTTATACACAATTGTGCACAATTAATTCGATGAAGTAAATTGATCTTGCATCAATTAGATCAGCTTAAAAATCCCAGAATCCTTGAAACTGATAGAGAAGGCGAGACTTAACTAATTGTCCATGGTCCTATGCACGTTATCGAAAATATCCTTCACCTGAAATTTTTTAAGAATCGTCAGCGTTTAAATGCGATCGATATATCGTGCGAGGAACCTACTAAGTATTTTTTCGTTCTACACCGTTCAAAATTGAGTGCCAAAAAATTATTAGGCGGCACTTGCAGAACTAATGGCAATTTTCTTGATTTCTACCGCTGTCAAATCAAAGCTTATCAACCCTTGCCTTATTATAATTTCCTCGTTTTTGATTTGCAGAGCGTCACCAATAAAGACATTACAACGGGCAAAGTAACGAAGGCCGCGGAGAAGGCCCAGAAGAAGAAATAACTAGAAGGTGTCATGGAAGAAGAAGTCGTCGATAACCACAACCACCCGCTTCTCCTCAACAACGTCAATAACGTTCTTCACCACATTGGTCGCTATTCTGTACTACTTTGCCCACTCCTTTTGTCCAAGTGGTTATTGCAACCGTGTTTCCATCGCAAAGAATTCAGAAGGAAAAACGGTGACGGTCACCACTTTTTTCATTAATATTGAAACAAAACTTTAATATATTATATAAATATTATAGCCCTCGTCTTGTGTACACGTTTTAATTAAAGGAGACTGTTGATAATTTTTCTTTTTATTTTACTTTTGGAAAAAAAAACCAAACTTATTTCTTAAAAATAGGAAGGCGAGAAATTGTTTCTCGAATCATAGCGTTTTCTTCGTTTTTTTTAATATATATTTTCCATCAATCAACTCGTTGATGGCATCGAGCCTCCTGATTTTTTCCCGAGTTTAGGATTTTCTAATTTTACAACTTTTTGGCCGAATGTGTGGAAATTATTTTACAGACTTATATTTGTTGAAGCAACTTAATTGACCTGTATAGATTGGTGACTAAAATAAACTCGAATGCTTCATGACACGATTTTGCTTTCGTCTTTCGAGCGTCCGAATTTCCTTTTTTGCAACCGATTTCATGTTTTTCTTGCCGCTCTCCCTATGTCATCAATGGTGTGGCGGAGAAACCAGGCGACTAAAAGAAAAATTTAATTCAGCTCGCCAGCGAGTTTCTGAATAGAATTTCGGATTTGACCGATTTAGGGCATCACGTTTTTTTATGGGTCATTCTCCCATTTCATTCGAAATTGGGATTTATTTTTCCACGAAATGAAAATTAAGAAAATGTTTTTTTTCTTTTCGTGGATCCCTTTTGAATGGTCCACTGATTTTGCTTATGAAAAATTGAATCATAGAAAAATTTTCTTTAGGAGATACATGATCATGATTGAAATCACTGTGGTGAGGGAATTATGTGATGAGTGAGGGAATTAGTTAACTGTGCATTTCAACTCGAAAAACGGTTTAATTTCACATAAATCTGAGTACTGCGGCTTATAAAGAATGTAACCGGTCTTTTCACACTTAGAGGATGACATACAGTCTTAAAAATAGTACTTTTGGCTTTCAATTAGAAGTAATTGCACAAGTTAGGTATACAATTAAAATCACAATCTTTTGTATAAAATATTATTTACCAAATAAGTCGTTTTAAGGAACAAATATTTCAAAAAGTAGGAATGTTTGAAAGGTACGGCTATAAAAATTAAATCACAAAAATTCTAATGAAAATTATCAACCATTCAAATATAGAAGTCTTTAGAATCAGACTAGAAAAGAGTAATACGAAAACATTAAACAGAAAAAATCTTCGTACTGGGTTGGTGAGGGGGAGAAGAACCAGGCGACATGTTCTCCGATTTTTTATTAACTGGCCGAGTACTTTCGCCCCTTCGGGCATCCTCAGGGCGATGTGGAACCATAGGTTACCACAGCCCACGGGACCACGGGCTGTGGTAACCTATGGTTCCACATCGCCCTGAGGATGCCCGAAGGGGCGAAAGTACTCGGCCAGTTAATAATAAATCGGAGAACATGTCGCCTGGTTCTTCTCCCCCTCACCAACCCAGTACGATGAGAGATGCGACGACTCAACCAAGAAGAAAAAATCTTCATATCGTTGGAAATAGTTTGTTTCCAGACAAGTAACGACTAGGTACGAAGAGAACAATTGGAATTCTAAATGTACCAATGCTTCAAATTACTGCAAATTCAGTTGAAAGTTTTAAGGAACAAATATTTCGAAAAGTATGCTTGAAAGGGACACCTATAAAAATTAAATCACAAAAATTCGGATAAAATTATCAACATTTCAAACAAAGAAGTCTTTTGAGTCAGACTAAAAAAGAAGAATTAGGAATCGTTAAACAGAAAAAATCTCCATATTGTTGGAAAGCATTTCAGTCTCCAGACAAATAACTAATACGAAGCAATAGAACATTGTTCTAAGGTTTTTCCACAACCTCCACGTCAAATGGAAATACGCGTCTTCAAACCTAAAAATATTTATAAAAGTATCACAAATACTGTCTGATGATATAAATTTTATTATTGTCTAAATTGAGGGGGGGTTAAATTTTTTCCGAACGATTACAGTGGTTTATTATTGAATAATAAATCAAAATCAGTTTAGATTATGCCATTATCATAATTCCCTCACATCATCCTAATTCCCTCACTACAGATAAAGTGAGGAAATTAGGGATGAGGGAATTAGGTTTTGGAGGATTTTCGGAGTGCACCCCTCCCCATGATTTGAGAAGAATAAAAATAACAATGGAACTCTTTTCTACATTCGCAAACACTTCAATTAACGCAAAAATAAAATGAATTTAACTCACCTGAGTCAGAATATCGGCGGGTGAGGTAATTAGGCCTTTGACCGAAAGGAGAGCGATTTCACTCCTACACGTTATCACACAAACTGAGAACGACAGAATTTTCGATGCAACAGGTTCTCCTGAGTTTGGCGGGAACTTGACCAATGTTGCCAACAGTGCAAAACGTCCAAAACATGCTCTGGGAAGAGCAGGTGCAAAGTTCGAAAAAAGGTGAGGGAATTAGGGAAAACCTGATGGACACATGCTTGAAAGGCTGTACACGTTTTGGTTGACATTTTGAAACGTCACCTATGGTACAGATTGTTACTCGAGAACATGAGTACACCACTAAAAAAAAATCAAAACAGTTTGAGCTTTAGTATAGGTTTTATTCACTTGCAAAGATGACAATTTTGGTCGATGGACAGGTGAGGGAATTAGGTTTTGACATTTTGAACCAATTTTCGGGTATGAATTAAAAGTACAATCCATCCCAAATTTGACTGAAAAGCTAGGTAAAAGTGTCCTGAAGCCACTCACTTAAAAAAAATTCAAGAATTTTTTCTAAGAAGCCACAGTCCGCTCAAAACACGATTTCCGATGAAATGGGAGAATGACCCTTATATAGGTTTTCTGTAAATTTCGGGCACTCCAAAGGACCGATTTTCGGGCTTTAACCAAGCATTGAAATTTCCAACCAATACTATTACTTAGCTTTGTGGCTGTCCCTCCACTGCATTATTAAAAAGATCACCGGCAACGACGCGCGCCATAGCAACGGCTCATATGTTCAAGCGGACAAATCCGGATCTTTTGTTCTAGAACATTCTTCTCTAGGCCGCCGATTCTTTTCGAGATGTGTTCGCTGTTTTGACTAAAACTTTTCAATTTTTAAATCTAATGGAGTCAATTGTAAATATAACCAATTTCATTTGAAGTTATTAATTAGCTCTACACATCATTGCTAAATTGGTGAACCCGACTTCAAAATGAACTTCGAATTTTCGATTCGCGACTTCACATCGTAGTTCTACAGCTTTGGTGAGATCGTTCCCTAACTTAAGCTAGAACGTAATTCGTACGATGGATCCTGATCCAAGTGATTCGAATAATTCGGGAGCAGATGCCCAGGTCGCGAGAGTTTCCGTAAAACTTCCTCCCGTTTGGCGGAAAAATATCAATACTTGGTTCATTCAAATTGACGCGATTTTTCGAAAATCTGGTATCACCTCCGAATCTACCAAATACGATCATGTAGTCGCAGCTTTGGACTCAGATATCGCGGACATGATATCCGACTATCTGACCAAGCCATCGCAATCATTTCCGTATAGCGAACTCCGAACCCGTCTCGTTGCAGAATTTTCCGAATCAGATGGATCAAGAATCAAAAAATTATTGACCGAGCTCGAACTAGGTGACAAAAAACCTTCCCAGCTCTTACGGGAAATGAGATCGTTAGCTAAATCCCAGGTTACTGACGAATTTTTGAAAACGATGTTTCTTCAACACCTACCTGTGAACATTCGATCAATTTTAGCTCCGAGTTCTGATTCGCTAGATAAACAAGCTGAGATGGCAGATAAGATTCTAGAATATTCGCCGCAGCATTCCGTTCATGCAGTTAGTTGTCAACCGAATGCTAGAGTTTCGTCTCCGGATCGCATGGGTCGTCTCGAGGCGCAATTAGCCGAACTTACCATGTCGATCAACGAACTCAAGTCTCGATCTCGATCAAATTCCCGATTGAATTTTCCATTTCGATCGCGATCACGTTCAGGCAAGCGTTGTAATTCGCGTGGCTCCGCATCAAGTAAATTGTGCTGGTATCATTCCAATTTTTCGGATAGGGCTAAAAAATGCATTCCTCCGTGTGATTTTGCAACCAAGTCGGAAAACTAGAACCCCACTTCGTTGACGCGACGAGTTCCGAAGTGGCGGGTCAAAGTCGTCGCCTTTTCGTTTTCGATCGCCTGACCAACACTAAATATCTAGTTGACTGTGGATCTGACATTTCCGCCCTTCCTCCGTCAAAACTTGACAAGCCAAAAAAAACTGATCGCACTCTTTTCGCTGCGAATCATACTATCATCAACACCTATGGCGAAAAACTCGTTAATCTTGACCTAGGTCTCCGTCGCAGTTTTCGTTGGCCTTTCGTCATTGCCGATGTTTCGTCACCTATCCTTGGCGCTGATTTTCTTGAACATTTTGGACTGCTGGTTGATTTAAGGAACAAAAAGTTGATCGATTCTCGTACAAATATTTCGCAAACTGGTTCTGTACTTCCTTCGAACTTTGTTTCATCAATTCTTTTAATTGATCCTACACACAGGTACGCCGATCTTCTAAAGAAATATCCGAACGTTTTGAAGGATAATCCGGCCTTTCAAGATCCTGATCCTGTTTTTTTCCACACCATTACTACTACCGGTCCACCAGTAACTGCCAAACCTCGCAGGTTGCCACCTGAAAAATTAGCGCAGGCTCAACTCGAGTTTCAACAAATGATTGATTTGGGTATTTGTAGACCGTCGAAAAGTTCGTGGGCAAGCCCTCTGCATCTTGTACCAAAAAAAGATGGTACTTGGAGGCCGTGCGGTGACTACCGCACTCTAAATTCCAGGACTGTTCCAGACAAGTATCCCATCCCTCATGTCCAAGATTTCAATAGCCAGCTTTTCGGAAAAACTATTTTCTCCAAAATTGACCTTGTGAAAGCATTTCATCACATTCCAGTTCACCCAGACGACATCCAAAAAACCGCTGTAACCACACCCTTTGGTTTGTTTGAGTTCCTTCGACTTCCGTTTGGTTTAAAAAACGCTGCTCAATCCTTCCAGAGATACCTACATTCCGTACTTCGACACTTACCGTTCGTTTATTCCTATATTGATGACATCTTGGTCGCATCGTCAAACGAGGAAGAACATAGTGTCCACCTCAATCAGCTTTTTGAATGTCTCAATCGCCATGGAATTTGTGTCAACCTTCAAAATGCGAATTCAACGTTCCTGAAGTAGCATTTCTTGGATTCAAAATTTCAGCAGCAGGTATCGTTCCACTTCCGGACCGAGTCAAAGCAATATTAGACTTTCCGCAGCCAGAGACCATCGAAGGACTTCGAAAATTTTTGGGCTTGATTAATTTTTATCGTCGCTCTCTTCCGAACGCTGCGTTGAAACAGCAACCTCTTTATGACATGTGTGGTGAACCTAAACGCAAGGACAAACGTAAAGTAGAGTGGTCCATGGAAACGTCACGAATTTCGAAACTGTCAAAAACGACGTCGCAAATGCTACCCTTCTCGCTCATCCTTCTCTTGACCTTCCTATCATACTTTCGGTAGATGCGTCAGATTTCGGCGTTGGTGCAGCACTTCAGCAACTTCGCGAAGACGTCCTGGAACCTCTAGGCTTCTTCTCTAAAAAACTTTCGGGTGCTGAACGTTCCTATTCTACGTACGACCGTGAACTTTTGGCCATGTATAAAGGTGTCAAATATTTCAAATATTTTCTCGAGGGTCGACAATTTTCAATCCATACCGACCATAAGCCGTTGACTTACGCTTTCGAACAGAAACCAGAGAAAGCTTCACCTCGTCAGCTCAGGCATCTCGATTTTATAGGTCAATTCACGACTGACATTCGATACGTGCCCGGGTATCAGAATATTCCTGCTGATATGCTCTCTCGTATTGCAAGTATTTCTGTTCCGTCCTCGATTCCACTTCATGACCTTGCAGTTGCGCAAACCACCTGCAAAGAACTTGAGCATTTACGTTCGTCAGATTCGTCAAATTTCAAAACCATTCATCTCGAGAATGATCTTGAACTAACTTGCGATGACTCAAAGGGGAAATTACGACCTTTCGTACCCGATCATTTTCGGCGACCTATATTTGACGCGCTTCACTCGCTAGCTCATCCTGGCGTTAAGGCTTCAGTAGACCTAGTCAATTCTCGGTTTTGTTGGCCATCATTAAAACGCGATGTCGCTTTGTGGTCTAAAACATGCGTTGAATGTCAGCGATCGAAGGTTTGGCGTCACACTTCAAGCCCTGTGCAGACGTATTCTCCTGGTAATCGGCGATTTTCTCACTTGAATGTAGACATCGTCGGTCCACTTCCTTCGTCGCAAGGTTTCAAATACCTTTTGACTATCATCGACAGATATACCCGCTGGCCTGAAGCCATTCCTATTGCTGATATTTCTGCAGAAACGGTCGCGAATTCTTTTCTCCATTCCTGGATAGCTCGTTTTGGCATTCCCCAGCTTATCACCACTGACAGGGGCAAGCAGTTCGACTGTCAATTGTTTTCGACCTTGACGAAATTATTAGGTGTCGATCACATAAAGACCACTGCGTATCATCCAGCCTCGAACGGAGCAATAGAGCGTTGGCATCGTTGCCTCAAGGCAGCCCTCAAGGCTCAGCTTTCAGACGATTGGGTAGCCAAATTGCCTTTAGTCATGCTTGGACTTCGTTCGTACTTAATTCCGGACTACGGCGTATCACCCGCAGAACTTGTCTATGGAGAACCTCTTCGGCTTCCAGCCGATTTCTTCATTGATGTTCCCTTGGATTCCAGCGTTCCTGATCTGCTCTACACACTCCATACTCATATTTCCAAACTTCGACCAGTCGAATTCAAGCATCATTCGTCGCGATCACCCTACGTTCATCCGGATTTGGCGTCTTGTTCGCATGTTTTCGTGCGACACGATGCGGTTAGGAAACCACTACAGCCTGTGTATGACGGTCCGTTTCGCGTTATCTCCCGATCAGAGAAATTTTTCTCCATCGCGACTCCAAGAGGCGAAAATTCTGTTTCAATTGATCGGCTGAAACCAGCTTTCCTGCTAACCAGCGATCTCCACGAGACTTCTCGAAAATCGGAACCGTGCGCAGACCTTCAAGACACCACCACGGACTTGCCCAAATTACGTCAAGATTCACCTTCGTCTTCGACTACTCGTTCTGGACGTCGTGTTAGATTCCCGGACAGATACGTCGCAGAACTCCTACGTTAGCACTGGAGGGGGAGTGATGTGGCTGTCCCTCCACTGCATTATTAAAAAGATCACCGGCAACGACGCGCGCCATAGCAACGGCT